>SJYV01043057.1:231282-462130 GCA_006410875.1 Neotragus pygmaeus | reverse complement strand
AGGTGGGCGGAGGTGGGGTGCGGGGCCCGAGCACCTGGTCTGGGAGAGGGGAGAGAAGCGGGAGGAAGGGCTCCTGCCTGGAAAACTTTGCTTCCGGCCTGGTCCCCGCCTCGGAAATGGGCACCCTGCCCCTAAGATGTTCCGCGGGCCGGTGATCAGGGCTCTTTCTCCCAAGTCCAGGCCCTGGGGAAAGCCGGCTCCTGTAATGAGGTGTAGCCGAGATTCCCTTTGTGGACGGACGCCCTCCCTGGAGGTGTTTTGCTGTCTCCTTTTTCCTACTCGGGCCGGGCCTTCCTGCGCTTATCTGCCTGTGGACTCGCCTACTGTGTGTGTGTCTAAGCTATTCGCTGGGAGCCGAGGAGGTGCCTCAACCTGTAAACAAGGGCTCGCGCCCTGCCCCCCTCCCGTTTCCCCACACCCGGGGAGGGCTCCCAAAGCTTCTTGCGGATCGCAGCATTGCCTTCAGAACCCGGCGAGGTAGGAAGGGAGCTGTGCAGAGCTGGGGTGGGGGCGGGGGTGTTAGAACACCCTTCTGAGCCCCGATTCGGAGCATCCCCCCCAGCTCCGTTCCGCAAATCTCAGATCTAAGCCCCTGCTCGCCTTCCTGAATCTGGGGTTCCCAAGCCAGATTTGCCCTCCTGTCTGCTTAGACGTGAACTCTGGCCAGGACTCTTGTCAGATTGAGGGGAAGGGTGTGTCCGACAGACAAGGGAGGGAGGGTGACTTTTCTATTTGTCCCCTTCGGTTCCCCTACTGCTGTCCAGGATCGTGCATCCTTTGTCGACTCCAGAATTCCCAGCTCCTGACTAAAGAGCTCCTGATGTGGCCTCTTGTTCAGACTTCCTGGTTTAGCTCCCTACCCCTCACCCCCACCCACCTCTGGCCCTGGCAAAATGGGGATCATCTACTGGCCAGTTTGTGGTCCTGAAATTGGAACCATGTCCATGGAGGGGGTTCTTGGGGGGCTGGGAAGGGGAAGGGATGTGGGGCGTCAATCAAATGAGATGTCCCACAAGAGGAATGTAGGTCATTGTCCTGGTGGGGCAGAAAGAGAAGGCAGGAGGTGGGAGGAGGAATCTCTTATCAGAAGGATACAGTGGTTCTTAGTCAAGAGTCTTTTATCATTTTGGGATTCTTGGAGTGTATGGCTGTCCACAATGTGGTCTGTCTGGGGTTGTCTGTGGCCTCATTAAGCACAGTGTTTGTGGGATAGACAAGGAATATGTCATTTGTGGTGTCTGGAGCGGTCAGTCACACTGTGGTGTGGACAAGGACGGGATCGGGGTTACTCAACTGGTGTAGACCCAAGCAGATGATTTACAGCATCTGGTGCAGACAGGGGTGAGTCACTCACCATGTCTGTGGAGTGAACTGGAGCTGGTCACGTACAGTGTCAACAAGGTGACCGTCAGGGTCTAGATTAAGGACACAAACAGGTCACTCACACTTCTGTGTGGATGGCACGAGGGCNGCATCTGGTGCAGACAGGGGTGAGTCACTCACCATGTCTGTGGAGTGAACTGGAGCTGGTCACGTACAGTGTCAACAAAGTGACCGTCAGGGTCTAGGTTAAGGACACAAACAGGTCACTCACACTTCTGTGTGGATGGCACGAGGGCCACCGGTGGGTTTGTGGGCTCTGTGTTAGCACTATCACTAATGATGGTCTGTGTAAGCCCATTGGGGCTGCAAAGCACTGAATGATGTGGTGTTTTCAGACATTAGGGAATAGATAGAGGTATTTATTACAGCTTTCACTTGGATGGTGGGGCTTTCCTCAAATATGTAGAACACAGATCTTAGCAGTTAGTGGTCCAGAAAGCTACTCTTATTTGTAGCATCGAGGACAGTAATGTCAAACAGTGAATAAAGGCATCCATCTATGGGTCTTATTTTTGAAAGCAAAATGAGAATGTGTCTTTTGATTTGGTGGGTATTTTCCTAAAATAGAATATAGATGACACAGTGTAAATGCAGCAGTACTGTAATCGCGAGAGTACTTCAGTGATTTGTGGTAGAAGTCAGGATATTTGAAACTAACATTGCTGCAAAATCCTCTTCAGAAGTACGCTTGGCACTTGGCATTGGACCGAAGAAGCAGTAGTGTGATGAGGAGGGGTATCTTTGAAATACAAATTCACATCTGGTGAGTTAAAATAGTCCAGAGCTCAGGTATTGGGGGCTTTATGGGGGGTTGAGTTCTGTTACACACTGTCATTGGGGTGACTTGGAGTTTTGTCTGAAAGAAGTCTCATGTGAACAGGGGCAGCAGATGCAAAGATGACCCTGGCCTGGAGGAAGACCAAGTCTCCCGTGCCATGTTCTGTCTTTGCCTGTACTCTGATAAACATGGTCATTCACCCCCAGCGCAGAAAGCAATGAGGCAGCGGCACTAAGATAATATGAAGTGCAAAAAAATCTCTCTTGATGCCTTTATGTGAGTAAAACCACATTTTACAGATCTCCTTTAGCTCTGTCACATTCTTGGTTTGTAATGCCTGATTCCCATAGGATTATAGCACAGGGCGAAGAATAGGCATATGAGGGCTGAGCCGGCGACCACCAGTAATGCCAAAAGGGTAAAGATGGTGTTAAGAATAGTGTCAGTGGGAGACAGACATGCACTATGTAACTAGGGCGGAACGGAAGATGTTTGTGCAGCACTTACTGTCCATAGATAACAACCTGAATGTAGCAGAAATACGCTTATGGATTCAGAGGCTGCTTATTTGAGGACATGCCAGTGTTTGGGCCTGTTGCTGTTGTTTAGTTGCAAAGACTCTTTTGCAGCACCATGGACTGTAGCTCACCAGGCTCCTCTTTCCATGGGATTTCCCAGGCAAGAATACTGGAATGGCTTGTCCAGGCAATCTTCCCCACCCAGGGATCGAACCCATGTCTCCTGCATTGGCAGGCAGATTCTATACCCCAGAGCCACCAGGGAATCCTGTATATGGGTATAGGACCGGGACAACACACATGTCAGGGAGGCGAGACTACAAATTTAATCACAGGGTCTCCTTAGGCAGGTAGGAGCCAAGTTTCAGAAAGTGTTTACGGTGAGCAAGTATATTATTTAACATGTGGTTGGGAGAAGAGGGTCACGTCACTGCAGGATCATCTATAGTGATTATACTATTCTGTACTTAGGCTGAGTGTTGGGGGCAAATCACACACTGTGTCAATTAACTGGAAAAGGACATAAAAGCCCTTGTACACAGTATGCGTGTGTTAGACATGGCCCCTTAGCCCATAGAGATGGTATCTGTGTGAAGTGACCGGAAACTTGTCACATGCGACAGCTGCAGGGTGGCTAGGGACATGCTCGTTTGGTTATGTCAGGCTGTCCCCAGAGAATCTGCAAGGGTGGTTTAGTGTTTCGTGTGTGTGTGTGTGTGTGTGTGCATGTGTGTGCTTATGTGAGTGTCTATGCATGTGCAATGTCTCAGCAAGACAGCTGGCATTGGTGGGTTTCCTCTCTAAGCTTAGACCAGACAGGGAAGGGTGAGTCCAGGTGGAGCTGTGAGTTCTATAGGACCCCAGGGTCTCCTCTAGACTAGGGTCTCCTCTATACTAGTGACCAGCCAGCTTTCTTACAACTGGACTTCAGGTTGCTCATGGTAGACTGAAGTCAGGAGACCATGTTTTGAGTTCACCTGTACTCAGGACACTTGAAGTTTAGCTGACTTTCAGTTTCCTCATCTGTAGATTAGGCAAAGTTTTCTGTGTGTCTCCAAAAGTCCATCCTGCTCATAAATCCAGTATTTGTCTCTTACACTTTCTTTCTCCCAAAATACATACAATTCTTGACATGTCTGCAACCATCAGTGTTACCAATCCTTTTTTTTCTTCATTTTTTATGTTGCCTTCTTTAATCTTTATTAGGACTCTTTGCAAACACTATCTATTATCCCCTTTCTGAAAATAAGAGAAAAAAAATGTTCAACCACATGACTTCTATAATTATGTTAAAATTAGTAAGATACGAAAAAGGCAGAACTAAAAGCTGGACAACATTCTTGTAAGTCTATGTTCTTCCTTCCTTCATCCATGCAATAAATCTTTGTTGAGGGCCAGCTAAGCTGCGGGAAGAAGGAATTGAACAGTTAACTTGGCAGCATCTGTGTTTCCATGAAGCTTATGGTCTGGCTCAGAAAACAGACACTACATGCAGAACTCCAAGTGTGAAAGAAGTAGTCAAGTGTCCTCTGGGTGGGAGAAGAGGACTCCAGGTCTCAGAGCCACACCTGTGAAGGCCTACAGGTGACAGGAAGGGGAGCTGAAGGTTCTGGAAGCCAGTGGGATGGGGGCAGTGGTGACCGACGAGGATGCTGCTGAAGGGAAGACAGAGGCCAGTTGTGGACGGCATGCTACCCACGTATATTTGGGGTTCACCCCAATAGTTAGAGACTACTGAAGAAATTTAACCAGAAGTGGGGCCTTTGATCACTTAGGCGCTAAGGAGAGAATGCCTCAGAAAGAGGGCAAGAGAAGCCGTGTGGAGGCCAGCGGCCAGCCACAGTGACCTGGGTGCGAGAGGGCAGCTGCATGGACCAGACTCTAGCAGTGGAGATGGAGAAAAGTGCACAGACTTGAGTGAGATTTAGGAGAAAGGATCCAGAGGAGTTAATGCTCGATTAAATATGGGGAATGTTGGCCAGGAGGGAAACAAGAATTTTATTCTACCATGGAAAAATATTTACGGGTCCTTAGTATGGGCCGCGTATTATGTCCTGTTGTGTAGCTGCTAAGTCATGTCTGACTCTTTGCAACCTCATCATGGGCTGCAGCTTGCCAGGCTTCCCTGTCCCTCGCTATCTCCTGGAGTTTGCTCAAGTTCATGTCCATTGAGTTGGTGATGCCATCCAACCATCTCATTCTCTGCTGGCCTACTCTCCTCTTGTCTTCAATCTTTCCCAGCATCCGGGTCTTTCCCAGTGAGTCAGCTGTCCTAGGTATAGGCAATTGAGCAAAACAGATGTTGTTCTTGATCTTCTGAAGCTCATTGTTTGAGATTGATGATAAACTAAAATACACACATAACTACATAATTATAATTGCATAAATGCTACAAAGGAGAAATAAAGTGAGCTCAGTACTCTTGCCTGGAAAATCCCATGGACGGAGGAGCCTGGAAGGCTACAGTCCATGGAGTCGCTGAGGGTTGGACACAACTGAGCGACTTCACTTTCGCTTTCAGGCATTGGAGAAGGAAATGGCAACCCATTCCAGTTTTCTTGCCTGGAGAATCCCAGGAACAGGGAGCCTGGTGGGCTGCCATCTATGGGGTCGCACAAAGTCGGACACGACTGAAGCGACTTAGCAGCAACAGCAGCAGCAACAGCTAGATGATAAGTGCTACAAAGAGGAGCAAAGTAACACAGTTAGAGGGTTCAGTCCGTCAGTCAGTTCAGCCACTCAGTTGTGTCTGACTCTTTGTGACCCCATGAGCTGCAGCACGCCAGGCTTCCCTGTCCATCACAAAACTCATGTTCATTGAGTCCTTGATGCCATCCAACTATCTCATCCTTTGTCGTCCCCTTCTCCTTCCGCCTTCAGTCTTTCCCAGCATCAGGGTCTTTTCCAATGAGTCAGTTCTAATGAGTCAGTTAGAGGGTTGGGGAAAACTTAAGAGGAAAAAAATGTAGTCTCACAAATAACAGAAAAGGGTATGTGTAATGTCAAATTGGTGTCCACTGTAGTGTCAAATGTCAAATGCTGGCAAGAACCACCGAAAATAAGCATTCACAGTCTTGTTTAGAGTTAGCAAGTTGAAGGTTGTAAGGGAGGTGAGCAAAGTGGTGCTGTTAAAGTTTGGTTGGAGGTAGGGGAGATGCAAGGATATGAGGAGAGTAGGTATGAAAAACTCCAAGTACATCTTGGAAAGAGAAGAAAGACACAAACATGCTTAAAGGCTGGTGGGATGGTTCAAACAGAAGGTAAAGGTGCTAGAGAATGAGCCAGCCACTGCATCAGATCCTGAGAAGGCAGCTATGGAAGATGGCACTTAGAGATAAGGGTGCTCTGGCATAGTCAGAGGGGGAAGATGGACAGAGTGAAGTGTGGGTTGCTCTGAACTGCAAGAAACGGAAGCAATTCCTCTCCATTGGTTTGTAAATTCTTTGCAAAGTAGCAAAGAAAGGTGGGAAGATCAAAATATGACCAGTGATGAGATGAGTTCATGCTAGAGAGAAGGGGAGAGTAAGATGGTGAGGGGTCCCCAGTTTGATGGACCTCATTGAAGTGGGTACCCTTTGTATCCACTCTCGTTCTCGTCTAATCTCATCTGGTTCTCATGTAAGTCTAGTTATCATTCCACTTTACTAAAGCTGTTCTATAATTGAAACACAATTTTTTGTTGTTGTTGTTAATTAGTCACAGACTTTGCTAGACACTCTGGAAAATAAGGTGAGTGAAATTCAGACCCTCTATAAAGGAGATTGGGCTTCCCTGGTGGCTCAGAGGTTAAAGCGTCTGCCTGGAATGTGAGAGACCCAGGTTCAGTCCCTGGGTCGGGAAGATTCCCTGGAGAAGGAAATGGCAACCTACTCCAGTTCTCTTGCCTGGAGAATCCCATGGAGGGAAGAGCCTGGTGGGCTACAGTCCTTGGGGTCGAAGAGTCGGAGGTGACTGAGTGACTTCACTTTCACATTCATAAAGGAGATTATATGGTGCTGTGGTATCTCAGACACCAACCATAATGGCCAGACCTGTTTTAATTCCGTCAGCAGTTTAGAAGGAGGATTCCCCTCCAGACACCGCTCCCCTGGGCTGTAAGATCTAGGGCGTGTCACTCACAGTGTTTAGGAGTTATACGGGCCTGAGTCACTCTTGGTGTCCAGAGAGTCGACGGGGAGACACCATGACGTCATACCATCTAGAGCTTAATGACCACTGGGGAATGCTGGGAGCTCTCTGACCGCGGTCTGGTGCCCTAACGTAATTGTTTTCATGTCTCTGTCACAAGACTGCAGGCTCCATGAGGACATGGTCTTTGTCTGCCTCGTTTGCTACTGAATGCCCCACCTTTGAAAGGGTGACTTGGCAAATATTTATTAAATGAACAAATCAATGATAAACTTTATAGAAGCCACGGCTTACCTTGTGAAGGACTTTTTGTTTCAAAGAATGACTGCAAATGGAACCAAAGAAATGCCCCATGCTTGTTCTTTATGGTCTGTCCCTCTGGATGAGTAACAAATAAAGCGGAAGACGGGGTGGAAACTTGGTCTCTTATTCCTGTTTAGGATTCAGCGCTGATGGAGGCGGAGGAGCCCCAGCACGGAGCCTCGACTCCCATCCCTGTTATCCGGGCGGCTCCCATGAGGAGCAGCCAGACCCCTGCCTTGGAGCCTGCAGCCGAAGAGGGCGAGGACCCAGGGTGTCAGTGGGCTGAGGGCTGCATACTCTTGGAGACCCAGCAGAGACACGAGAGGGATGCGAATGACTGTGCAGCTGAGAGCATGACCTCTCTCTGCAACGAAGCCTCTCCAGAGGTGGAGACTGACCAGGAAGCCCTGACGGCAGAGGCCTGTGACGATACCCCCTCGTGCCGGGAGGCCGGGCCCTGGAGACCGGCAGACAGACAGGCAAGGACGTCAGCCTCCCTGGAGCTCCTGGCCTGCCCTGACCAGGTTGACTGTCCGGACACGGCCTCAGTATGCCGGGACCTGGGCAGCAGCGTGGAGGTGGACTTTAAACCAGAACTCACATCTTTGATATTGGAAACGGGACAAGCAGAAGGGAAGGAGGAAGCATCCTCCAACACCTGTGCCTGGACCAGACACGGGCCTTCCTGTGATGACGAGCGCCTGGCTGAGACCAGCCGGCCCCTGGAGGATTCGGAGTGTCAACCTGCCAGGCAGCAAAGTCCAGGCCTCGTGTGTCTCCAGGGATCTGAGGGGCTGGAGGAAGGGGGACCTCAGGGAGAGGCTGCTGGCTCTGCTGGGCTTTCCGGGGCTCCGGAGCAGATGGGAGAGCAGGTTAAAGGTGCAGAGGAAGAAGGGAGAGAGAAACAGCAGCAGATGCAAAATGACATGGTTCTCGCAGGTCAAGGAGAAAGAGAGGGGTGGTGCCGTGGGGAGGAATTGGGGGATCTGAGTTATGGGGAGTGGGACTGGAGGACTTGGAGCCCCGGGGATCCAGAAAAAGGGGAGCAGAAGGGGAGGGAGTTAACAGGGCCAGAGGAGAATGAGGTGGGTGCTCAGGATGGGGAGAAGCAAAGCTCAGCATGTAAGTCAGAGAAAGGAAGTGGAAAGCCGGAAGATCGGGGTGCACAGCGGGAAGCCAAGGCAGCAGAGGGGCAGGAGGAGGAAGTGGGGTCACCGGAGGAGGAACCAGGGGGCGGGGAGGGGGACACACCCAGGGGAGGAGGAGAAGAGGGCTGCGTAGGACAAGGAGAGCCTGAGGGTCCCACTGTGCTGGCTCTGGTCACCCCTGAGGTCTCTCCTCCCTGTGGCCTGTCTCTAGAGGCCTCTTCTCCCCCAACCAGGATCCTGGGGACTCAGACAGAGCCTGGAGCTGAGGGTCCATCCCCTGTATCTCCGAGTCCTGCCCTAGAACCCACAGGATGCTCCCACCAGCCCTTTTCTTTACCTGGTTCCTGTTCTGCCGAGGAGCCCCCAGACCCAGAAACTGCTCATCGCCACCAGCAAGAGGGCTCTGAGCTGGGGCAGGAGATAACATGTGGCGGGGGGGCGGAGGTAGTCTCTGCCTACAGTCTCTCAATGACCCCTCCAAGGAGCCCAGAGGCAGCTACACCCAGTCCTCCTGAAGGGTCCCCTGGCACGGCTGCCACACCGCCGGCCCGTCCCCTGGCTGCCTCTCCCAGGAGGGAGCCTCCTGTCCTTGACAGTTCTCCAGAAACCTCCAGAGCCTCTCGCCCGACCGACAGTCCATCTCCCCGTGGTGCTCCTAAGACCCCCCCAGCAGCCTGCTACGGTTTCCCCTTGGCAGGCTGGGCCAGCCCCCCGGGGTCCCTGGGCAGCCCCACCGGAGCGGTCCAGCCCATGAGGAGCAACTCCTTCCCCGGGTCTCACGGGACAGAGCCAGTGCCACATCTAGCAGGAATATCCCTTTCCTCCTCCCACTCAGAGTTGCCCCAGAGGCCTCCCAAACCTGTCATCTATGGCTCTGTGCTCCCAAGAAGGGGCAGGAGAACTGTAAGGGACTGTGCCATCATTCCGGAAGCCTCGAGTTCACCACCCGCTCCAGGGCAGGATTTTGGAGAACCAGCTTCAAATCCAGCCACGGCCGGCAGCGCCCCCGACATTCAGCCATTGGGCCCCACGAAGCACTGGGCCTTTGCCCCTGGGTCTCCTGCCTGCAGCTCCTCCCCAGGCCCTGTCGCCCCCATAGACCTGACGATCCATGAACCTCCGCCCCTGCCTCCCCCGGAGAGGAGGCACGTCCAGCCCTCCACGGTGGAGCGAGACGGCCATCCCCCTGCGGTGGTCCCCATGCTGAAGCGGTACAGCCATCCTCCGCCACCCACCCTGGGTCAAGGGCCCCACGGCCCCCCCAGGGCCCCTCCAGCCCACATTCCCGACCCCTTGGTGGCAAGGGAGCACCGACCGCTGCCCTCCACGCCGGATGTGCCACCCCACACTCAGCACTCTGTCTCTCCCAGGCAGAGATACAACAAGCCTATTANAAAGTTATTGCAGATGGTGACTGCAGCCATGAAATTAAAAGATGCTTACTCCTTGGAAGAAGAGTTACGACCAACCTAGATAGCATATTGAAAAGCAGAGAGGTTACTTTGCCAACAAAGGTCCGTCTAGTCAAGGCTATGGTTTTTCCTGTGGTCATGTATGGATGTGAGAGTTGGACTGTGAAGAAGGCTGAGTGCCGAAGAATTGATGCTTTTGAACTGTGGTGTTGGAGAAGACTTTTGAGAGTCCCTTGGACTGCAAGGAGATCCAACCAGTCCATTTTGAAGGAGATCAGCTCTGGGATTTCTTTGGAAGGTATGATGCTGAAGCTGAAACTCCAGTACTTTGGCCACCTCATGGGAAGAGTTGACTCATTGGAAAAGACTCTGATGCTTGGAGGGATCGAGGGCAGGAGGAGAAGGGGATGACAGAGGTTGAGATGGCTGGATGGCATCACGGACTCGATGAATATGAGTCTGAGTGAACTCCGGAAGATGGTGATGAACAGGGAGGCCTGGTGTGCTGCGATTCATGGGGTCGCGAAGAGTCAGACACTACTGAGCGACTGAATTGAACTGAACTGAGCAGTGTAACCTAAGTTATATAACTTGACTAAATCTGTTTCCTCATCTAAAAATCAAGGATGATAATGACTTCTTTTCAGAGTTGCTATGTGTTTTAAATGAAACAAGTCTCATATAACTTTGAGCATGGTGTCTGGTACATTGTTATTGTTTGGTCACCAAGTTGTATCCAACTCTTTGCAAGTCCATGGACTGTAGCCTGCCAGGCTCCTCTGTCCATGGGGTTTCCCAGGCAAGAATACTGGAATGTTCCTTTTCCAGAGGATTGTCCAAACACAGGGATCGAAACCCGCATCTCCTGCATTGGCAGGTGGGTTCTTAACCCTTGAGTCACCAGAGAAGCCCATCTGGTGCATAGTTTGATACATGTTAGGACCATACTCTTCCCCCTTTTAAGAAGTGGGAAGGAGTAAAATTTTGGCTGTAAGGACTTATAATAACAGTGCTTTTGCCAAGCTAGATAAGTAAAAATTTTTAGGTTTTTTGAAGCTCAGACCTGAGTGCCTTGTGCTGACCTCAACTTTTAAAGCATGTGGGAGATATTTAGAAAATCACTAGTCTGCACGTATTTGTGGACCAATGAATGGGCAGGTGATATGAACTCTATAGCTCTTTCACCAACACCAGAATTCAAGGAAGTCTGCCAGCATTCCTGGGCCAGCACTGGTCTCACGTTTCTGAGAAGAAAAGCCTCTGTGCTTATACACGTACATTCCTTTCCTGAATCAGCACTTCTGGGAAAAGGTGCTTTCACTGATTCCATTTCTTTTGACTGTCACAACGTTTTTTTGTGTGAGGAGGGGGGGTCACTGTATCAACACAGACAAGAAACCTGAGGTTCAGAGAGGTTAAACGAGCCACCCAAAGTCAGATAACGAGTGAATGTTTGAGCCCGGATGCGGGTGAAGTGCTGTGTGTGAGTGGCCTCCAGCCATGCCATTAGTTATCCACGTCATCTCCCAGCTGTGTGCGTGCCCTTTCTCTTTTCTGTCCATGCATCTGTCTTGAAGCTGCATGCTTGGGTGATGAACTTGACCAGCCCAGCTAGAGAACTGGGCTGTGAGTCATTGTGCCTCCTGCTGGAACTTCCCACCAGTTGGGCTGTTTCCATTAAACCACAATTGCACCATCTCAACCTCAAATATCCTGCTTCCTTCCATTGTTCCTCAAACCCCAAATTACCTTCATTGCCTAAATCTATTCCTCTTCCAGAGATCTCTATCTAGTTCATTCAGGAACTCTTATCACTCACCCAGTTGAAGTGTGTTAGTCTCTCAGTCGTGTCCTACTCTTGGCAACCCCATGGACTGTAGCCCGCCAGGCTCCTCTGTCCATGGGACTTCCTAGACAAGAATACTGGAGTGGGTAGCCCTTTCCTTCTCCAGGGGATCTTCCTGAGCCAGGGCTCAAACCCAGGTCTCCTACATTGAAGAGAAATTCCTTACCCTCTGAGCCCCCAGGGAAGCGCCAGTTACCAAACTCAAAAACAGGCATTAGCTGTGACTCTTGTTCTTTCAGCCTCTATTTCTAGCAGATAACCAAGCACTTCCGAATCTCCCTCCTGTATGATTATGACACTGGCATATATCTCTCCATCCTCATAGCTCTTTAGGCCTTCTTCTCTCCTCTGGAATTACTATCACGGTTTCCTCGTGTGTCTTTCTTGCCCCTTCTGATCTTTTCTCCATGGTGTGCTCAGATACATCTTTATATAAAACAAATTAGACCAAGTTATCCCCCTACATAAAGGCTCTTTTCATTTCCCCATTGTCAAGTCTTACCTCGTTTAGACAGTCCTCAGACCTCCTCACTGTTTGCCTCTCCAGCGTCCTCTCCTTTGATACTCTTGCTTTCAATGATACTCAGTCTATCTGAGTTTCCTGAAAGCCTCATTTTCCCTTCCACCTGAGAGTCTGCACATGTCTTTCACTCAGCTTCAAATGTTCTGTCTCCTGAGAGCAGGTTAGATGCTGGTATTGACTATGAACTCTAATAGGATGTGTCGTGTGTACTGCTCTATCCCTAAAATATTACACAGTGGCTAACATGCTCCAGGGATTCAATAAATGTTTCTAATTAGTCTTCCTCCTCCCTAACCGTTTAGGCCAAATTTGAGCTGATTGTGTCAGAGGCTTCCTACCTGCGCAGTTTGCATATAGCTGTGGATCATTTCCAACATTCAGAGCAGCTCCGGGCCACCCTTTCCAACCAGGATCACCAATGGCTCTTCTCTCGTTTGCAGGATGTGCGTGACGTCAGCACCATGTGAGCATCCCCTTCTCCCAGAGACCACTCACTCAGCTTCATGCTCTTAGCCTGTAAACCTCTCATTGGGTTTTTCATTTTCAGAGCCCTCTCATTGCTCCCTGCATGATTCCCAGAGGCTGTAGGGATGGGGAGAGCAAGGAGAGAAGGAGTGCAGGAGAATGGGAACATTAATGGATAAATGAGTAAGGAATGCTTCCCGGATGGAGGTTTCAGATGTCCTGGGGGCGAGCACAGCATTGGTGATGAGGCGCCTGCATGTTCAGTCATGTCCAACTCTTTGTGACCCCATGGATTGTATGTAGCCCACCAGGCTCCTCCATCCATGGATTTCCCAGGCAAGAATACTGGAGTGGATAACCATTCCCTTCTCCAGGAGATGAGATGGGAAATAGCTGACGATCAGAAAACCAGAACGAGATGAAAAGAAGGACAAGACATGGAATATTAGAACCAGAGACTTAGATCAGGGGCAAAGTAGCGGCAGAGAGAACCCTGGTGCGTGACAAGGACTCTAGAGCTAAGGACAGTCAGTAGACGTTATTGACTAATCGAGAGAAGTTCCAAGCTCAAGCTACAGCGGGGGTCAGCCGACTCCTCACTTGAGACCCACAGGTCTCAGGAGACATGTTTCAACTCTGTGCAGGTTCCTTTCTGACCTGGAAGAGAACTTTGAGAACAACATCTTCACCTTCCAAGTGTGTGATGTGGTCCTGAACCACGCCCCGAACTTCCGCCGGGTCTACCTGCCTTATGTCACCAACCAGACCTACCAGGAACGCACCTTCCAAAGCCTGCTGTGAGACCTGATCTCCCATTCGGTCCCCACGTGGGCCCTGCAGTGACCCCAGTAGCCAGCCCAGCTTCACCCCCACCCCCACCCCGAGAGCCCATGCTCTCGTACCTGCCCTGCGATTGGCACCTCCGCCTGACTTCCAGGATACCCTCAGCCATCCCCGTGGGCTCCTCTGCATTGGGTCCCCACCGGTCTTTCTCTAACTACAGACGTTCTGTTGAGCCCCCACACCCCGCGCCTTCACTGCATCCCCCATATGCCCGGTGCCCCTCCTCACCCGAGGCTCCCTGCCCTGCAGGAACAGCAACAGCAGTTTCCGAGAGGTCCTGGAGAAGCTGGAGAGCGCCCCCATCTGCCAGCGCCTTTCCCTCAAGTCCTTCCTGATTCTGCCTTTCCAGCGCATCACTCGTCTCAAGCTCCTGCTCCAGGTACTGCAAATCCCCGCCTCAGCCCGCTCCCCTGAACCAAAAGGCCACTCCCTCCATGTGCCACGCTCCCGCCCGGTGGACAGGGAGCCGTCTCCCCACGGCCCCCACCCTCCTTTCCCAGAAAGGTTGGCTGCTACAGTTTGGTTCCTGACCATCTCCATTGACCTCTTCCTCCTCTTTGCCCATCCCTCTCTCCACCTGCCTCCTGCCTACACCTTGTTCTGTAGAACATTCTGAAGAGAACACAGCCTGGCTCCGCAGAGGAAGCAGAGGCCACGAAAGCACACCATGCCCTGGAGGAGGTAGGCGGCCACCATCCCTGCTCGGACCCCCTGATTGTCCTTCACGGAGAAGTCTGCCCCTGCCCCCGCCCATGGCACCAGGAGGCATAGGTCCTGGCCAGTGTGATCGCTCAGCTGCCTCACTGCACCCACCAAACCTCCAGGCATTCGTGCCTGCCAGCTGCAAGGACACTCCACACCAAGGGACAATCCCCAGATTACATCTTCCTTTGACGCAGCCAGGAATGTTCTAGCAGGTGTCCACAAAGTAGACCATCATCCTTGTGCTGTCTTTGCTCGGTTCCAGGCCAGCGGAATGATGAGAGCTATCACAGCCGGTCTCCAGATTTCTTGCAGGGGACTTCAAGCCAAAGCCTCTTAACACGGTTCTCTTCCTCTTTCCTTGTCCTGCTAAACACACAGTTGATCCGAGACTGCAATAACAACGTCCAGAGGATGCGACGGACGGAGGAGCTGATCTACCTGAGCCAGAAGATTGAGTTTGAGTGCAAAGTAAGTTCATCCCTCCGGTCCCCATGGGTCGCCTTCTAACACAGAACCAGTCTCGCTCACAGTATCCCAGCCTCTAAGCTCCTTGCTGCACACCTTCTCTTCTGCCATATTTCTGGAATACCCACATGCATACTTCTTTCTTTTTATATGTATAATTTATTGATTTTTAATTGAAGGATAATTGCTTTACAATATTGTGCTGGTTCTGCCAAATATCAGCATGAATCAACCATAGGTATACATATGTTCCCTCCCTTTTCATTCTCCCTCCCCATCACACCCGTCTAGGTTTTTACGGAGCCCTGGTTTGAGTTCCCTGAGTCACACAGCAAACTTCAATCTCCAGGATATATTGTTAAGGGGAAAATGGAAGATACAGCTGTATATGTATTGCAATTTCTTACTTTTGGTGAAAAAGTAGGATAAAAATCTATATGTATTTGCTTGTGTATTCATAAACTCTGGAAAGATACCTAAGAAATAAAGAACAGTGGTTACCTGACGGGGAGACAGTACCTTTGAGACCTGGGCAGATGAGAGAGAACTTATCAATGTATACCTTTATAAAGATATACTTTTGGTAGTTGAATTATTCAATATTTTATCACGTCTCCATCTAGTCTAACCAAGGCAATATAAAATTGAATCCAGATATAGGGCTAAAATCTGGCATCCAAATCCAGATTTTAAATCGACATTCCACGTTCAAATTTCGATTCAGATACTATCCTTACCTCCACAGAGGAGAGAGAAAATCCCTCATCCACATGTTCATCAGTGTCCAGCACCCTTAACATTATGCAAACTCCATGCAGACCCCATTGAGTTCTCTGTATTCTCATCCACATCTCTTTCTGACTGCTCCTCTCCTGTCTTAGGTTATAATCAAAGAAAGAACAGATGTCAGAAGCACCCTAAACCTTTAACTTCTACGAGACACGTCATATACTGGTCTCAGCTCTATGGCGTTGTCCACCCGTCCCAGTCAGATTCCCCCATCTCTTCTTTAGTTCTAGCTTCTACAGCTGAGCGGTCTCATGGAGTCACTCTCCTGGGTTGAACCTTAGGGCATCTTCTATTTGTGTGCGCCAGGGTCATGGGAGCCACCCAGCAGTAGTCAGGAGACAGCGGTAGTCAGATGTTTCAGAGAGAAGCAGAGTTTAAGTGGATGGGGTATGAGCAAGAAGGAAGATGTGAAGGGATCACTGTCGGTGGTGGGACTTCAGAGGAAGAGGGCTGGTGAGAAGGGCTGGACTGGGAGAAAGCCTCAGGCATGTCCTGTGTGTGACGCCACCTTCTTTCTCTTCCCGGCTCCATATAGATATTCCCGCTCATTTCACAGTCACGCTGGCTGGTGAAGAGTGGGGAGCTGACCGCCCTGGAGTTCAGCGTCTCCCAGGCGCTGCGGAGGAAGCTGACCACCCGCCCAGTGCACCTGCACCTCTTCAACGACTGTCTGTTGCTGTCTCGGCCCCGAGAGTCAGTGACTGGGATGGGAGGCCGGAACACGAGGGGGAAGTGGGATGAGGCGAGAGGGAAGGACTAAAGGGGACAGAGAAGGGTCCTGGTCCTATAGAGGAACCTTCTCAATGGCTTCCCCCATGGAGTCCATGTCATGACTTAGAGAAGAGGAAAAAAGATCCAAAGCCAAAGAGGGAATCCCACTGAATTACATCCTGAGATCACCCGGCAGGACCTCGACCATGTTACATAGACAGGACAAAATGCAGCATATTAGCCTATATCACTTTTTCGAATAAGTCTATGTTATCTCTGGGCTTCCCTGGTGGCTCGTATGGTAAAGAATCTGCCTGCAATGCAGGAGACCTGGGTTCGATCCCTGGGTCAGTAAGATTCCCTGAAGAAGGAAATGGCAACCCACTCCAGTATTCTTGCCTGGAGAATACTCATGGACAGGGGAGCCTGATGGGCTACAGTCCATAGGGTCGCAAAGAGTCAGACACGACTGAGCAACTAACACACGTTCTGGGCTGGGCTCAGCCTACCAGCTTAGCGATACTTAGCCAGTTCCAGATCCTAACTCTTTGGTCCATAGAAACTTTATATTGGTTCTGTTTCTGCAGCTCGTTATAGTGGTGAGCATCCATTGCCCTGGCTACGTGGTTTGCCAAGCCATTGACAGGCCCCTTCCAGGGGCATACTGACACCATCTTACCATGAGAAGACGAGAATTTACAGGCTGAACATGCTAAGGACAGGGATTTTGAATCATAAAGATAAGCGGGTGGATGAAGTCTGAGCACCCCAGCATCAGGCTGAAAAGCCTTGTGTTTTGCAGGGGTAGCCGATTCCTGGTATTCGACCATGCTCCCTTCTCTGCCGTCCGTGGGGAAAAGTGTGAAATGAAGCTGCATGGAGCTCACAAAAACCTCTTCCGACTCTTCCTGCGGCACAACGCCCAGGGCTCCCAGGCTGAGTTCCTCCTCCGCACAGAGACCCAGTGAGATGGCGCTGCTCAGGGGAGCTGTGGGGAGGGAGGGAAGACAGCCGGGCAAGGAAGAGGGACCAGGGCAGAACACATATCCAGGGAGCATCTACAGACCAGCCTAAACCCAAACTCTTAGAGCTGATAGATGACTTTGAGGAGCCTGGGGGTGGGAGAAGGTGTAAAGTCACTGTTACCATCAAGGCTTAGCATCTGTTATGCTAAGAAGGACAAAGTGCATAATTGGTTTACTGACATCCATGACTGAATGCGTATGAGCCAGAAATTCCTCAGTGCTCAAGGCTGGAGGGTGTATGCATGAATAAGCCATGAATTAGATAAGCACTGGGTGCCTTTAGCTTTCTTTCCTCCCATCTTCCCACCCAGTCCTCTATTGAACAGAAATCCATAGTGTTGAGAACTATGATTGGCTCATCTCTTTAATAATAATAATATTAATAAAATATATTCACACATGCATACAGTGTAAAGAGTATTCAAAATAATGTCTAAAAGTCTGGTACACAGTATCTACCATAATGAACAGTTGTAGCTATTTCAGCTGTTACAGAAGATATAAGAAACCTCCTCTTTGAAAAGTTTGACCTGACACCTAATGGTCTGAGGGTCCTCACATCGTAGACGCTTAACAATTTTGTCCCATTGGAAGACACTTCAGTAATGCCTGCCCTCACTTACAGGACAGAAGGGCTATAGAGGTGCAAAATATCACCAAAGTCAGGTCATCGGATACAGATTCATGTTCTTTGTCTAGGGCTTTGGGTAGCATCTTCCTGGAACAGTGATATTGTCAGCTCTCAGTTACTCCAGCGTGGTTGGAGGCAGAGGCTCAGATAATACAGAAACCTTCAGATAATTACAGAATTAGGCTCAGATCATATTGGGTTGGCCAAAAAGTTCATTTGGAGTTTTCTGTAACATCATATGGAAAAACCCGAACAATCTTTTTGGCCAACCCAGTATTACATAACAACAAAAAAAGAGGTAGGTGCAGCTACCTGACCCAGTTATGATTACAGAATAATTTCATCTCTGAGATCTTTGACTGAAGGAAGGTGGGCAGAGTGTCAAAAAGCATGCAGAGTGATAGAGGGAATCTCAACTGAGCTGAACATTTCACTCAGTAGACTTCCTCAAATGGAAAATCTACATATGCACAATTGACAGTTGACTTTATGCCTCTACTTGAAAGACACAAGATGTCCTTAAGAGGGTAAACTTGGAAAGAGAAAGAGAAATGGTGATAAGACACATGAAAATGTAATTCATGATCCGGTCAAATTTCCATCCAAGCAGAGCCCCACTGATTTTGTCCTAGATATTGCTGAACTAGACAAGTCTTTCCCATGGTCCCTCCGTTTCCCTGTCACCTGCCCCTGTCCTAAATCCCCAGAGCAGCTGCTGAAGCGTGACCTTGCTTTGTTTTCTCAGAAGTGAAAAGCTTCGCTGGATCTCAGCCTTGGCTATGCCGAGGGAGGAGTTGGACCTTCTTGAGTGTTACGGTGGGTTAAAGTCCAAGAGAGAGGGAGAGTTGGTCAGAAGTCTGCTTTGGATGCAGTTTAGGAGGCTGGGTGGTACCAAGATGCATCTGCTTAAAACTGCTCTTGACTGTGGCACTGCTCCCGCCATCCCTCCACCGCATACACTCCTGTCTTGGGAAGTAGTTCACTCGTTTTGAATATTCATCCCTTTAAGTCTATCCTGCTACTTGTTTGCCTAAACTTCACTGACTTGAAGGTCTTGGGAAAATAGGGGGAGAAAGTCCATGTGGAGTGGGGTTTGGGGGGTACAGCAGTATAGTAGATATGTCCCGAGCACCCCTCCCTGTACAGGATGACCTGAGGCCCTGCCTCTACCCTCAGCTTCCAGGCACCCGCAGGCACCGCAGACACACACATTAGGAAGCGTCTGTGTTAAGCCTCATAGTCGTCCTCCGGCAAGGACTCTCTAATTCACATCCAGAGAGGAACTGAACTCAAAGGAACACTGAGCTTTTAATGACTCAGAAGAACAAACAAACACAGGGCACTTTGGAAATGGACGTAGGAGAACTAGGATATAAATGGGGTTCTGTTCCGTGTGCAATCCATCTGCTGCACGTCACTTTCTCAGAAGAGAAAGAAAGCAAGACAATTCTTGCCCCATCGCTGTGATCTTGTGAATGGGAGATACGGACAAGCTAAGTACAGGTAACAGTACATGGTCTATTTATTCTTTAAGAGAACCAGTGGAGTGTGGTAAAGTATAAAGAGCCATAACCCATGTAAGACAGAAGGCTGTGGATCAGGCATACTCTGGGGCTTCTTAATTTTGAACTTCAAAACTTTGGAAATTTCCCCTGGATCACAAAACCACAGAAAATCCAGAATGTCCTTGAGTCATCTTGATCAACTCTGTCATTTATAGAAAAGGAAGCTGAAACGAAAGGACATTCAGTGCTTAGATTATACCAGGAAGCCCACTGGATAAGTCTCACTTAGTCCCACAACATGTACCATGGAGAAGAATGAAAAATGAGTCTCAGAGTTTACAGTGGAGTTGGAGAGGCAGAACACAAACTTGGAACAATTAGGTAAAAGATAAATGGTTTGTCGTAGACAGTTTTAAAGGAGTTCAGAATCCACTGCAGATGAAAGACACAGGGAAGATTTCAGTGCTTAGCAGAATCTCAATTCTTCGTAACAGTGGTCGCTAAAAGGTGGTCACAACCTGTTTCTCAATTCATCTTCACTAGAGAGAATTTTTGATTCATTTCAATGATGGCATTTCTATCTCCTAATCAACCATCTTGTTCCCTGGGAGAAAATAGAGACTTTTCCAATTGTCTCTCTGTGTGTAACTTTCAACAGTTGAAACTCTCTCTCCTCCAAGTCCTCTCAAGCTACCACCCCTGCCAAGTCCTCCTTCATATTCTAGTTCCTGCCTTTCCTTACCCCTCTCATGCTCTTTTCTTCCAAGACTCCCCACAAGTGCAGTGCCTTCGAGCCTACAAACCCCGAGAGAATGACGAGTTGGCGCTCGAGAAGGCGGACGTGGTGATGGTGACCCAGCAGAGCAGTGATGGTAAAAGAGGAATCCACAGGGGACAGGCTGGGTGTGGAAGGTGGGATGGTGTGGGTGGATGGCCTCATTTCCTAGGGTTGCTCTAACAAAGCGCCACAAGTTGGGTGGCTTAAATGAGTAGAAGTGTATCCTCTCGTGGTTCTGGAGGCCAGAAGTCCAGAGTCAAAGTGCTGGGCTGGCCATGCTCCCTCTGAAGACTCTAGGAAAAGGTCTTTCCTCGCTTCTTCCAGATTTGGTGGCCCCAGCTGGCTTGGCTTTTGGCAGTATCACTCCAAGCTCTGTTTCTTCCTTCTGTGTGTGTCTAAGTGTCCAAATTTCCCTCTTTTAATGAAGATACCAATGATATTGGGCTTCCCAGGTGGGTCAGTGGTAAAGAATCCACCTGCCAATGCAGGAGACCTGGGTTTGATCCCTGGGTCGGGAAGATCCCCTGGAGAAGGAAACGGCAACCCACTCCAGTATTCTTGCCTGGAGAACCCTCATGGACAGAGGAGCCTCATGGGCTACAGTCCATGAGGTCACAAAAGAGTCGGACACAGCTAGCAACTAAACAGCAACAACCAATTATACCGAATGAACGGCACACTCTGCTCAGGTATGACGTCATTTAACCTCACTAATAATACCTGCAACAACTCTGCTCCCAAATAAGACCACATTCGGAGGCTCTTGAGCTTAGTACTTCATCATATATTTTGGGGGAATACAGCTCGCCCATAAGAGTGGAGAAGGCTCAGAAGTGGGCAGCTGCAGACTGTATCAGACCTAGAGCAGCTAGGGTGAGTACATGGGGAGGCTGAATTCCCCAGGCTGGGGACTCTGCAGAGTCTCTAGCCTTCAATTCACAAGTGCGTCCAGGAAGGAGGTCCGGGGGAAATCACTGTGAGTCTTTCCAGGTAATTCTTCTTCCCACCCACCTTGTACCCGTAGGCTGGCTGGAAGGCGTGAGACTGTCCGATGGGGAGCAAGGCTGGTTCCCTCTACAACAAGTGGAGTTCATCTCCAACCCAGAGGTCCGCGCGCGGAACTTGAAGGAAGCCCACCGAGTCAAGACGGCCAAGCTACAGCTGGTGGAGCAGCAGGCCTAGCCGCTTTCTGGGAGGAAACCCCCACACTTAAGGACGAGATGTTCCTGGACAGGGCTGGCCCGGAACACCGTGGTGGAGGCCTTCTGTGCATCAGGAACTAGGCCTTCTGAAGCCCAAGGACAACACCCAGCTGCCAGGAGCTAGTCCCAGGCCTCCTTTTTTTTGTGCTTTGTACTTGGTGCGGGGATTTTGAGGGACTTTGCACTGGACTCTGAGAACCTTTTCTCATAGAAAAAGGGATCCATGGGGCCCAAGCCAAGGAACTTTACTTCTCTTACCCTGCAGCTAAACGCTTTCAGAGTACAGATTCAGAGCTGACCGGAGTTTCCATCACGGCCGTGTGTTAAACAGAATCTGGAGCGAGATGTGTAAGGAAGATGGACAAATCAGATGGGAGGGTTAACCCAGTGACCTTTTAAGGTTTCTTCCAACCCTGGAGATATCCTGTAATTACTGGGCAAGGTCAGTGCCTGGGTCTCTGGGGTCTATGTGAGGTGATACGCTCTCACTCTAATAAAGTTGGCACTTCTCTGAGTGTTTTCTCCCCAGACTCTGGAGCACTGAGTGAGGTTCAGAGCATGGGATCCCATGGTTCAGATGTCATGAAAGACCAGGATGCTGACTGGGTTATAGCAGTGGCCAATTCTTTCTTTGACTGTGGAGAGTTTGGGCAGTTTTTCTGCTTGTTATGGCCTCAGAGTTTGTATCAGGAAGTAGAATGAGTTGATGGGTGATGAAAACTCCAAACCTTTTTTTAACTGAACCCACAAGTTAAGGTCTAAGCTAGTTCAGGTGGATTTGGAACTGTTACTCAGACCCTTCATGGATTTTATATTTTCACTTTAGATACTGGAAGGATGTCATCACTGCTGCTTCATCCTCTGTGTGAGAAAGAGCATGGTGCTGAATCCTAGAATCCAGGTCACAAGACCTAACTTCCAGTTACTGCCTCACCACAACGCAGCCTGCCTACTTCTTGGTTTTCTTAAATGTCAAATGCAGAATTAAGCCACGTAACCTCCAGACTCCCATCCGACTCTGTGGTGCATGATTCTCTGTCTCCCATCAGTTTGCCTTTCTCAGGTGGAGAACATCCCCTCTTACATTTTTTTCCTCATGTCGAGTCGTCACACAGCAATGATACAGTCATCTTTTAAGTTGGCACGTTGTGGTCCATCCCTGGACCTTCTACCCCTCAGCTTTACCTCTGGTGGTGGTGGTTTAGTCGCTCAGAAAATGTCCAACTCTTGCGATCCCATGGGCTTTAGCCCGCCAGTCTCATCTGTCCATGAGATTTCCCAGGCAAGAATACTGGAGTGGGTTGCCTCTTCCTTTGCCATGCTTTATCTTTAGAGGGCCTCAGGGTAGAATTGCACTGCAGCTTTATACAAAGGTAAGAATAATACTCTAAATTTGGTCTCATACCCAATTAACTGTGATATGACATGATAGTATCACCTTTGATAACACATTTTATTTACAATCCATCCTAAAATGTAAATTAGCTTACTTAATCTTTAGAAAAGTTATCACTATTAAGTTAATTAAATTCAGAATAATACTAATTTATCCTAAACAGTCTGACAGTGCTAAAAAATCTAAAATAGACATGACTTTGCTACTGCTGCTGCTGCTAAGTCACTTCAGTCGTGTCTGACTCTGTGCGACCCCATAAATGGCAGCCCACCAGGCTCCCCCGTCCCTGGGATTCTCCAGGCAAGAACTCTGGAGTGGGTTGCCATTTCCTTCTCCAATGCAGGAAAGTGAAAAGTGAAAATGAAGTTGCTCAGTCATGTCTGACTCTTAGCGACCCCATGGACTATAGCCCACCAGGCTCCTCCATCCATGGGATTTTCCAGACAAGAGTACTGGAGTGGGGTGCCATTCCCTTCTCCCAGACATGACTTTAGAGAAGTTCAATTGAGATTTTACATCTTTTCATAAAGCTAGCTTTTAAGTATTAATATATGTTAAATGTATATATTATATGTCAACTAACAACTGATTCTTCTTAATAGCAATAACAGTAATTTTGATCGAGATCTTTTGTTCACACCAGTATTGGAACACTGGCCATATGCCTCAAAGAGAGCTATATCCAACCTTATATTTTCTAGGCAAACTCTCCCTTACTCTCCCAGGGAGATAAAATATCAACTTCTGAATGATATACATGTTAAAAAAAATGTTTTTAGATAAATGACTGCTTCTTTGCTTGAAGTTGCTAAGGTGTTCTGAGCACCTTTAAGCTGACTTCTATTAGAGCTAAAATTATCTAGAGGTATTTAATAGATATTTGTTTAATCAGGTTATTCTCACCTAATCTGGGAAATTAAGAGACAATTGACATCTACTTGTCTTTAGTTCCTTCGTTTTAAAAACAAAAAACAAGTGACAACAACAAAAGAGCCCAGGTGTGAATAATGTTTCCTGAATTGAGTTACTAAATTTTTATACTTTGGATTTCAAACAATGGGGCACAGTTCTTGTTACTGTCCCTTCCTTCTTCAGATTTTCAGAATTTGACTCAATTTCTTCTTTACTCCTCATTGGCATCAGTGCATTAGAAATGTAGCAATTCCTTATGAGAAACTGTGAAGACAACTCTTAACCAGCACTTTCTGGACAGACTGCATTTGAGCCGCATATGAGGATAGATGGTATTTTGTTGGCATTTTTTTTGAGGACAGTGTCTTTAGGAGTCCTATTTATTGCTCTTTTGCTGAACTGTAACAAGCTTGGGGCTTAAAATCGTATAGATACATGCTGAGTCACTTCCTTTGGGCTTTTGATCCCATTAAATTTCCGTGTGTCAATTTTATCCACTCACACGACTTAGAAAGCTGTTTTGTAAAGGTTATTTTCACCATCAGCTTTTCATTTAGAGTTAACTGTGATGTTATGATTCTTAGAGTTCAGCACTTAGGCTGTCACGGTCATTTATAATGACTTTAATAAGATCAGCTTACATGTCAGTATCTGGAAGGCTCACAGTTGGAGATGTGTTTATTTCCCCTGATTTCATGTTCTCTTAAGCAACTTCTATCTCCACAACACAAAGTAAAATGGATTTTGGTCCTAGGATGACTGATTTTTTTTTTTTTTTTTTTTGATGTGGCCCATTTTTTAAAGTCTTTTATTGAATTTGTCACAATATCGCTTCTGTTTTATGTTTTGGTTTTGGGGGCACAAAGCACATGGCATCTTAGCTCCCCAACCAGGAATTGAACCCATACCTCCTTCAGTGGAAGGCAAAATCTTAACATCTGGACCTCCAGGGAGGTCCCTGTTTTGTTTTTATTAGTCTTTGGGATAGAAGTTGTTTAAAAGTCTTTGAAAATGTAAAGGAATTACATTCCCTGGCTCTCCTTCTTTCACACACATATTTATCCCCCTGAAATAAACCCAGTTTCCTCTTGGACCCCATGTCGATCTACCCATAATTGTCTCTATTTAGTGATGCTCTCTTTATCATAACTTCTGGTTCCTGAAGTCAGATTAGAAATGCAGGATTTTGGTGCAGCAGCCGTTTATAGACAACTGAACCTCACCCACCCACCCGGAGACACATCACTGAGGCCTGGGCGTGCTTGCACTTGGTTGTCCACACCTCTAGATAAATATTCTTCTGCCGGTGGTGACTTGACCCTATCACTCACACAGCTCAGTTACCTTAGAGCCGCATCTGCTATAAATATGACTCAGGAGCTGCGTGATTGCAGCGGCTCAAAGCCTGCTGTTTAACGTAATCTCCTGAAATCAGGTGTGCCAAGGGGCCAAAGGTTATAAGCAAATGAGCTAGAGGGAGACAGACGCCAGACTTAGTCATGTTTCAGGTAGACTGAAAACATTCTCTATCCTTAATGGCTTTCGACCCATTTCTTCCAACCCACCCGTTTCCAATGCCAATCACAGAGTGGACGTTTCTCCAGCCTCTTCCTGGGAAGAGGGTGAAGCACAGCATCCCTTCGCTTGGCAGAATTTCCAGGGAAACATCCCCAGAGGGAGGCGAAGGCGAAAGAAAGACCCCTGGGGGAGCATAGGTAAGTGGAAGAGGGTGTCTTGTCTCTTCTTTCCGGGAAGGCTGAGCACCAGCAACTGGGGAAGAAAAGGGGTTGGGTTGGTGTGAGCCGTAAACTTTTTTCTTTCCAAGCTGGTAAGGGAGCTGGGAGGGAGTGACTACAGATCCCAGCTGCTTGGTGAGTGAGTCACCGCCCTGAGGGCAGAGCCTGCTACAGGGAGGGGCCTGAGTCTGGCCCAGGAGCTCCCCAGAAGCACCAATGGGCAGATAGATATTTTCCTGGCGTTTTACCTGAGCAATTACCTCTGAACAATGCTGATGGAAAGCCCGAAGGGGAGCAGGAGCCGCATTAGTTTGCACTGAATGACAAGGAGGTTCCAAATTTGCTCAAGGGCCTCAGGGCCCCAAAACGCCAGGGAGAGAGATCAGACTGCTGGGGAAAGTGGCTGAGGGCCACAGACCAGGGAAGACCCTGGTAGAGTCTGTGAGAGTCCACAAGTCTGGCAAGAGATTCCAGCCATCACGGAGGCAGCCTTCGGAAGAAAAGGAAAATGCTGGGAGGAAAGAGGGCCCCATGGATGGGACGCATCCAGCCAGTCGTAGAGTGTTTTCTTTCTGCGATCCACCATTTGGGATGAGAAAACCACCCGCTGCTGGAGTGGAAAGGACCCCAAAGTTCTTTGTGTCTAACCCCCTCCTGGTCACACAGTAGCTTGCGGAAGGGGGACAACTGGCTTAATACCACACAGCCAGAGAGTTGTAAACTGCAAATCCAAACAGCTTGCTGTTTACCTCTAGGATTTTAGCGCATGATCTGCAACATGCACCATTTGTGTGGCTCACAAAAGGTTGACGGTGACGTGCTGTAAAATGCAAAGGCTGAGTAAACAGAGTCTGGAGAGGCAGATAAGTTTAGAGAAGTGAGAAGAGCTGGCGGTCAGACTTGTGGAATGGTTAATAAACAGGTTTTAGTGATTGGACTAAGCTTGGCCAGGCAACAGACTGGAAAGAAAGATAAGGTGTGGCTTTTGCAGGCATTCATCATCCTTGCACAGAAGGGCCTTAAGAACTGGAGAGTTTCCCGAGTGCGGTGTGTGTGTGAACTGGAGACTTTCCTGAGCGTGGCGTGTGTGAACTGGAGAGTTTCCCTGAGCGTGGTGTGTGTGTGAGCGGGAGAGTTTCCCGAGTGAGGTGTGTACGTGAACTGGAGGGCTTCCCGAGTGTGGTGTGTGTGTGAGCGGGAGAGTTTCCTGAGTGGTGTGTGTGTGTGTGTGAACTGGAGAGTTTCCTGAGTGCGGTGTGTGTGAGCTGGAGAGTTTCCCGAGTGTAGTGTGTGTGTGAACTGGAGACTTTCCCGAGCGTGGCGTGTGTGTGTGAGTTGGAGTGTTTCCCAAGCACGGTGTGTGTGTGACCGGGAGAACTTCCTGAGTGCGGTGTGTGTGTGACCGGGAGAGTATCCTGAGTGAGGAGTGTGTGTGAACTGGAGAGCTTCACCAGCGCGGTGTGTGTGTGACCGGGAGAATTTCCTGAGCGCGGTGTGTGTGTGTGACCGGGAGAGTTTCCTGAGCACGGTGTGTGTATGTGTGTGTCCTCCGCTTTAGGGGAGGAAAGGACAGGAAGATCCTTGATGGAAGATGGAATGTGTGCAGAAACACTGGACTTCCTTCGTGAAATCAGTGATACTGGTATTAGCAAATAAAAGGGAAAAAAAGATGAAGGAGGAGTTTTCCAGTTGAAAATCCAAGAAAATGAATGGGTAAATTTTTTTTTTTCCCCAAACATTTGACAGTAGTCCTTTAAATAAGTTCTGGGGACACATTTTATTTCCCTGGGTATGAAAATGGACCTGATTTCACTGATTCTAATAATGAAGAGTTATAGGAAATAACAGAGCTTCCTGCCAGTGCAGGAGGCGCTGGAGATGAGAGTTCGATCCCTGGGTTGGAAAGATCCCCTGGAGAAGGGCATGGCAACCTACTCCAGTATCCTTGCCTGGAGAATCCCATGGATAGAGGAGCCTGGCAAGCTACACTCCATGGGGTCGCAGAGTCGGACATGACTGAGTGATTGAGCTTGAGCACCACAGGAAATAAAAAGTCAAACCAAAATGAATAATGGACAAGAATGCAAAATAACGAAGTGGGTGAACTGGAGCGCTTGGGAAGATTCAGTGCTCCTGGTTGATGGTGGTTCAGAGGGGACTTCTGAATAACAGGCTGCACTCTTGCAGGTACACAGATTGGGACAAGGGTGTCAAGTGGCAAGTACACGGTGGGCAGAATTGGATGGAAAGGATGATGTAAGCAACGGCAGGGCAAAGACTCCACCCAGGAAGGATGGGTGGAATCTCTGTGGGCGGAAATTCCATTCTCAGACAATACACTGCAGGAAGGGATGTCCTTGAGGCAACTTGAGCAGAGCAATGAGGCGGAGAAACAAAATGTGAAAGTGACACAGAGACACAGAAGCTCTAAGGCTGAGGCAGCAGCCAGCTCCTCTGGAGTTCCGTATTTCATGACTCATTCTCCTCTTAGATGCCTGGCACCACAACCTGAGGTCAGTGTGACCATCTCTCCCCGCTACCCAAACTAGTTCTGTTGATTTCTTCCCAGCATCCCTCTCACTGATTGCTTCCCTCTTGTTCTCCTTGTTAGTGTTTTTCTGTCATTCAGTCACGTCCAGCTCTTTGCAATCCCATGGGCTGTAGCCCACCAAGGCTCCTCTGTCCATGGGATTCTCCAGGCAAGAATACAGCAGTGGGTTGCCATGCCCTCCTCCAGGGGATCTTCCCAACCCAGACTCTTTACCATCTGAGCCCCCAGGAAAGCCCCCTTGTTCTCCTCAGTTCAGTTCAGTCCCTCAGTCGTGTCTGACTCTTTGCGACCCCATGAACCACAGCACACCAGGCCTCCCTGTCCATCACCAACTCCCACAGTTTACCCAAACTCACGTCCGTTGACTTGGTGATGCCATCCAACCATCTCATCCTCTGTTATCCCCTTCTCCTCCTGCCCTCAATCTTTCCCAACATCAGGGTCTTTTCAAATGAATCAGCTCTTCGTATCAGGTGGCCAAAGTATTGGAATTTCAGCTTCAACACCAGTCCTTCCAATGAACACCCAGGACTGATCTCCTTTAGGATGGACTGGTTGGATCTCCTTGCAGTCCAAGGGACTCTCAAGAGTCTTCTCCAACACCANTTGGCCTAAATAGCCTCAAGCTTCTCTCATCATCCTATCCCTAGTTAAGTGTTAGTTGCGTCAGTCATGTCTGACTCTTTGTGACCCCATGGACTGTAGCCCGCCAGGCTCCTCTGTCCATGGGATTCTCCAGGCAAGAATACTGGAGTGGGTTGTCATTCCCTTCTCTGGGGGGAATCTTCCCTACCCAGGGATTGAACCCCGGTCTCCTGCCTTGAAGGCAGATTCTTTACAGGCTGACAGCTACTATCTCTGCAGGGCCCAACTTCAGAAAAAGTAGGCTCAGGTTTGTTCAGGCTCACTTCTGGATTTGAGACGAGAACATGGTTTAGAGATAGGACCAAACTCCAGGCCCAGGAGGCCCCGTTCCCCACCCAGCAGGAGGGACAGGCCCAGAAGGATGCCAGGCTCCACGCGATCCCGCCCCAGGGGGTCAGTCCCTCCTGGGCCGTGCAGGACACAGCTGCCAGCTGAGTGGGTGGCAGTGAAGGACACAGTGGTCTTCACTAGCATGAGAAGGGAGACACGTGACTACAGAGAGAGAAACCCAAGAGGAGACAGTTTACTGCTTATGGTGGCCACTGGCTCATCTGTGGAGCAAGGAGAGCAAACAACATAAACGGACGCAACTGTCGGAGGCGACACAGCCCCACCCCATTTCTCCAGGACCACCATCGGAGCTGTGGGGGAAGGCCAGGCCTCCTTCTCCAATCAGCATTTGGCAAAATGAGCCCTGGAGTCCAGTCTCTCCTGCAACTCCAGGCCCCGTCTCCTCTGGGGTGCCCAGCCGTCTCTGGCAGGACGGCCTCTTGGTTCTTGGCTCCACGACTAGGGGCCATGGCTACTCTTGTCTTCTTCCTCGGGGGCCGGGGCCAGGGCCCGCTCCCCTGGGGCGGCCGGGGGTTCCTCCTGGGCCTGGCCGAGCGGGGGTCTTCCTGCTGCAGGCGGGGTGCTCTCAGGCATCTGGGTGAGGCCCGGGGAAGGTAGCCTTCCCGAAGCCTGCACGTAGGGGGGTGCAAACAGGTCCAGGAAGCAGCTGTCCCCTCCAGGGGGGCCTCCCAGAGCCTGCGGGCAGAAGGCGCTGGCGAACGGCAAGTCTGGCAGGCAGGGGTCGGCCCAGGGCACCGCACCTGCGGGGCCAAAGCACAGAGCGCGGCGTGAAGGGGCCCCGGCGCGGTCTCGGCGACGGAGCCCCTCGCTGCTCCACAGAGACACGGGCCAGGACCCCAGGGTGGGTCTCCCCTCAGGACCAGGCGCCCGCCCCCCACGTCTCGAGGGCCTGGGGTTGGGGCACAGGGACACAGAGCACACGGGCCGGGCCGGGCCGGGCCGCACGCCCCCTCACACACACGCGAGGAGCTCGGGAACCAGGGTCTTCTCCCCCTCATCTTCTGAGTCTCCTAGGGTGGTGACTCCCGGATACCCGGGGTCCAGGTGGCCCCTCAGACACTCCCATCAGCTGCCATCTACTCTGCACTGAGTGTTTCACGCCCGTCATTCCTAGTCCTCACCAAGCCCTCAAAGAGATGGGAATGGTATTCCCACTTCAGAGTCCAGGAAGCTCAGGAGAACTAGTGACGACTGAGCTGGACTCCATGCTTGGCTTTGCCTCCCTCCAAAGCTCTCTCTCTCTTGGAGAAGGAAATGGCAATCCACTCCAGTACTCTTGCCTGGAGAATTCCATGGATGGAGAAGCCTGGTAGGCTACAGTCTATGGGGTCGCAAAGAGTTGGACATGACTGAACGACTTCACTTTCTTTCTTTCTATAGTTCCTTTTGGAGATGGAAATGGTAACCCATTCCAGTGTTCTTGCCTGGAGAATCCCATGGACGGAGAGGCCTGGTGGGCTACAGTCTTTGGGGTTACAAAGAGTCGGACACGACTAAGCAACTAACACATACACAAAGCTCTCTCTTACTCTGCTCTGAAACTTCCAGGAAACTGGAGGACAAAGAGCTTCACCAAGACAACCCCCGTCCTAGGGTTCTCTTCCCCTCTCACCCTCCTCAAACACTGTGGGCGGGGGGGACTTCTCTTCCAGCCCCGACTCACCCACGTTCCCGGCCAGTGGCTGCAGCAGGACGGGCCCTGGCGGAGGGCCTGGGAAATAGCCCTGGGATGAGCCCCCGCCGGGGCCACTGGACAAGGCAAAGAGAGGGTCTTCGGGCAGCGGCGGAGTCAGCGAGCTGGGCAAGGGGAAGGGGTGCAGGTATGGAAACTGGGGCTGTGGGTGTTGGAAGAACTGGGGCTGTGGCGCCTGGGAGAAGGAGAACGGTCCTGGCTGGCTGCTGCTGGGTTGGTACTCCTGGGGCTCCAGATCCTCTAAGTATGAGCAGGCAGTGGGTGGAGTGATGCTGTGGGGACAGAGAAGAACTTCCTGAGGCTCCTATGGTTTCATTCCTACCACGCCCTTCCCCCCTACCTGCCTCTCCACAAATCCCAGGCCTCGGCCTCCTCTTCCTGCTCCAGCTTCTCATCCTCTTCTCCTCTACAGCTGTGGGATGTCCTGATCCTTCCCCTCCCTATCCCCTCACCCATTAACCCTCACTACATTTACTAACTCCTTGCTTCTCTCGGGGCTTCCCCGGTGGCTCAGATGGTAAAGAATCCGTCTGCAATGCAGGAGACCCAGGTCCGATCCCTGGGTCGGGAAGATCCCCTGGAGGATGGAATTGCAACCCACTCCATCTCTCAGTTACCCTCTCCACTCCCAAGCTCCATCCATCTTTCCTCCTCCTTTACCTCCCTCAGGATAGCTCAGTAGAGCCCCCGTGAAGTGGTGGACAAGTACCTTGCTCCCCACAACCCACAAGGCCCATCCTTGTGGCCGCTGTCGCTGCCCAGGGAATCCAGCATCAGCTGGGGAGCGTGCACAGGGCCGAGGGGAAAGGGAAGGTCGGCTCTTCGGACAGGTGGGGGGCTGAAGAGTGGGGGTGTCACAGGCCTTCTCTGGGGGCCCTCATTCTGCAGGTTTGAGCCCAGAGTCTGGTCAGACTTCAGCAGCATGGATGGCTCTGGGAACAGAAGTCCACGGGGGTTGTGAGAGTAAGACAATGGGGAGGGGACGCAGCCTTGGCAGTTCTGGGGGGGGTTAGAGTGCAAGAGGCCTGGGCCCCCCGAAGGGGCCCCACTGAACAAAACCGTGGAGAGCTCTGGCCGCTCCCAGGTTTTCCAAGAAAGAGCCCTTTGACTTTGCCGTCTTCCCCAGACAACCTTCAGAAGGGGGCCGGCTCACCTGGAAGGGAATCCTGAGGGAGGGTCTCAGGCTCCAGGATCGTGGACTCAGTAGGTGGCAGCTCGGCCACAGAGCTGGAGGCAGACAGATCAGAGACTGCAGGCTAAGGGGTCCCTGGTCTATGACTGGGGCTTCCATGTAGGGAAAGAGACCCACACATGCAAGCTCTGTCTCCCTACGGGGCACCGGCAAGTCCCAATCCCACCTGGTCCAAATCCCTCTAAATATCAGCCAACAACTCTGGCTCGGACCGTAAAGAAGCTACCTGAGATGTGGGAGACCTGGGTTCGATCCCTGGGTTGGGAAGAACCCCTGAGAAGGGAATGGCCTCCTGTTCCAGTATTCTTGCCTGGGACATCCCAGAGGAGCCTGGTAGGTTACAGTCCGTGGGGTTGCAGAGAGGTGAACTTGGCTGAGCTACTCACACACACATGCCCCGTTATGTGCTCAGCCTTCCAGCACCTTCCTCCTTCTAGACCCCAGGATCCCAGCTTAGACCCCATGCCCTGCCCACGGGGAGGGGCCAGGAAGAGGAGAAAGTCTTACCTGCACTGGATGCTGGCGGGGGCTGGGGTAAGGGCGGGACCAGCAGGTACGTCCTTATTCTCCTTCCCATTCATTTTTCGCCACTTGGCCCGGCGATTCTGGAACCACACCTGTAGGGGAAGAGACACCTGAAGAGCTTGAAGAACAGGGCAGAGCCTGAGGCTCGGGCCCGCTGGCCCATGATGACTGTGACCGAGGAGGTCCCTGCACCACTCAGACTGGTATGAAGGGTTCACCTAGATGGGGTCTGAGTCACCTTCCTACGTCATCTAAGGCCGCGGCAGCGTGGAAACAGGCAAAAACACAGCCCTGGCTGAGGCCTCGCTCCAGCCCCTGTTGGGGAGCTGCCGAGTACTTGCTAAGCTTCTCCAGAGTCCTGGCATGTGGGCTCCCCTCCACCCCCAGATCAGGGGAGTCAGCACCCTTTACCATGATGCGCTGGGGGGTGACCCCCACTGTCTGGGCAATCTCCCGGCGCTTATCGCTATCTGGATAGTGGTCGTCTTGGAAGAGCCTTTCTAGCTCCTCCAGCTGGTCTGGAAGAAGAAAACACTGGCTTTGAGGATGAACACCAGTGATGAGGAAGCAGAGGAGAAACACACGTCTTCCAGGCAGGACCACTGTCCCCAGCCCAAGGGCCTCCCACAGCCTGGCGGCTAAGTTCCCCCCGTGGGCAGGGGCCTCCTCTGGCTCGGGCTTTGTAGCAGGGAGCTGCGTGGTGGTTACTTCCCTGTTTCTTCCATGTTCCGATAAGAAAATTCAATCTTTCCCTCTAGGGTCAGAAGTCATGGCCCTGCATAGGTCAAGAGACATTCCAGCCAAGGTGACGCATAAGCTAACTGCACTCCCGTCTCCTGGGGCCACGTTCCCAGAGATGGACACCAGGCCCCTCGGCTTTCCTCTCACCTCAGGGACTTACCCGAGCGGTACAGGGTGCGGGTCTTCTTCCGGACCTGGCAGGTCACTTCCGGGGACCTCTTCTCCTGCTCCAGCTTTTGGTTGTTCTGGGCCAGTGTGTTGAGGAGGTTGGCCACATGGCAGGACCCCCGGCCTAACCCACAAGGCACGGGGTTGTACGTGGCCCAGGCCGGGTTAGTGCTGCTGGGAGATGCTGTCGAGGCCGGACCCACATCCCTAGGCTTCTTCTGCTCGCTGGGCCTCTTCCCCAGCCTCCCCTCCGTCCCCAAGAAAGGAGGCCCTTGCCCCTGAGGCTGGGGTCTAGGCGAGGTTAGGTTCCTGTCTTCATGGAGAGCCCCTGGGCTGGGGCTCTGGAAGGCTCTCCCAGCTCCAGCCCCTTCCCCAGGGGCCTCTGACGGCTGCTTCTCCCCAGAGATGGTGCAGGAAAAAGGCACGTCCTTGCCTGGGGTGTCCTGAGTGTTGGGGGCTGACCTCTGCAGGGCTTCCTCCTCCTCCTCCAGTCTGGCAGCAGGGGACTTGCCTCCACGCCCCTGGCCTGTGGAAAGCCAGCACCCCGACTTCAGCCCAGGAGAAGGAGGAGCCTGGCCCAGGAGGACATGGTGCTTCCTGGTCTGCAGATGGTGTCCTGTTTGACCTTAAGCTTTCACTTGTCTGCTTAGCAAACGCGGTAACAGTTCCAGGCGTGCCTTCCTAACTCGGCTACTGTGAGGATCACGTGAGGGAATCCTTGCCTGGAGAATTCCATGGACAGAGAAGCCTGGCAGGCTCCAGTCCATGGGGTAACAGTCAGATTTGACTGAGCTACTAACACATACGTACATACGCAGCTTGGAAAAGCGAAAGCACGCAGATGCTACCATGAGGGGTCTGAGCTCGTGAACCTAGATGGTGAGGGAGCGATCCTAATTTGGGGGGAACTTACTCCCTGGGAGTTCCCAGTTTTCTCCCAGACACCTGGACTGTGAGTTTGAGATGGAGACTCTGCAGCTGATCAGACTGGATCCCGTCCTGCTTTGGACACAGCGTCAGGGCTGAGCAGGGACATGGCAGGACTGAGTGGAGTCTGGGGGCCCAGACAAGAACATCAAAGGGCAGCTAACAGGAATGTCTACCCTCATCTCCCACAGAACTGGCTCTCTCCTCAGCGACCTTCCTCACCCCTATACACACCCTCATCCCCTCCCTACAAAGCGGGACCTCAGCCAAGGGCCTGGAGCCCAGGCCAGCCCCCCTTTTACAGGTATGGAAGGTGACCTGACGGGCACTGAACGTTCCCATCACTCAGCCTCCGGCTTGTCTGTCCTTTTCTGAGCTATGGCTGATTCATCAGGAGTTTACCAGGTCCTGGGCATGGTGCTAAGCACCTTTCAGAGATCAGTCCGGTCTGCATTTAATCCTTGTGAGGAAGGCACAGGCATCTCTCCCTCTAACAGGTGAAGAAACATGGATGGCAGAGTTCAGGCTCCTGTTCACTAGATGGAGCCCTTCCGAGGGTCACCAACGTGCCCCTCATTTCCCTCCCAGCTTATTCATAACCTCCAGACCTTTCTCAGGTCAAGGAGCTGCTGTGTACTTTCTTACAAAAATGGAATATTTTTATTTTAAAAAATTTTGGGGAATATTTTTAAGTGGATGCTCACTGGTGTTTTGTTTTGGCCCCCACAGCATGTGGGGTCTTGGTTCCTCCACTAGGGGTCTACCCAGGCTCCCTGCATTGGAAGCGCCAAGCCTTAACCTCTGGACCATCGGGGAAGTTTCCAAGAGTGAGTTTTCTTCTACTCCATAACTAAGCCGAGAGGCCGGATGGGGATATGCGGAAGAAGGGACACGCTGCTTTTACAGTATTTTTGGAGCTCTGGAGCCTAGCAAACCTGCTACATAGTAAGTGGTCACTAAAGGCAATGGATCAGAGTGAGCTTTCCTAAAGTGGCTCAGCGGTAAAGAATCCGCCTGCCAATGCAAGAGACCCGGTTCCAACGCTGAGTCAGGAAGACCCACTGGAGAAGGGAATGGCACTCCTTTGCCTTGAGTGTCCTTCCCTGGAGAATTCCATGGACAGAAGAGCCTGGTGGGCTACAGTTCATGGGGTCGCAAAGAGTCGGACACTACTGAGCGACTGAAGAACAAATCAGGGTGATAGGGCCTGGTAAGAAAGGGGATGGGTCTCGGAACCCAGAACAGCAGAGCCTCAACCCTGCTTTCCTTCTCTGCTTGTAGAGAGATCAGAACCCCAAGACGGAAGGGTGCCATGGGGCAGGCTCCCCGGCTCGCGACACCCCATCGAATCCCCCTCCGTTCCCAGCCCCGACTCTCCGGAGCTGTAGACGCCTGGCCGCTGGGCCCCGGGGCTCCCGCGCACTCACCCCGCAACTCCGGGCCGCGCTCCCGGGTGGGCTCCATGGCTTGGACTCCCGCACGGGGCCGCCCGCCTGCCCGCCGCCTAAAGAAGCCTCGCGCGCGGGCAGGTGTGCGTCCGCGAGGCCCGCCTGGGAGGGCGGCGCGCGGGGCAGCTGCAGGGCGCGAGGCCCGGGGACCACGCAGCTGCCCGCCCCCGCCGCGGCCGAGAAGGGCGGGTGCGGCCGCTCCCTGGGGCTGGGGGGCGGCGCACGCGGGGCGTGGGCGACAGCCCGCCTCCGGGGCCCGCGTCCGGGAGGCTGCAGCGGTCACCAGCGCCCACCATCTCCCAAGGCCGGCCTTGGCACTGGGCTCCGGTGGCGGCTTGTGCCTTGAGACGGAGTCCTTCCTTGGGAACCGGGGAAGGCGACTTAGGGAGCCACTTATCCTGGGAGCCCCAAACCACTGCTCCATTGAGGTTCCCCCAAGGCTAAGCCCCCAAGACCCCATGCTGATTGGAAGGTTCCCTAGAGCCCCGAGCTAGAAAAAGCCAGGCCACAGCGCGAAGTCGACACGTCTCGGATGGACGCAGTTGCAGGAGCCCCGGAGGCCACAGGTAAGGGGGAGGAACGCCGGGAGGCCTGTGTGCTGCCCAAAGTTTTGGTCTCAGTTTTGAAACCACTTTTACTCGCTGAAAATGGGCGGAGGACACAGAACAAAGATCCTACAGGCGCGATCTTTGTGACTCTTCGTTCGCCGAACATTTCTTGCCTTCTTTATGAAAGAATTTAAGAATTTAAAATTATCATGGCGTCGTCCTCCCATCTGCGCTTGAGTGGGGAGGTGATGGCCAAATTGAAACAGGTGCTTGGGGGTGGGGGTGGGGGGCCGCCCAGGACCGAATCCAGGTGTTTTGCTTTTAGGATTGAAAAGACTCTGGACAGCGCGTGCTTTCAGGCTGTAATCACCTGTTGGTATGTTTTTTTCTGCGCCTTAAATTCTTTTTTAGGTGCTTGAATATACATGTGAACTTTGGAAGGCTGGTCGTTCTAAAATATAGACATATGAGCGAGTTAATTTTGTGATAACATGATCAAAATTCCAGGCCCTTTGGTGTTTCGTTCTGANTGGTATGTTTTTTTCTGCGCCTTAAATTCTTTTTTAGGTGCTTGAATATACATGTGAACTTTGGAAGGCTGGTCGTTCTAAAATATAGACATATGAGCGAGTTAATTTTGTGATAACATGATCAAAATTCCAGGCCCTTTGGTGTTTCATTCTGACTCCAGTAAGAGCAATATCCTCAGGTAAATAAGCGGTTTAGAGTTTAAGGCCAGTTTCAGCTAGAAATCTGGGCTATGTGAGCAAGAAAGAGAGAGCAGCTAAGTGGCTTTATTTGTGAAAAGTCACCGTTTGGTGACATGGTGGTAAATGGGATACAGTAGTCTGCCTGATTAAACATTTATAGGACACTGTCTGCCAGCCCTGGTGCAGAAGCTTACTGGCGGAGAGGGGATTAGAACAAGGATACAAGAGAAGGAACGGTGTCCATTCCACAGGGAGGGCAGTGGTGGGTTAGAAGGATGCACAGAGGAGCAGGAGGCTCTGCTGGACTCGGATTGGGGGTGTGGTCAGGAAAGGCCTTCAGGGAGGGGGTAAAACAGATCTGTGAGCTGAAGGTTAAGGGAGAGGCATTGCTACTGTGTCACAGCCCTGCTTAAACTCTGCAGTGCCTCCCGCCTGCCTGTGTGATAAAAACCAAGCTCCCTGACTGGGAGAGGAGACTTCCGAGGATTGGTCCTTTTCTCTGAAGCTTCAGCAAGCCTGCTGCCCACACCCACGTGCCCCAACTTTATCNAAAGCTTATGAGACTCCTGATTACTGGCCCTAAAACCTGAGAGAAACTCTCATCTTTTCCCACCATTGTTTATCGCATCTAGTTTGAAGCTTTCCCTTTGCTTTTTCTAAAGGAGTGACACAAATGCATGGTAGGTAGTGATGCAGAATGATCACCGTGTTGTTTTGCAAATTCTTTAGGCACTTTTGAGATTCCGATGTTGACTGTACATAAAGGGCCATCCATGAAAGATGTGTGCAGTGTGAATCCTGAAGCCGAATCTGGATTCTGTAGACTGATGTTGAATTAAATTTCAGAGAGAGAGAGTTTTGGGTGGCTCAGTGGTTAAGAATCTCCCTGCAATGCAGGAGTAGCAGGAGACATGGGTTTGACCCCTGGGTGGGGAAGATGCCCTGGAAGAAGGAATGGAAACCCGGTCCAGGATTCTCACCTGGGGAATCCCCAAGGTCATAGGAGCCTGGCAGGCTATAGGCCATAAAGTGGCAAGGAGTCAGATACAACTGAAGCGACTTATACACACACAGAGAAAAGAATAGCTTTATTGCTTGGCCAGGCAAAGGGGGCTACAGCGAGCTAATGCCCTCAGAACTGTGTGTTCAACCTGGAGCAGGTAGAGAGAAGTTTCATAGTAAATGGTTCAAAGAGGGCATGATCAGCTCATGGACATTGTTCTCATTGGTTGGTAGTGAAGTCAGTGGGAGGCAGCATCATCAACCTTCTGGTTCCAAAGGGTCTGGGGTCTACATGCTGCTGGGCAGCATACTGTTAACTCCTCCCACCAGGCAGGGGTTTCAGTATCTGCATGACAGCTCAAAGACTCCATCACGTGTACCCCTTGAGGGGAAGTCGTGACTTTGCTCCGAGGCTGCACCATCGCTTCTTCTGACTATTTCCCTGTGCCCTAGGGAAGGGCACAGCCTGCCCTTCCCTAAATAACAACTGTTTGAACCTGCTGTTGGAACTCACGAAAGGTACTGGAGGCTGAATTAAGCCCCTTTCCTGTAATCAAGAAATGGGGGGCACAGAAAGGCTTTGGTGCCCAGCAGCCCCACCGGGTCCTGGCTCCTCTTGATCTTGCCAACTAAAGAACAGAGTCACAACCTAAAAGCTGAGAGTTATGTTTTATTCGGTAGGAATTTTTAGGACTTCAAGCCTGGGTGGCGACATCTCAAGTAACCCTGAGAGAACTGCTCTGAGGAGGAGAGCCAGGTTATATTGAAGTTTTGCAACAAAGCACATGTCAAAATGATTATTGTTAATGAAAGAAAATCAGATATTTCCAATGTAGGAATTTAGTGCTTTTCTGTGTATGGAAAGATGCAAGAGTCTGGGCTCACTGAGATCATTCTTTGATATGCAGCTACGGGGTCCAATATCCTGTGTTTGCACATCTGAGTTTCCTCAGGGCTCACCAGCTCGGTGTAGGGTTTGGCTGCAAACACTGATGACTGACGTCTTTTGCTAATATGGCAGAAACTATTCCAGTTCCGAGTTTGAAGATATCAGAGGCAAGAAGACAAGTTACCTGCAGCCCACTAATTATTACATGAAGGTAGAACAAGAAGATGTTAGCTGCAATAAACACACTCTGAAAGGTCAGGGATGGGCGTTCTATGTATTTACTCTTCTTTATGGGTTCCTCTCATGAGAAAGAGGAAGCTTTTCTTCCACTTTCTCTGCTGTTCGAGGGGAGGCTCACATTTTTAAATAGAAGCTCTCCCACTACATAATTAGTCCAATTCTTCCAGTTTCTTTAAGAACTTCTACCCACCTATTTGCATTGTTAAGTCTCTCCCCAGCCCCCCATGGATTTCATCCCCTCTCCTTGAATGAATTTTATCGCTATATATGAAGCATTCTGTGTGCAAAGCAGGATGCCTGGGTTATAGAATAACATCGATGCAGAAGACTCTTGATCCTCAGTGGTGCTTATAATCTCATGGAAATAGGTAGGAGAGAGAGACTGCCTGATAACTTTTAAAAAATTAATTTTGGATTATGCTTCCCTGCTGCACTGGTGAGTGGGGGCTACGCTTCACTGTGGTGCCTTCTCTTATGGAGCACGGGCTCTGGGCACCCAGGCTTCAGCAGTTTCGGCCTGTGGGCTTAGCTACTCTGAGGCATGTGCGATCTTCCCAGACCAGCAACAAAACCCACGTCCCCTGCACTGGCAAGCGAAACCTTAACTACTGGACTACTGGTAAGATAACATTTTGAGATACTAATTTGCACAGGCATGTCTTGGTAATATTACAGGCTGGGTTCTAGAGCATTGCAGTAAAGTGAATCTAAGAATAAAGTGAGTCACATGCATTTCAGGGTTTCCCAGTGCATCTAAAAGTTATGCTTACACTATATTGTAAAATATTAAGTGTGTGGTAGCATTATGTATTTTTAAAATGTATGTGCCTTAATTTAAAAGCATTTTATTGGTTAAAAATGCAAAGCATCATCTGAGGCTTCAGGACGTTGTCATCTTTTTGCTGGTGGAGGGTCTTGCCTTAATGTTGATGACAGCTGGCTGGTCAGAGTGGTGGTGGTTGAAGATTGGGATGGCTGTAGCCATTCCTTAAACTAAGGCAGTGATGATGTTTGCCACATCAATTGACTCCTCCTTTCATGAACGATTTCTCTGTAGCATGAAATATTGTGTGATAGCATTTTAGCCACAGTAGAACTTGCAAAATTATGTCAATCCTCTCAAACGCTGTCAGGAGTAAACTCTCTTAGTTTCTATGGTATTCTTAGTCCTTTTTNCCAGGCTTCAGCAGTTTCAGCCTGTGGGCTTAGCTACTCTGAGGCATGTGCGATCTTCCCAGACCAGCAACAAAACCCACGTCCCCTGCACTGGCAAGCGAAACCTTAACTACTGGACTACTGGTAAGATAACATTTTGAGATACTAATTTGCACAGGCATGTCTTGGTAATATTACAGGCTGGGTTCTAGAGCATTGCAGTAAAGTGAATCTAAGAATAAAGTGAGTCACGTGCATTTCAGGGTTTCCCAGTGCATCTAAAAGTTATGCTTACACTATATTGTAAAATATTAAGTGTGTGGTAGCATTATGTATTTTTAAAATGTATGTGCCTTAATTTAAAAGCATTTTATTGGTTAAAAATGCAAAGCATCATCTGAGGCTTCAGGAAGTTGTCATCTTTTTGCTGGTGGAGGGTCTTGCCTTAATGTTGATGACAGCTGGCTGGTCAGAGTGGTGGTGGTTGAAGATTGGGATGGCTGTAGCCATTCCTTAAACTAAGGCAGTGATGATGTTTGCCACATCAATTGACTCCTCCTTTCATGAACGATTTCTCTGTAGCATGAAATATTGTGTGATAGCATTTTAGCCACAGTAGAACTTGCAAAATTATGTCAATCCTCTCAAACGCTGTCAGGAGTAAACTCTCTTAGTTTCTATGGTATTCTTAGTCCTTTTTCTTTTTTAAGACTTTTTGACATGGACCATTATTAAAGTCCTTACTGAATTTGTTACAGTATGTTTTATGTTTTGGTTTTTTGGACACGAGGCACGTGGGCTCCCTGACCAGGGATCAGACTTGCACGCCCTGCATTGGGAGGCAAAGTCTTAACCACTGGGCCGCCAGGCAGGTCCCCTGAACCCTGAAGCATCCTTTGACCCTTTGCTCTCTGAGCGTGCATTCTCTTATGTCTTTATATTTCTTTCTCTTCGGTATCTGGAGGAAATTATTATGGTTTCTAATTTTGGCCTCTAGTGTTCTCCAAGTCTTATAAGCATAGGCAGAAAAGGAATTTATTGAAAAATATGTGAGTAGTTCAGAACTTCAGGGGTGGGAAAGGCTGGGAATGTCATATATGGGAAAATGACTCAGCAGAAGTCAAGTTCCCACCCAAGGCAGAGCCTGGGCTGGGCATGCCCACGAGCTTCCTGGCACTAGGGAGGCCAGTGCTGTGAATTACACTTCTTCACTCTCTCTTGTGTCTTTGAGACTCTCCTTTAAGACCCAAAGTCCGGGGAGCAGCACCTAATTGACGTGGTCTTGATACTTCCTAACCCTCTAGCCGCTAAAGGGTAGAGGCAGGAACAGCTGGTTTCTAGGTTCTGATGGTGAGAAGCAGAGGCCTCCTCCCACCAGAATCCACACAGTAAGGGTTCTTCCAAAATAGGAAGGTCTGGAGGCTGAATATATAAACAAACTTGCCCTCTGAGGGTTATTTCCTGCCTCTGTTCTATCAGGAAATTCAGGTCCATCCTAGATCTGGAACTCTAGCCCTCCTCTCTCGCTCCTTCATCTCCTGTCTTAACACTACCTTCAGAGCCTTCTTCTTGATCGGTCTGTGCTCCTCCAGACTTACAAAGACCAAGGACACCATCACTTTCCCCTTCTCATCCTGTGTATTGCTTCAAGAGTCACTGGGGCAACTGGTTAAAAAAGCGGGTTTCCTTGATTCACCCCTCCCCCACCGCCCTGAAGTCATGCTTCTGCAGTAGCGTCCAGGGGGCTTCAGGCTTCTCAGGCGGCCCACTGGTGTTTCTCCTTGTGATGGATGTTCTTTTTGAGAAACAGGGTTCCCGTCTGCTATAAACTCTGGCTGACATTTTCCTCTGCCGTCTCTCTCAGATCTTTCATTTCCTCAAAGCCGTATGCCTTCCGCGGTGCATGCCGTTCCAGGACCACGTGTCTCCATTATTGGTTCATCATCTGTGTGCGTCACCAGCGCTGGTGGAGAACCTCGCGTGGGCAGCTCTGGGGGGTCGCCAGGCAGGCAGAGGGAGACTGCCTTCTGTTTCTCACTGCCTGGAGATTTGACTGTTTGCCCGGAAGTGGGGTTCTCTGTGTGACTGCTCTGGGTGATACAGTAGAAGTTACCCAGAAAGGCACAGGTATGGACCAATCGGAATGGGTGCTGACTGTAAATAACAGTGGGAACCTGATGCGAACCTGACCTGAATCCTGATCATCATAGCAGTACGTTGTTGAGGTCCTTCAATGGACCAGAACCTGGTGGTCTGGAGTCGACAGTGAGAAAGTGAAAGGAGAGAAGCTAGTATTTCCTGGGTTTCGCAGCCGGCTTTTGCGTTCCAGGAAATTGGCCAGAAATAGAGAGGTAGAGAGAGAGAGACAGAAAGGAAGACACGGGGACCCAAGCTCTGATGGAGCAAAGGTGTTTTAATCAACATGGTGTGGGTCTTACAAGGTAGTTATTCTCAGCAAAGATAAAGATTAAAATTCCAGACTTACAAAACACAGGCTATCCATATTAAAGAGAGAGAGAGAGTTGTAAACAATCACTTTTACCGTATGGTTCACAAGAAGGAAGAGGGTACTTATCACCATATTGAAAAACTAACCAAAGAAATGCCTGGATCCCTCGGCCCCTCTCCTCTTAATTCCTGAATATTCAGGAATTAATTAGGAACAGAGGATTCCTGACAGACCCAAAACAGCACACAGGAAGCCTCCTGTTAAATGCTTCCTGACAGTAAGTAAGGCCGATTGGGCCTCTGGTTCTGCAGCCCCACAGGCCTTCACGGAGGCCCAGCTGCAGTCACGCCACAAGTCAGGTGAGTTGTCAGGAGAAGTTCTGCAAGATGCGTGTCAGCTGTGACCTGCAGTGGAAGCCATTCCCTTCTGTGAGGACATTAGAACATGCCCGTACGAAGTCCTTTAGACACCCTCCTTTCCAAACTTCATGCTGAATTCAAAACTTCTCTTTCTCCTACCACACTGCTATTCGCAGGAAATTATTCTGAGGATTTCTTCTTTTCCCTTATCACTGCTCTGCCACCAGTAATACAGCCTTCCTTCCCACCTTTCCGGTCAGCAAGGGGTTAGAATGAAGAGGCTGCCTCCCTCTGCACGGACAGTTTTTTATTAAACAATTTTCTTTTGTCTCGTACTTTATATATTGATGTGGTTTTATGTCGTTCCTCACCTTGACATATTTTTGGTAGATTTTAATTTAAAAGTTGAAGAGGGAGGTCTCCTTTACTTGATGCTTTGACCTCTGGATTAGAAGATGGTCATAGGAAATCATTAGAGGCAAAGCGGTGAGAAAGTTCCATTTATTCCGGGAGGGCTCTACATCATAGCTTGACCTTAGACTCACAAGAATGCGAAACACCAGAAGAGATGCAAGCACGGTGTCTGTTCCTGCCCTTGAGCAAGGGGAGGACCTGCGCAGGAACGCTGCTCCGCTGTTCCCAGACGGGAGGAAAACCCTGCTCCTCCGGATCAGATCGGGAGACTGGCAATGCCACAAGCCACTGAGTGCACAAGCTGGATAAATACAGAAACTTAGAGCATTTCCAGTTTGCCTCGTAACTGTGGCATGTATGAATCGAGCTCCACACACTCTGCGCTGTAAGAAATACTACCTTTCGTATGCTGTCCAAGTCATTCTCATTTTGATGATAAACCTCTAGGCTTCCAAGAAATTTAACATGTCTTTCTGCAGGCTCCTCCCGGGTTCTGGGCCTTATATACAGAAGGGACCCCCTGACTTTGGTCATCTGTCCCTATAGGTCATCGCTGGGGCATCTCTTGTCCTTGATCACAACGTCTCCTCTGGCCCGAGGGCTCTCGGCGTGGCGGTGGAGTCGGGGGAGAGTCGTTGGCAGAGTGGACCAGGGATCCGTCGTCTGTCCTCTCGAGGCCTCACTGCTTTCCCCTCCCACAGCCTTCCCCTTGGTCCGGCCCTTTCTGTCACAGATGAAGGCCTTTCTGCTCATCTGCTTCTCCAACCCCCTCCACTTTCCCCCTCAAACCTGGCAGAGGGGATGGGTTTTGTTTGTTTTCTTTCTTGGTTCTTTGGGATGCACTGCATGGCTGGCACAATCTTAGTTTCCCAGCCAGGGACTGAAGCCAGGCCCTTGGCAGTGAGAGCCTGGAGTCCTAACCACTGGACCAGGAGGGCATTCCCTCCTGTCCTTACACTGAACTGTTAGGATCCAAATGTTATTTTTCCTTTCCTTGAGAACAGGGGAGAGAGAGTCTCAGCCAGTGAGCGTTCCATCCTTGGGGTGTAGGGGAGGAAATCCAGACGAGTAATAAAGTCCCGAAAGGACTTTACGGCTCAGTAAGGAAATGGACTGCCCTGCGTGACTGTGAGGAAGTGCACGGAGTGAGGCGGAGCTCAGTTCCAGCTCTGCGTGGAAGCAGCCAGCTTCAGCGTCCCCAAAAGGAAAGTTGCTCTTGAGCACATGGAGCCTTTAAGGGGTGACACCTTTGAGTGGCAGAGTCAATGGTCACCAAGGGCCAAGAGAACCGGCAGTCTTGCGCTAACAGTCAGGCATCCCCAGTGGAGAGGCCACTGTAGATCCTCTTCCTTCAGCCTTGCTTTGTCCGTGGGACGCTGTCATTCCTACCTTTGGAAGCAGCCATCAGAAGCTATATCATTAACACTGTCGATCTTGAACATCTCGTAGAGAAGACCAACCCAGGAGAACAGATTCAAGCATGTCCATGTGCCATTGGTCTTGAAGCTCCTTCCTGTCTGTGAATCCAGGGCACGTGTGTTGACATACGTTTTAGTTAAGGCTTGGCTGCCACCCGGTGGACGACGTTCTCCAATAGGTACATTTCAGTACTGAACAGATCAGGAAGATGCCTGTGCCATCGGTCACTGGTCACTGGTATGCTTAGATGCCTGGAAAAGGTATTCTGAAATGGTCTGGTTGCCTGAGGGGAATTAAGGACCTTTGTTTAGCTGCTCAGTCGTGTCCTACTCTTTGCGACCCCGTGGACTGTAGCCCGTCAGGCTCCTCTGTCCATGGGATTCTCCAGGCACAAATATTGGAGTGGGTTACCATTTCCTTCTCCAGGAGATGATTCCAACCCAGGGATCGAGTCCGAGTTTCCTGCATTGGCAGGCAGATTCTTTGCTGCGGAGCCACCAGGGAATATGAATATAACTGTGTTTATGGCTTGTATGTGAAGTCCTGTCTCTCTGCAAATAGAGACTCATGAGTCAAATAAGCCTCCAACAGCAGGGTCAGTGCCTTCTATTCCCAGCTCTGAGGGTGTGCAAGTGAATACCTAGCTCTGCAGAACAATTTTGAGGCCAGAGTTATTAGGACTCTTCCTTCCAGAGGGAGCTAGAATGGAACCCTGATTCCAGCCCAGGTGTGAAAACTCCTGGAAACCACCCCCTCGTAGAACAGATCACAAGGAATGAATTCCAGCAGGAAGGAATCCCCATTTCCCTCTATCAGATGACTGCCCTGTAAGCAGAGAATGTGGAAAAGGTAGAATGGAAAATCAGTCAAGGTCAGTTTTGAGGGGTGAGCTAGGTCTTCGTTTCTGTGCACGGGCCATCTCCCATTGCAGCGGGTGGGGGCTCCTCTCCAGTTGTGGTGTGCAGGCTTCTCACTGACTGCCTCTCCTGTTGTGGAGCATGAGTTCTAGGGCGCTGGGGCTCCAGTAGTTGTGATACGCCAGCTTAGCGCCCCTCGGCATGCAGAATCTTCCTAGATAAGGGATCGAACCCATGACCCCTGCGTTGGCAGGCAGAATCTTAACCACTGGGCCACTAAGGACGTCAGANGCTGGGGCTCCAGTAGTTGTGATACGCCAGCTTAGCGCCCCTCGGCATGCAGAATCTTCCTAGATAAGGGATCGAACCCATGACCCCTGCGTTGGCAGGCAGAATCTTAACCACTGGGCCACTAAGGACGTCAGAGTCTGTTTTAACAATCCTAGACACCTGCTAGATCTTCCTTAAGTTGACTTCTTCCTTTTAAGCGTCTAAAAGGACCACACAGGCCAAGGGAGACTGATCGATCTGCCTTTGCATTCTGGAGCCATTGATGGTACAAGAAACAACTTTATATTGTATAATGACTTTTATAGTATATTGCATCGAATTTATACCCCTTCCCAGATTCCCTTGGCTCCTTTCTTCCCGGGCCTCTAGATGCTGAGTCCATGAGAGTCCCACCACCGCTCTCCCCTCGCTACCACCACCGTCCACCTTGTTCTCCCGCAGGGTGACTAGGGGTCTGGTCAAGTTACACATGGACACCAAGGCTGCCCTCCTCCTGGGAGAGGCCACAGCAGGCCACTGAAGCGCCTGGAATTTGGCTTCCCTGGTAGCTGCTTGGAAAGTCTGGCCATGAATCTGGTGGAAGGGCAAGGGCTAAGGATTGAGCTGTGGGCAGAGGACATAGCTTGTGCAGAAGCCTTGAGAGAGCAGAGAGTTCAGAGAACTNCCTGGAATTTGGCTTCCCTGGTAGCTGCTTGGAAAGTCTGGCCATGAATCTGGTGGAAGGGCAAGGGCTAAGGATTGAGCTGTGGGCAGAGGACATAGCTTGTGCAGAAGCCTTGAGAGAGCAGAGAGTTCAGAGAACTGGAAGAGGGAAGGGTGGCCGGCATGCGGCAAGCAGGCAGGAGAGGAAGGCGGAGGACAGATGACAGGGGCTTTGTGGATGATCTGGAGCCTTCACCTGAGTGCAGAGGTAAGCCTGGTATTGCTGTGGTTTAGTTGCGAAGTCCTGTCTGACTCTTTGTGACCACACAAACTGTAGCCTGCCAGGCTCCTCTGTCCATAGGATTCTCCAGGCAAGAATACTGGAGCGGGTTGCCATTTCCTTCTCCAGGGAATCTTCCTGACCCAGGGATCAAACCTGCCTTTCTTGCATTGGCAGGTGGGTTCTTTACCACTGAGCCACCAGGGAAAGCCAAGCCGTATATAGAAGTTATACCAGTGGGGTTGCCTTTGAAGAAGATCGCTCTGGCTAAGGTATAGAGATGTGGTGGGAGGGAGATAAGACTTGGGAAAGGGAGACCAGTGAGGAGCGTTTGGGGGAACAGTGGCCGGTGCTGATGGTGGCAGGTGGTGGCAGATGACTGGCAGACAGGTGGCCAGAGATGCTCTTCTGACTCTGCCTCTAGATCTGGGTGAATTATTTCACCCTTCTGATGTTCTTATCCACATGCTGGGGTTCAAGTAGCCTGCTTCCTGGTCTTATTCTGAAATGACATAAGGTCATATGAACATCCTTGCTAAATCATAGTTGCTTCACAAGTCCCATTTGGGTGTGAGGTATAAGGCAGGAGTGACCTCCCTTGATGAGCATGGCTGTCCTGCCAATTAAGCTTGGCCACCCCATGGCCTAGCCAAGGCAAGTCCTGGCTTTCCTCATGTCCAGCAACACAGGTGACTTCCCTGAACAGAGAGGCTCATCTTTAAATACCATCTCCACTGGGTTAAGGGTGGAGGCCGAGCTGTTTCCAGTAATAGAGATGTCAGCCCAAATGGTCGGCAGGCCACTTGAAACAGCTGCATAGAGACGTGCCAGCTGGCATTTGCCGCACGCTGTGTGGGGCATGCACTGAAACACAGGCTGGAACACTGTCATTAACAGTCCTCGAGCGGTGATGTGTCCCTGCAGTGAAAAACAGGTGAAGGACTTGAAATGCAGTTTGAACTTAATCGTTTGGGTGAGGTTATTTCATAGTCAGCTAATTTAGCACAACAATTTTAAGGGTGCTAATTAAAAATTGCCCGAGGTTATCAGTTTGCTTCCAGAGTGCCAGAAAAAAATGGACATGGAAGAGTTTCCGTCCAGCTAATTATTGAATAAGGCATAAGACTTGATTACCCTGTCAGGGGAATTTTTTAAATGGGGATACTTTTATTTGGCACTTGTCTTTTTATTTAGGGGAAGAGTTATCAAAAGATTAGAATGATATAGCATCACATGTGATTTATTTTGGGCTTCCCTAGTGGTTCAGACAGTAAAGAATTTGCAATGCAGGAGACCCAGGTTCGATCCCTGTCTATTCTTGCCTTATTCATCATTATGTATTTTATATTTTGAATCCACCTGCCAATGCAGGAGACACAAAGAGTGGGTTCACTCCCTCGGTCAAGAAGATCCCCTGGAGAAGGAAATGGCAACCCACTCCAGTATTCTTGCCTAGAGAATTCCATGGACAGAGGAGCCTGGTGGGCCATGGTCCGTGGGGTCACAAAGAGTCACAACTGAGCACCACAAGCCCCGTCATTAGGGCGAACTCTTTTCTTACACACTCACTGAAGGACCTTGGGGTTCTGGTTTCTGGTCTCTGGGCTGTAGGGAACGGCACTGAAGNCCATGGTCCGTGGGGTCACAAAGAGTCACAACTGAGCACCACAAGCCCCAGTCATTAGGGCGAACTCTTTTCTTACACACTCACTGAAGGACCTTGGGGTTCTGGTTTCTGGTCTCTGGGCTGTAGGGAACGGCACTGAAGCCTGAAACCCAAAGTTCATAGTTTTCATTTCTGTATCAGTCATCAGAGTCTGATGGTTTCGTTAGAGCATTTAACATTTAGCATTTCACACACTATTGGCTGGTGAACTTCTTCTTGATGCTTTCCCACTTTCTTTTGAAGGTTATACAAATAGCTGTGTCCAGGAAATCTGCAGAGACTCTGAGCTCCAAGGGGACAAGCACCATGATTGTCTTATTCTGTGCTTAATTTCCAGGGTGTATCATGTGACAGATTGTCCATAAGCACTGGTTAAATGCAGGAATCCAGAACATGCCAGGTGTTGCTCTAAGGGTTTGAGATATATCAGTGAATAAAGGAAAAATCCTTGCTCTTTTGGAGATGACATTCTACCATGAAGAAGAAGTAATATCATAAATAAGTACTTTATATGGCATGTTAGGAAGTGATAAATTCTTTGGAAAAGACATGAAGCAAAGGAAGGGGGTTGAAGGGCTTCCCGGGTGGCACTAGTGATAAAGAATCCACCTGCTGATGCAGGAGACAGAGGAGATGAGGGTTAGATCCCTGGGCCGGGAAGATTCCCTGGAATGGGAAATGGCAACCCTCTCCAGTGTTCTTGCCTGAAAAATCCCATGGACAGAGGAGCCTGGTAGTTAACAGTGCATGGAGTTGCAAAGCATCGGACACAACTGAACGTGCGTGTGTGCACACACACACATACACACACACGGGATTGAACCCCAGAGATGAGGTAAGGTGGAGATGGGATAGTTGGGCATGTTTCTTTATTAAAAACATGCCCCAGATAGGCCTCGTTGAGCAGATGAGATTTGAGAAATGATTTGAAAATACCAAGGACAGTAGCCTGGTGGTTATCTGGGGAGGAGCATTCCAGAAAGAACACAGAGTAAATGCTTTGAAGGAGTACAACTGAGTGTATTTCAGGAATAGCTGGAGAAGGCAATGGCACCCCACTCCAGTACTCTTGCCTGGAAGATCCCATGGACGGAGGAGCCTGGTNCTGCAGTCCATGAGGTTGCAAAGAGTCAGACATGACTGAGCGACTGAACTGAACTGAGCCACCAGGGAAACCCTAAAGGTGTGCCACTGCTGCTGCTGAGTCGCTTCAGTCGTGTCCGACTCTGTGCGACCCCATAGACAGCAGCCCATCAGGCTCCCCCATCCCTGGGAATCTCCAGGCAGGAACACTGGAGTGGGCTGCCATTGCCTTCACCGAAAGGTATGCCACTAGGAAAGCCCTAAAGATATTTTTAGAAGAAATAATTCAGCTATAAGTTGTAGTCTTACTCTGATCAGTTCCTTTCACTGTGAGTTAAGACCCTTTTCAGCCTTTGGAATAACAGTATTATGTGAGATGTCTTGGTTCTCAGGGACTAGCTATATGAGAAATTACGAGAAATTTCTTATTTCTTAGCTGCGGGTGATCTCAGTGCTTTGTGGATGTTTTCCAAGGTGTTTGCAGGGATGGTCTTCCTTTTTCTTTTTGTTTGCTGTGTATTGTACAAAGACCTTGCTTTCAATGGCAGAATTAAATACACAGGGAGCAAGTCCTTGGATCTGTTTACTTATCCATGACCTGGGAAGAAGAATGGTGCTGCCTTGACCTCTCTCCCGGGTTGTAACTGTAGCTGTTCTGTGCACCGTGGTGAGATGGCACATTAGCTCTGAGCCCCCGGGGGTGCCAGGCCAATGCTGAATAACTGATCAGGGCTGCCTGAAATACTGTTCTGAAATGACTCAGACTGGGGCTCATCACAGAAGAAAAGTATGATTGATAAGTGCAATCTGCTGTGGGCAAGGAAGGGTAAACTCTACTGTATAAGCCAGGAAGTTTCCATTCCATATGTATTGACTGCCAGGGAATGGCTTGACCTTGCAGCTTCAGTTTTAATCTTCTCCAGGTATGGCAATCATTTATTATGAGTAGAATGCTTTAGACACAACTTAGATAATCTAGCTCTCCTCACCATTCCTAATGAAGTTAAATTGATTTTATTATTCACCAGTAGGATCACATTTAGCCTGTTGTCATTGGTGGGTTATTCTTCTTAGCCCACATTTGAGAATAAAAACTATTATTAGGTGCTGAAGATAAAATGGTAAATTATATTCACATTGTCCTAAATTTAGGAAAGACTAAAAAGTATGCCTAATGCAGAACCCTTACACACACACACTCTCTCTCTCTCTCTCTCGCTCTTTTTAAAAAAAGTCCCTGTGTGCATTTTACTTTACCCTTTGCTGTTATTTTTTTCAATCTAGAAGAGATTTCTAGGTGTTTTTCAGTCTAGAATAAAATTATCAGAGGGCATGTGTGTGTATAGACTAGTTACAATACGGATTGTATTCTTGTGGATCATGATCAAAACAATTTGAAAGTCACACAGAGACTTAAGGAAAGAAAGAAGAGTGGTTTCTTGCTGCTTTATGGACTGGGCAGATAGCATGTCTCAGTCACATCAAATCCATGCATGCTTTTGGTTGTTCCAAAGCTTTGGAGGCATGAATTTGGACAGGAGTGGTAAGCCAGTTCTGCTTAAAATGCACTCTGCACACCTAAGATACGAAACCTTGAGCAGTTACCTTCATGAAGGTGCAGGCAGTCATGGCCACCTTCTCCTTGCCCAGACCGATCCCCTGGAACAAGTGAAATGGCCTTCGTGTCCCCGCCCCAGCAGAAAACTGCTCTGTCTCCTTAGCAAAAGTTAAGGCATGGACACGTATTATTCTGCCTGACCTGTGTCCAGGGTGTGGTCCAGCCCCAGTTCCTTGAACCGCAAAGAAAACTTACTACATTTTACACTCCAGTATAAAATAGGTGCAGACAAATACGATTTGATTCCACTTGTACAGGATACCTAGAGTAGACAAATTCATAGAGTCAGAGTGCATAGCAGATGCCAGATGCTGAAGGTTGCTGGGTTGGGGATATTAGTGTTTACGGGGGGCCGAGTTTCAGATTAGGAAGGTGAAAAATTCGGGAGATGGATGATGCTGAGAGTTGCAGAGTAATGTGAATGTACTTACTGCCACTGAACGGTGCAGTTAAGTATGGTCAAAATGGATATTTTATATTATGTGACCTTTACTACAATAAAAACATTAAACATTTTACATTTCATAGTCACTTGTGACTCCAGGGTTCCTGCAGCTACAGCCATCTTCAGATGTTCCCAGCCACCTGAAGAGAAATGATCCTAGTGTGTGTTCACTACCCAGTGACTCAGGCAGCCAGAGAGCATTTTGGGGTGACCATCCCGAGTCACAAAAGCTCCCGATCTGACTCATGTAGGGCAGCAGCAGAGTGAAGTCAAAAGGGCCGAAGAGCACAGGCCGCTTTCCTGGCAGAGCCTGGCTTCCTGCTGCTCTTCTGGCTGCAAGCGGGAGGTTAGGATCTGGATTAATAAGGGGGAACAGGAGGGGCTGCCTGGGAGGCTCGGAAAGTTCACGGGGGGCTCCCTGAGGTCACCATCAGTCTCCCTGCATTAGTGTGAGAACAGTGAGTGAGTCCTTGTTTGAATGATGTGACGTGCTCAGTCCAGCCTGACTGTGACCCCATGGACTGTAGCCCACCAGGCCCCTCTGTCCACGGGATTTCCCAGGCAGGAATACTGGAGCGGGTTATCATTTCCTCCTCCTCCAGGGGATCTTCCTGAGCCAGGGATCAAACCCACATCTCCTGCATTGGCAGGCGGATTCTTTGCCACTGAACCACCAGGGAAGCAATGATGTGGTGAGGAAACACATGAAATTGCTCTTTGGGATGTTTAAGGGGTAAGTGAAGTCAAGTCATTCAGTCGTGTCCGACTCTGCGTCACCATGGACTGTAGCCTACCAGGCTTCTCAGTCCACGGAAATTTCCAGGCAAGAGGGGTCAAGTGCCTAGCTCTCCAGCAGCCTGGCAGGATCAGGAGAGAAGCCTTGTGGGGGGAGGCCTCCAGTGGGGAGTCTGGGATAAATCTCAGTGCTTTTGTTCCCCCTCAACCTCAGCCAGCTATATTCTTCTTGCCAAGCACCCACTTAGTATCGCTGGAAGATTTTCAGGGTACATAGGGCATGAGTCTCTTGCAGGAAAATCTCAGAACAGTGGACATACTTTCATATTTCATAGGCTGTGAATACATCTTTAGTAATGACTAGATGACAGCTGAGCCTGGAATGGCCGGTGAACCCGAAATCAGTAACCGGTGCTGGGAAGGTCACGCCCTCTCCCACTGCCCCTTCTGCTTTCTAGCGTCTTCCTTTAGGGTGGGCACCATCCAGGGCAGTGGTTTGCAGGTCTGTCTTCTGTTGGTTAGTCACTCAGTCGTGTCCGACTTTTTGCGATCCCATGGACTATAGCCTGCCAGGCTCCTCGGTCCATGGAGTTCTTCAGGCAAGAATACTGAGTGGGTTGCCATTTCCTTCTCCACCTTTCCTGTTGGTGGTTCTCAGTTACATGAGTCAATGAAGGAGTTGGAGCTTGACTGAGCTTTTTTTTTTTTTAAAAAAGCTTTTTAAATTGAAGTAGAAAGTACGGGCTTCCTTGGTGGCTCAGTGGTACCGAATCTACCTGGAGATAGAAGAGACGGGTTCGATCCCTGGGTTGGGCAGATCCCCTGGAGAAGGAAATGGCAACCTACGCCAGTACTCTTGCCTGGAGAATGCAGTTTCAGCACTTTCTCTACTGTGGAACTAGTTCCTCTGTTGGTTCTTTGTTCTATAGCATGTGCAACGATCCTCGAAGGCAGTTTAACCTGTCCCTCCTTCCTAAGTCTGACAAGGTAGACAGACGCTACCTAGAATCCCCATGCTAGAGCTGCGGCAACAGGTCCAGAGAGATTTAAGTGTGAACACGTGGCATGGGGGCTCTAGAAAGTAACTTCCGTGGAGGCTAGAGAAGGTATTCACCACCACCCTGGGTTACCCTCAAAAATCAGTTTTTTTTGGGGGGTGGGTATGTAACATTAAGAAAGACTGGTCATCATAAAATACAGATGAGAAAATGGATTGTCTTCTTGAAAAACTGACCACAGACAGGCACGTTGATAACTAAATATTTTTATTTTACATTGGATTCAGTTTCACATGTATTTGCATAAATAATTTCTGTTGATAGCTAAATTTTTATTTCATGTTGGATTCAGTTTCACATGTATCTGCATAAATAATTTAAAAATGATCTCTAATGATTGTACACAGCTGCATGCTAGTTCAACGGGCCCACTTTCATTCTCCACTTACAATGCGACCCTCCCTCTGTCATAGCACCAGAGAGAAGAGAGAAGCAGTTCTCATTCTTTCCCCAACACTGGGTTTGTGTCATATAAAGCAGCTGGGTGGATTCTACTTGTTTTAAATTTTAATAATCAGGCCAGTGATTTTTTATTTATCATTAAAAGGTAATACCCCAAACTGTTAAGGTCAGAATAAAATGGTACAGTTCTAGCATCCCAAGCTAGAAGGAATTTTTTTTTTTTTTCAGTGAAAGGGAATCCACATAAGACTGAGAGAGCTAACGTTATGAGACAGAAGCAAGAGTTTAAGGATCCACAGGAAGCGTATGGGCTGGACACCACGGAACCTTAGAGCTTTCTCAGCTTCAAAATTACAAACCGTTCTCTGGGGGCACATGGAGTGATTAATAAGAGTGATCAGGAATGAATTTGAGAATGAGATGACCCACGTTAGTCTTCCAACTGAATCTAACACAGCATATTTACTTTAAATAATTACGACCCTCCGCCCCACCCCGGTCAGAGTAAAACTGAAATCTGTCATTTATAGTGCTCCCTGAATGATCAGAACATGAACAGTCTTTACAACTAGCGGGCCTCCCAGGGGACGGGTTTAGAGCCTGCCAGCCCAGGTGGACTGTTCTTGCTGAGCATGATGTTGTTGGCAGATGAGGTATGTCAGAGGCACAGCGACGGAGGTCAGCGCTGGTCAGTGTTTTACGGCCATGGTCCAGAGCAGGGGACGGTCCGTCTCCACAGTCACAACACCAGATCCGTCGTAGGCGTTGGAAGTGCTGACTAGTGTTCCAAAGCTGAGCGTCTGATGTGCTGCAAGAACGTAAGAAAACACAGGTTTGGTGAGAGCCAGCTTCCCTCCAGTACAGAATGACTGCTAAGAGTTACCAAAAAGCAGTTAAGCACACACCTGGAATTAACAGATGATCTGTAAGTGGGATTCTAAAGCCGAAAGTTCCTATAACTTGCTGTGACGACTCCTCCTAGAGTTGGCTACAGGTTATTTATCCGTTTGGGGTATATGTCAGTCTCAACACTAAAATTTCAGTAAAGTGTTTTCTTTTTCTTCTTCACCAATTGTAAAACCAACATCCATTTCTGTAATAGGTTACTTCCTTCCTTGCCTTGGTACAATTTTAATTTTTTTGATGATTCAGAATTAACATTTTAATATTTAAGCTCTACAAAAAGGCAGTTTTAGTTTCGAGTATAAATGATATGGGACAGAAAGCTAATTATTAAAAAAAAAAGTGTAGGATTTTGATTGTTTTTCTCCTCATAAAGAAAGACAAGCCAAAGTGAAGAAGGCTTGCTTTGTGTAAAATTAATCAATACTCAGAGGTCAAAAAGCAGACTTCCAGGTTATTACTTAACTGTCAAAGGTTTTGGAGTTATGTTGTATTATTAAAATTTATATATTTATAAATTACATAAATCTGTACACAACTATATATATATTTATTTCCTAACAACAGTTTGCTTAAGTTAACATGTAGGAATCTATTGGTAACCTCATTTCTCTTAGCTTTTAAAAGAGCAGTTCACATTATCGACATGACTTTAAATCATGACTGTCCTGTCAAGATGCCCTGATATAATCAGAAGAAATCAGAAAGGGAAAGATAAATGTTACACAGAGAAATAAACAAATGTCAAGAGCCAGAAAAGCCTATTTTCCTTCCAACAAAGTGCAACTATGAAGTTAGACAGCTTGGAAGTAAATAAAATAATTCAAGTATAACGGTCACTCCCCGCTAGAGGGAGCCTGTTATCCTTCTGAGGAAATCTTGAAAAGGCAATTTAAAAATTCAGAAACAGTATTATAGGATAATATATCATCAGTATTACCAGTTCACACGGTTTACTTATTAAAAGTCAAACTATTTCTTTTTCATAGTTGTCAACACGTTTACTAATGCAAACAGGAAGTTACAAACTGAAACTGCAGGAATGCAGTCAACCTCATGTGACTGTTGCCCTAAGAGGCAATTCAGTGTTTTTGCCTCTCCAGTAATCTGGAGCTTTTCTTAGATGAGGTTTCTGAATGATATGAATAAACATACACATTGATTTACAAATCCAGGCATAATTACATATACAGAGGGTTAGGGTGATGGTTGTGGAGGGAGTCACAGGAAGTCTGTTAAGGAAAGAAGCCTTGTTCTCCTAAAGGTTAGGGAACAGTTCACACATTTCATACCATTTATTCAGAAAGGCAATTTAGGGGGCTTCAGAGGACTAGCTTTAGAGTTGGAAACTCCCCACTGAAACAGTGGGTACACACAACCCACCTGGACTCAACACACTGCATTTAAGATTCTGGTGACTAATTAGGTTAAAATCCTAGTCTGCATCTGGGCTCAAAGAACAGGAGTACAAAATTACTTCTCTAGTTTGCTGCTGCACACAAATTCCTTTCTGAAGGTGACTTTGGATTATCCTGGGTAGACAACTATATTATATATATATAGTTTTTTCTAAGACATTGTTGCATCCTAAATAATTTTTTAATAGGAAAAGAACTGAAATAGCTTTATTAGGATATGAGAATATACAGTTTTTACTTTGCATGAAATATCTGAGTTAAGGCCATTTTTACCCAATCTTATAAATCACGTTTTCTTTCTTTTTTTCCGCAGTGTTTACAATTCCACCAGGATCCGTTATTAAACATGTTTTAGTTGGTTTCAATGCATGATCATGGAGCGTCTTTTCATTTATTTTACTCTTCAATTTCTTTCACCTGTATTATAGTTCTCAATGTAGAGATCTTTCATCGCCTTGGTTAAATTTATTGCTAAGTATTTTACTGTTCTTGATACTATTGTAAATGAGAGTTTTTTTTTTCCAGATAAGTCATTGTTAATATATAGATATATTTTTGATTTATGTATCTTGAGTTTCATATCCTGCAGCTTTACTGAATTCATTGATCTCTTTTTTGATTGAGTGTTTAGGCTTTTTTATACATAAAACCATGTCATTTACAAACAAATTTATGTTTTCCTGTCCAATTTGGAAGACTTTTATTTTTCTTGCCTGATTTCTCTGGTTTGGACTTACAGTGCTGTTGACCAGAAGTGATGAGAGTGGGCACCCTTGTCTTGTTCCTGATCCTAGAGGAAAAGTCCTCAGTCTCACCTTTGAGTATGGTGTTAGGTGGGGCTTGATATGCATGGCCTTCCTTTATATACCAAGGTGCATCTCTTTCCTACAGCTAGTTTGTTGAGACTTTTTATCATGAACGGATGTTAAATTATGTCAAAACTTTTCCTGCATCTATTGGGATAATCATATGATTTTTATCTTTCATTCTGTTAGTGTGACATATTGAATTTGTTGGTGTGCATATGCTGAACCATTCTTGCATCCGGGAATGAATCCTGCTTGGTCAATGTGTATGCTCCTTTTAATGTGCTGCTAAATTGGGTTGGCTGTTTTGTTGAAAAATTTTGCACCTATGTTTATCAGGGATATTGGTCTGTAGTTTTGTTTTTTTGAGGTGTCCTTGTCTGGCTTTGGTGTCAGGGAAATGCTAGCCTTGTGACATGAGTTTGGAAGTGTTCTCTCTTCTTCAATATTTTTGGATATTTTGAGGATTGGTGTTAATTATTCTTCAAATGTTTGGTAAAATTTATCAGTGAGAAGACATCTGGTCCTGGACTTTCCGTTTTCAGGAGACTTTTGATTACTGATTCAATACTCTCCTAGTAATTGGTTTGTTCGGATTTTCTATTCCTACTTGAGTCATGATAGGTTCTGTTGATCTAGTAATTTTTCTACTGTTTTTGTTGTTGGTGTATGGTTGGTCACTGAAGCTTCTTTATGAACCTTTGTGTTTCTATATTATCAGAAAATCTCCCTCTTCCCCTTGGTTTATCTCAATAAACAAATATTCATTTTTTCAAAGAGCCAGACCTTAGTTTTATTAATTTTTTCCCAATTGGTTTTCTAGTCTCTGTTTCATTTTTTAATGTTCTAAAGTCTGTTTCCTTTTCTGCCTAACTTTAGGCTTAGTTTGTTCTTCATGTTCTAGATTCTTGAAGTACATAGACCTACTTTTCTTGAGATCTACCTTTGCTGTACCTTGTAAGTCTGTATGTTTTGGTTCTATATTCAATTGTCTCAACACTTTTTTTCATTTAATTTCATCTATGATCTATTGGTTTTTCAGGACAGTGTTAAGTATGTAACTTCCATGAATTCACACGTTTTCTAGTTTTGATTTCCAGTTTCATACCATTGTGGTCAGAGAAGATATTTGATAAGATTTCAGTCTTTATGAATTTGCTAAAACTTTTTTTTGTGGCCTAACATATGATCATGCTAGAAAATGTTCTGAGTGCACTTGAGAAGAATGGGTATCCTGCTGTTATTAGACCCAATATTCTGTGTATGTCTGTTACAACTTAGTCAAGTGTTGTTCAAATCGATTGTTTCCTTACTGATTTTCTGACTAGATGATCTGTCGTTGTNAATCCAGGCATAATTACATATACAGAGGGTTAGGGTGATGGTTGTGGAGGGAGTCACAGGAAGTCTGTTAAGGAAAGAAGCCTTGTTCTCCTAAAGGTTAGGGAACAGTTCACACATTTCATACCATTTATTCAGAAAGGCAATTTAGGGGGCTTCAGAGGACTAGCTTTAGAGTTGGAAACTCCCCACTGAAACAGTGGGTACACACAACCCACCTGGACTCAACACACTGCATTTAAGATTCTGGTGACTAATTAGGTTAAAATCCTAGTCTGCATCTGGGCTCAAAGAACAGGAGTACAAAATTACTTCTCTAGTTTGCTGCTGCACACAAATTCCTTTCTGAAGGTGACTTTGGATTATCCTGGGTAGACAACTATATTATATATATATAGTTTTTTCTAAGACATTGTTGCATCCTAAATAATTTTTTAATAGGAAAAGAACTGAAATAGCTTTATTAGGATATGAGAATATACAGTTTTTACTTTGCATGAAATATCTGAGTTAAGGCCATTTTTACCCAATCTTATAAATCACGTTTTCTTTCTTTTTTTCCGCAGTGTTTACAATTCCACCAGGATCCGTTATTAAACATGTTTTAGTTGGTTTCAATGCATGATCATGGAGCGTCTTTTCATTTATTTTACTCTTCAATTTCTTTCACCTGTATTATAGTTCTCAATGTAGAGATCTTTCATCGCCTTGGTTAAATTTATTGCTAAGTATTTTACTGTTCTTGATACTATTGTAAATGAGAGTTTTTTTTTTCCAGATAAGTCATTGTTAATATATAGATATATTTTTGATTTATGTATCTTGAGTTTCATATCCTGCAGCTTTACTGAATTCATTGATCTCTTTTTTGATTGAGTGTTTAGGCTTTTTTATACATAAAACCATGTCATTTACAAACAAATTTATGTTTTCCTGTCCAATTTGGAAGACTTTTATTTTTCTTGCCTGATTTCTCTGGTTTGGACTTACAGTGCTGTTGACCAGAAGTGATGAGAGTGGGCACCCTTGTCTTGTTCCTGATCCTAGAGGAAAAGTCCTCAGTCTCACCTTTGAGTATGGTGTTAGGTGGGGCTTGATATGCATGGCCTTCCTTTATATACCAAGGTGCATCTCTTTCCTACAGCTAGTTTGTTGAGACTTTTTATCATGAACGGATGTTAAATTATGTCAAAACTTTTCCTGCATCTATTGGGATAATCATATGATTTTTATCTTTCATTCTGTTAGTGTGACATATTGAATTTGTTGGTGTGCATATGCTGAACCATTCTTGCATCCGGGAATGAATCCTGCTTGGTCAATGTGTATGCTCCTTTTAATGTGCTGCTAAATTGGGTTGGCTGTTTTGTTGAAAAATTTTGCACCTATGTTTATCAGGGATATTGGTCTGTAGTTTTGTTTTTTTGAGGTGTCCTTGTCTGGCTTTGGTGTCAGGGAAATGCTAGCCTTGTGACATGAGTTTGGAAGTGTTCTCTCTTCTTCAATATTTTTGGATATTTTGAGGATTGGTGTTAATTATTCTTCAAATGTTTGGTAAAATTTATCAGTGAGAAGACATCTGGTCCTGGACTTTCCGTTTTCAGGAGACTTTTGATTACTGATTCAATACTCTCCTAGTAATTGGTTTGTTCGGATTTTCTATTCCTACTTGAGTCATGATAGGTTCTGTTGATCTAGTAATTTTTCTACTGTTTTTGTTGTTGGTGTATGGTTGGTCACTGAAGCTTCTTTATGAACCTTTGTGTTTCTATATTATCAGAAAATCTCCCTCTTCCCCTTGGTTTATCTCAATAAACAAATATTCATTTTTTCAAAGAGCCAGACCTTAGTTTTATTAATTTTTTCCCAATTGGTTTTCTAGTCTCTGTTTCATTTTTTAATGTTCTAAAGTCTGTTTCCTTTTCTGCCTAACTTTAGGCTTAGTTTGTTCTTCATGTTCTAGATTCTTGAAGTACATAGACCTACTTTTCTTGAGATCTACCTTTGCTGTACCTTGTAAGTCTGTATGTTTTGGTTCTATATTCAATTGTCTCAACACTTTTTTTCATTTAATTTCATCTATGATCTATTGGTTTTTCAGGACAGTGTTAAGTATGTAACTTCCATGAATTCACACGTTTTCTAGTTTTGATTTCCAGTTTCATACCATTGTGGTCAGAGAAGATATTTGATAAGATTTCAGTCTTTATGAATTTGCTAAAACTTTTTTTTGTGGCCTAACATATGATCATGCTAGAAAATGTTCTGAGTGCACTTGAGAAGAATGGGTATCCTGCTGTTATTAGACCCAATATTCTGTGTATGTCTGTTACAACTTAGTCAAGTGTTGTTCAAATCGATTGTTTCCTTACTGATTTTCTGACTAGATGATCTGTCGTTGTGATCCCATGGACTGTATAGTCCATGGAATTCTCCAGGCCAGAATACTGGAGTGGGTAGCTTTTCCCTTCTCCAGGGAATTTTCCCAACCCAGGGATCAAACCTAGGTCTCCCACACCCAGCCGAGCCACCAGGAAGCCCCCAGTATTAACCATGGGGCATTGATGTCTCCAGCTATGTGTTGTTTATTTCCGTCTGTTTCTCCTTGTAGTTCTGCTTTATATAGTTAGATGCCCTAATGCTGGGTGGGTGCCTAAATATTTACAATTGGTGTATCTTCTTGATGGGGTGACCCCTTTATCGTTATATAGTGACATTCTTTTTATCATTTTTAGCTTCAGTTCAGTTTCTCAGTCGTGTCTGACTCTTTGCAACCCCACGGACTGCAGAATGCCAAGGTTCCCTGTCCATCACTAACTCCTGGAGCTTACTCAAACTCATGTCCATTGAGTTGGTGATACCATCCAACCATTTCATCCTCTGTCATCCCCTTCTCCTCCTCCTTTCAATCCTTCCCAGAATCAGGGTCTTTTCCAATGAGTCAGTTCTTCGCATCAGATGGCCAAAGTATTGGAGTTTCAGCTTCAGCATCAGTCCTTCCAATGAATATTCAGGACTGATTTCCTTTAGGATGGACTGGTTGGATCTCCTTGCAGTCCAAAGGACTCTCAAGAGCCTCTCCAGCACCACAGTTCAGAAGCATCAATTCTACGGCACTCAGCTTTCTTTATAGTCCAACTCTCATATCCATACTGGAAAAACCAAAGGTTTGATTAGACAGACCGTTATCGGCAAACTAATGTCCTGCTTCTTGCTGTCTAGGTTGGTCATAGGTTTCTTCCAAGGAGCAAGCATCTTTTAATTTCATGGTTACAGTCACCATCTGCAGTGATTTTGGAGCCCCAAAATATAAAGTCTCTCACTGTTACCATTATTTCCCTGTCTGTTTGCCAGGAAGTGATGGGACCGGATGCCATGATCTTAGTTTTCTGAATGTTGAGTTTTAAGCCAACTTTTTCACTCTCCTCTTTCACTGTCATCAAGAGGCTCTTTAGTTCTTCTTCAATTTCTGCCAATAGGGGTGGTGTCATCTGCATTTCTGAGGTTACTGATATTTCTCCCAGCAATCTTGATTCCAGCTTGTGCTTCATCTAGCCTGGCATTTTGCATGCTGTGCTCTGCATCTAAGTTATATAGTCAGGGTGACAATATACAGCCTTGACGTACTCCTTTCCTGATTTGGAACCAGTCTGTTGTTCCATGTCCACTTCTAACTGTTGCTTCCTGACCTGCATACAGATTTCTCAGGAGGCAGGTCAGGTGGTCTGGTATCCCCATCTTTTTCAGAATTTTCCACTGTTTCTTGTGATCCACACAATCAAAGGCTTTGGCATAGTCAATAAAGTAGAACATTTTCTGGAACTCTCTTGCTTTCTTGATGATCCAGTAGCTGTTGGCAATTTGATCTCTGGTTCCTGCCTTTTCTAAATCCAGCTTGAACATCTGGAAGTTCATGGTTCACGTATCACTGAAGTATGGCTTGAAGAATTTTGAGCATTACTTTTCTAGCTTGTGAGATGAGTGCAATTGTGCAGTAGTTTGAGCATTCTTTGGCATTGCCTTTCTTTGGGACTGAAATGAAAACTGACGTTTTCCAGTCCTGTGGCCCCTGCTGAGTTTTCCAAATTTGCTGGCATATTGAGTGCAGCACTTTCACAGCATCATCTTTTAGGATTTGAAATAGTTCAAATGGAATTAGCTTAGTGTCTATTTTTCCTGATATAAGTATGGCTACTCTTGCAGTGTAAAGGAAAAAAGAGGAATTAAGTTTTTATTCTTTCCCTTTCTTGAGATCAAAGAAGATAAACAGAACAGTGAGCAAGGCCTGAACATTCGTAGTTTTTGGTTTTTACTTTATCTGCTCCTAACTCTGAATGTCTATAACTAAGTTTGCTATTCTGTCCCCTAACTCTGTATGAGCTATACATTTTGCACCTATTATTCTTTGACTCTATGCCAAATACGCCCTGTAACTGGTGCCCATGTTTACAGCAGTCTCTTGTCTTGTAGTTACCCACCAGAAAGAAGGCTGCAGAGCCACGGAACTGTCAGACTCAGTTACTGGGGTACTGACACGGGTCTATGACTGGTTTTGTTTTGTTTGTCTGTTTTTGAAAGAGGAAAGCAAATGTTTATTGAATGTCTTGAAATTCTACCTGCTATACATAGGCTATTATTCTTAATTCTTTTTTTTTCCTTTTTTAAAGTTTATTTATTTTTAATTGGAGGATAATTGCTTACAATATATGACTGGTTTTGAAACAGTGCAAGAGGAAGAAGATAAGATCCAAACACCTTTGTTCCTCATCACCGACTCATGGTGGCAAGCCTTCAGCTCATATAGGTCCCTAGACTCCTCATGGGCGGGGGCACATTTCTTGAGGGAGAAGCCTACTGTGTTCCCCTCTCCGCTGACTGAGAAATGAAAGGCACCTTTCTATTTCGTCCAGACTGTCTCCATAATTCTTATTCGACTTCGGTGGGTAGAAAAAGCCAAATCTGGGGGCAGCCACGCTACCTCTGTTTTCTTGGTTATCATCTGCTTGACTGTCTTTTCCCGTCCTTTCAGCCTCAGCCTGTGTCTTTAAAGTTAGTCTTCTTGTAGGCAACATATTTTTTTATTTTGCCTTTTCAGTCAGTCAGCCAATTCTGTGTCTTTGATTGAAGTAAAGTACTCACTGCTGGAGGACTCACCATTGCCAGTTTGTTATTTTGCTGTTTTGTAGTTCCGTTGTTCCTTGCTTCTCATCCTGCTGCCTTTTTTTGTGATGATGACTTTTTGTTCTGGTGTACTTTGACTTTTTCATGATCTTTTGTGTAACAAGCTTTTTCCTCTGTGGTTGCTATGAGCCTTATATAAACCATCTTACCACTGTGATATTCTATTTTAAGCTGATGACAACTTAACTTCAATAGCATTTCTGCAATTACAATTTACTTTGTCCTCTGTCACATGTTACAGTTTACATATTTTTTTATATTGTGTATACAGTAACAACTATAGAAGTTACAGCTTCTTAATACACTTTTTAAAAACTTTTAAACCAGAGTTATAAGAGAATTATGTGCCACTATTACCATATTAAATAATCTGATTTGATTATTTGCCAATACCAGGAAGTTATATACCCATGTTCATCTGATTTTACGATATAAATAGGCATTATTTTATTTCTGCATGAAGGACTCCCTTTAGCATTTCTTGTAAGGCAGGCCTAGTGGTGATAAACTCATTCAGCTTTTGTTTGTTCATGCAAGTATGCATTCATTTCTGAAGGACAGCTTTGCCAGGTATAGAATTGTTGACAGATTTTTTTCTTCCAATATTTTGAATATATTATCCCATTTTCTCCTGGCCTGAAAAATTTCTTTTGAGAAATCTGCCCATTATGGGAATTCCCTTAAATATAATGTGTTCCTTTCTCTTGCTGCGTTGAAAGGTCTTTTTTGTCACTGACTTTTAGAACTGTTTGGGTCACTCTATTGATATTTGATGTCCTTTGGGCCTCATGAATCCAAATGTCCATTTCTTTCCTTATTTTTCAGCAAGTATTGCTTTATATGGGCTTCCTTGGTGGTTCAGATGGTAAAAAATCTGCCTGCAGTGTGGGAGACCTGAGTTTGATCCCTGGGTTGGGGAGATCTCCTGGAGGAGGGCATGGCAACCCACTCCTGGCCTGGAGAAGCCCCGTGGACAGAGGAGCCTGGTGGGCTACAGTCCATGGATTCGCAAAGAGTAGGACTTATCTGAGCAACTAAGCCCAGCACACATTGCTTTTATACATTTTCTGCTCCTTTATCCTCCTGGGGTACACATAATGCAGATATTGTTTCTTTTGATGGTGTCCTATAAGTCACATAGGCTTTCTTCAACTCTTTTCCTGACGGAATAATTTCAAATGCCCTGTCATTGCTTCTTTCTATTGTATGGTCAATTCTGATTTAAAAGCTCTCTACTAAATTTTTTGAGCTCAGTCATTATATTCTTTAGATCAAGGACTTCTGTTTGGTTTATTTTTGACGGTTCCTATTTTTTGTTGATCTAATTTTTTGTTCATGCATTCCCCACCTCCCCCGATTTCATTAAGTTATCTGTCTTCTTATAGTTCACTAAACTTTATATGGGCTTCCCTGGTGGCTCAGTGGATAAAGCGTCTGCCTCTAATGCGGGAGACCAGGTTCAATCCCTGGGTCGGGAAGATCCCCTGGAGAAGGAAATGGCAACCCACTCCATTATTCTTGCCTGCAGAATCCCATGGACGGAGAAGCCTAGTAGGTTACAGTCCACAGGGTCGCAAAGTCTCAGACACGACTGAGCGACTTCACCTCAAACTTCTTTAAGAGGATCATTCTGAAATCTTTGAATTTCGTGGATTTCCATTTCCTTAGGGTCATTTATTGGCATTTTACCATAAGAGATTCCATTGGTACTATTATGTTTACCTGATTTTTCCTGATCCCTGGTTTCTTACATTGGTATTTGCACATTTGAGTAAACAGTCTCATCTTCTAGACTTAATGGGTTACATTTGGCAGACAGTCCTTCCAGTCAGCTCAGCTGGGATTGTGGACACGTGAGCGGGTGACCCCTGGGACAGGTGGGGCTTGCCATCAGGTGGTCTCTGTGGGCAAGGCCACGCTGAACTCTGAAGTGGTAGGGTGCGTGCTGTGGCTGGACAGGGCTGCTGGCTTGGTTCTCTGGCCGAGTGAGGCTTTCAGAGGGGGCTCTGTGGGTGCCTGGGTTCCCTGGTCAGGCTGCCTGGATGGTCAGGACTGTACTTGTCAGCAGCTGTGGTTATGAATTAGCTCGCCTGCCTGACCGGGACAGCCGAATGGGCCCCACAGTCAGCAGAGCCCATTGTTAAAGGACCTGGACTGTGCACCCGATTCTCTGGCCAGTGCAGAAGGTGAGACACACTGGTCCCGTTCTCTGCTCAAGCAGCACTGTAGGTGGGGCTGGAGGACGGGCTCCAGCTTCCCGTGCGCAGGAGGGTGCTTCAGCCTCACCCCTGCATTCGAGGACTGTCACGACCGTGTCTTGTCTGTGCACAGCTGTTAGGCTTCTTGTGAAGGTGACTGAAGCAGGGAATGACCCGTGTTTCCATCTTCACGATGTCACTCCTTCACAGATTACTCTTCCATTTCTACCCCTGAGGACTGGCTGGCTGAACATTTAATTTAAAGTCAACATTTAAAACACTCAAATTCAAAATTTTTCCCATTTTTGTTTGTACAGAGTACAGAGGAACTAAATATGGTTGTTCTGAGACAACCAGTCAGCCTGTTTTTATCTGTAGACAAAAAATAAAAGTGATAGCTATTATGTGAAACTATAAGCAACCATGTGTGATAAACATAACCTAAACTTGCTTGCTCTGTTTGACTCTAAAAGTTGTGCCTTATCTATTTGCTTCAAAGACATCACCATCAATTGTTTTAAGGAAAAACCGTAGTCTAATGATAATAAGAACATTGGCTTGTGAGAACCGGTTAAATTCCTCTTCCAATGAAATTTAATGTGAATTATCTTACGGAACACAGAAGCATAGTCTGACTTTTGAGACTTTCATGTTTTAGAGAAATAGAAGTGAAAAATATGGGCAACATTAAAATTGATTTTATAATTTTCATTCATTATCTCAAACTTTTCTTTCCTGGAGCAAAGGATGAGAACTAGGCACTAGCAATATTCTATTGCTCTCAGTGATGTCCCACAGCTTTTCTCCAAAGCTGGAAAGACAGAAGACTGCAAAGCCACGGTTGGCAAATTGGCAGAATTCAAATATTCAGCTCTCTTCCTGTCAGCTGGAGGGCCATTTGCCCTGGATGCCAGCCCACCTTACTTCTGTAAGTAACAGAGTGAGGCTGTGTTCTTTTGAAGTGGGTGATTGCATGCATGCTAGTCACTTAGGTCATGTTCAACTCTTTGCAACGCTATGGACTGTAGCCCATCAGGTACCTCTGTCCATTGGATTCTCCAGGCAAGAACACTGGAGTGGGTTGCTCCAGGGATCAAACCTGCATCTCCTGCATTGAAGGCGGATTCTTTGCCACTGAGCCACTGGGGAAGGCCCTCTGAAGTGGGTGACAGTTACAGGAGTCCTTTGGAGGCCTGAAGCACTCAAGAATAGGAAAGCAAGAGCGGCAAGCACTTGATCCCTCTGCACCTGTGTGGCTGTTCTGCTTAGATGCCACCAAGGAGGCATCTTGCTGTCAAAACCTATGAGCCCCCTTCATGATGTTAGTAGGTTGGACCTAGGATTAAATGATGGCTCTCCCACTCTCTAGTTCTATGAAGTTGGTTATTTACCTTTCCAACTACAGTTTCCTCATATGTGCAAAGTGTGAATAATCAGGTCTACATCACAGAGAAGCTGTACAGATTATATAGTCGAAGTTCTAACACATAATAAGTATTCAAGAAATTTTCATCTCTTTTGCTTTCTTCTGTTATTCTGCCAATAAGATCAGAATTTCCTCTCCTACCTTAACAGTCTTTTAAAATGAAAAAAAAAAATGTCATGATTTGAACAATTAGTAAATGCCTTAATTCAGCTACTAGTTTATAGCCAGCTGACAGACAAAATGAGATAAACTCTGCCAGGCTAGGTTATGTGTGGTACTTAAAATCGTCTCAGGTGTCATCTACATACATGTATAAACTTATGTGTTTGACATGTAATTATGAAGGTTATAGACCCTGTGCTGGCACTAAGGATACAGACATGTATGTGTGTGCCTTCAAGGACTTTACCTTTTACTAAAAGGTAAAGATGAGTGTATAGCCTGATTCAGGAGATGGGATGGAAGCGTGAGGCAGGAGCTAATGAGGTTGGAGCCAAAATGGGTTGTAGAGGTTAAAGCGTCTGCCTGCAATGCGGGAGACCTGGGTTCTATCCCTGGGTCAGGAAGATCCCCTGGAGCAGGAAATGGCAACCCACTCCAGTATTCTTGCCTGGAGAATCCCATGGATGGAGGAGGCTGGTGGGCTACAGTTCATGGGGTCGCAAAGAGTTGGATACGACTGTGCAACTTCACTTTCACATTCTAATGGGAGGCCACAGACATCCCATCCCCAAGAAGCCTGGCTTCCCCCAAATCTGTAAGTTTAAGAAACTATTAAAAAGGTAATGCAAACATATCTAAAATCCAATAAAACTGAGGGAGTAAAAGGGAAGGAAGTGAACAAGCTTTGTCTGGGAGATGCTTGGCAAAGAAGTGGTATTTCAGATGGAGTAATTCTCCTTCATTCAAGACATTATCTGAGCACTTACTGTGTTCAAGGTACAGCAGGTTTTTATCTGCAATTTACAGATGAGGAAAATGAAGCTCAAGAGGTTAAATCCACAGGCTATGATGATCATAAAAGTTGTTAGACACATGTTACTAAGGGAGGTGAAAGCAATACTTTGAAGAGCGCTTAAAAAAAAAAAAAAAGAACTGATACTGGTCTTTTTCCCTGACGTGCAGAACTGTCAGGAGCCTGACAGAGTAGGGTAAGTGGATGACTTAGTGAGACCGATAAAACCGCTCTCAAGACTTAAAGGAATACTGTCTCTTCCATACAGACACATGTTTAATGAACTTATTATGATGAATCTCTGGGTTCCCTACCATCCTGGAATATTAGGTTAAGTTCTAGGAGTTAATTAGACTTACTGGACATCATTAACTATTTCAGACATAATGGAACCACTGTACGCTCTATATTCATCAATTATTCTCTGAAGATGCTCAGCCTATTTAGAGTAATGGCTGTACATTAAGAAAATGTGACTCAGGTTTTGTTAGCAGAAAAGCAAACCATCTGCCTCTAAAACCAATTCTCTGTGATTGGTCTTTACACTTCTAATTTTTTGAACTACAGATTTAAAAAATGTCTCTACATACATAGGTGAGACAGACTTTCTATTTAAAATTGCTAATTTACATTTTAAAATAGGAACTCTGAGTATAAGAGTATTATTAGTAAAATAGCATTTATATTATGCTGTTATAAAATGGCATTTATATTATGGTGGCTCTTGAAAATTTTCAAAAATTTAATTGATATATTGCTTTTTCATTTCTTGAAGGCAGGAAGTCAGACTGTTTCCAGTTTTGATGTGTAGAGTGCATGAAACTTCTACTCTCTTCAGTTGCTCAGTCATGTCCGACTCCTTGCGACCCCATGAATCACAGCACACCAGGCTTCCCTGTCCATCACCAACTCCCTGAGTTCATTCAGACTCACGTTCATCAGGTCCGTGATGCCATCCAGCCATCTCACCCTCTGTTGTCCCCTTCTCCTCCTGCCCCCAATCCCTCCCAGNGTTTTCTTGAAGAGATCTCTAGTCTTTCCCATTCTGTTCTTTTCTTCTATTTCTTTGCATTGATCACTGAAGAAGGCTTTCTTATCTCTTCTTGCTCCCCTTTGGAACTCAGTATTCAGATGCTTATATCTTCCCTTTTCTCCTTTGCTTTTCACTTCTCTTCTTTTTACAGCTTTTTGTAAGGCCTCCCCAGACAGCCATTTTGCTTTTTTGCATTTATTTTCCATGGGGATGGTCTTGATCCCTGTCTCCTGTACAGTGTCACAAACCTGAGTCCATAGTTCATCAAGCACTCTTATCTATCAGATATAGTCCCTTAAATCTATTTCTCACTTCCACTGTATAATCATAAAGTATTTGATTTAGGTCATACCTGAATGGTCTAGTGGTTTTCCCTACTTTCTTCAACTAGTCCTAAATAAACACATCACCATTCTTGCATTGCACAGTATAAGAGCCATACTAGACTAATTACTGCTTAAAAAAGCATTTTGCATTTGTGCAAAACTTTTAAAAATCTGTCCCTTTTTTAATTAAAATATTAGAGCATCATAGAGAGAAAAAGATCTACCAAAATAGCAGCTTTAGTAAACAAAGTAACATTTATTTAGAACGTTGAAGCACATTTAAACACTGAATCAAGAAGAGATCATCACTCTTTCGGGCAAAATGCCCAGGTGGGTGCCAGGAAGAAGTCCACCAGGGTGTCCATCAGAGACAGATGTGTGTCCAGGTGCCTGACTTCATGCCTGGATCTAGAGGATGCTCATCCCTGGCCCCAGCTGAAAGTCTACACGTCTCTTGTCAGCTGTTCAGGAGGAAAGACAATCTGCCCAGATGGCTTCTTCCTCCCTTGACAGGGAGGCAGGGACTGAATTAGGCGTCTGTATCTCTGGGCTTATTTGGAAGAGTAAGACTGCTATGGAATGAGGGCCGGAAGAGAGAGTTCATCAGTTCAGATTGATGCCTTCAGCACCTCGGAACCAGTCCACAGTCCTGCAATGCATTCTGTAGGCAATGCCACCTTCATTCCAAAGAAAGGAAACTGCCATGTCTGTCAGTAAATAGAAAATGGGACATTCTGGCACTAATGGCATGTGACTATGACACAGGAGGCTTGCCGGCCACTGCTCAGAAGTGAAGCCACCCTACAGCCACCATCAGAGACAAACATTATTCCAGATCCATCAGGCAGCCACAGTGCCCAGGGGGAAGTCGCTCTGTAGTCACTCCTTGGAAGAGCTCAACTATTAAGTGCAGAGAACAAACAGCACAATCGTGTCCATCATCTCTGCAGCAGGGGATCTGCCCATAATCGGAGGACATCACAGGCATCTCAGTGAGCGTTCGGGAGTGAGGTCCATGGGAGCTCAGATCAGACACATTTTTCTAGATTATTGAGATGTTCTAGCAAGAATACGGGGAGAGACAGTTACTGCCCCAGACTGCTTCTCAGGAAAAAAAAAATGTCTAATCAAGAGCAGAAAATTGAGAAGTCACAGTTGTACCCATCAAGAGGGTAGTTTGGGATGCTCCATCTACTACTGATGAAACCGAAGTGAGGAACTTAGATCTGCTCATCAGCAAAGCACAACCAGGACCAGAATCAGAGGGGCCTACTGTTGAGGCCTCTTACCACCTAGATGCCAGATGGCATCAGAGAAACCAGGGAAACCATGGATCTTTCTGTCAACCTAGATGCTAGCAGGGAATATATGCGATTGTTTACTTCTTAATTACTAATATAGAAAAGATGTTCTCAAGCTGCTTCTATATTATTAAACTTGTGGTTTAACAGTTTTTTAAATTTTAAATCAATTTTTTAGCAATGATTGTTTTTACTAAGTAGATTGTTATAAATTTGGCTATATCATGCCAAATAAATATCACTTCTTAATCCACAGCTTTGATATAACTTTAGCTTGTAAGAATTATATAACTCAGTTTTTGAGGAATGATTTTTTTAATATAACCAAAAGTCATCATTCTCCATCCCTTTTTTACATAAGAATGTTATAATCATCTGATTTGGGTAAACCTGATGCCAGATATTTTCAAACATTAATTTTCATTCTGATAGTTGAAAATACAGCCACTCATCACAAATTAATTTTTTCCATTTTCTCCAATGATAGAGATCACTTTTTTTAGAATTACAAATAAAAGCCCTGGCACTAAAGCCTTCTTCTATATCATGAAATAGCTTTCCCATATTGAAAGTGAATGTAGATTAGCTGCATTTCAACTTAATTTGTACCTAATGCATTTCCTGTAGATATAGCACAGTTCAGTTCAGTTCAGTCGCTCAGTCGTGTCCAACTCTTTGCGACCCCATGAATCTCAGCTTAGCAACTACACAACAACAGAGCCAGGAGGCCAAAGCTCTGAGCCTAGGATCCTAACTGGTCAAAATGCGTGCAGCTTCATTTTTATCTGTGTTAAATCACTGAACTAGATCATAAATATGGGCCCTTCCAGATTAGAAATTCTGTGATAAAAGAAGTCAGCCCAAGTCACATACCTGATGGGGAGAAAAAGACATTTGAACATTTAACATGTGAGAATATACACGCCACTATTCCACTGATGCAGTAAATACTAACTAGAAAGTCTTTAATTTGAGCCTGGGATAATCTAATATGCAACCTTTGTATGCAAATAGTTAATGCAAAGCAAGTACATCAAGAAAGGAGAGAAGTTCACGCTGCCAGCAGGAAAGGATCCATGGTATGAATATTGAAAAGTGGATTGATTATTACAACTAGAGCAGGAGGGAATATATTACTGGTGCATTAAAGTAGCTTGCTTTTAAGAATGGCTAATATTTTCGACTCATTAGAATATTCATATAGTAAGATGCCAGCTATTTCTAATATGAAATATCATTGTGTATCAGTGAGAGGAAATTAAAAATGGAAATAGGTCATGATGAAATTTATTAGAAGCAAGCCGTATACATTTGTACATTTATGGACAAAGAAGACACTGTTTTATTGCCCTCACTATAACAAATCATTTCTGTTAGTAATAAAACATTTGACGTAAGTGTGGTTTTTCCTAAAAGACAGTGGGCAGACTCTCACCAACTGAAATTCTGTTCTAAAAATAGCCACATAATCTAATGAACTCTGATTTGATCGTAAACACGTATCTACTATTTCTGTTTTGTCAATATTTTTCCACAAGGCAGTGAAAAGCCACTGTGACCTCTGGGATTTCGTGTTCAAGAGTCTCACAAGAGGCTCAAGCTGAGAGGTATCAGAAAGATCATCTCTTCTTAGAGCTGATGTCGAATGTACTGATGGCCGTGGTGGGAAGAGCACAGGAGGTAGTGGGAGGCGGTCCCAGGGAGCCACAGTCGACATGGAATCTAGAGAGGACGGGGCCAGAGGGGAAGCAGGGAGCCAGGCAGCAAGGGAGATGCTTTCCTGTGGGAAGCAGACATTTCTTCAGCAAGGGGGCCCCAGGGGAGCAGTCGGTCTGGCAGAGTTATCCAGATTGAGCCAGAGTCTCAGAGAGAGTTCCATGGCCCATCAGAACTTCAACACTGTTTGCAAACTCAAGGACTCAGAGTCCTCGGATTAATTTAACTAAGTGTTGCCAGCCACAGAAGGAGAATCAGCTTCTAATGGCAGCCGCCCTTTACTATTAAGATTTATCAGTGTATACATGCAGAGATTTTTCTAATTCTCAGGTGGTGAAAATAATAGCAAGTTTTCTTTTCACATATTGATGTGTGTATTGGGGGTGGGAGATAGGGATATGTGTAAAGATAGACGCTATTATAGTTGTTTTTTTAAATTAAATAAAATAAAAACCACCCTCATTGTAACCTAATAGGGGTACCTTGTGTTCAGAATTTGTAAACCTCTCTCCAAAGTGGTCCTGTTCTTCCTTTTAAGGGGATGTTCCTTCTACACATGGGTTATTTTGAAAATCCGTACCGTTCTGTTTTTGGTTTTCTTTTTTTCACTTATTGTTAAATGTAACAAGAAAACTTAAATATATATGATGATGTGTGTGCTCAGTAACTCAATGGTGTACAACTCTTTGCAACCCCATGGACTGTAACCTGCCAGACTCCTCTACCAGGCCTTCGTCTCCTTTCAGGGTCGCCTGGCTTTATTTGCATGGATACCCCTGAACTTGTCCTCTCCAGTGTCACAAGCCAGAACTTCTCTTTGTCTTTATGCTTTCCACACTTTCACCACTTTCATCTACACCCGCATTGACAGCTTTAATCTACCTCCTACGCATCACATACTGTCGCCAGTTGAAATCTATACGGTTATCAATAAGGTTAATAGGTCCCTTCACCAATCAGAACAACATATATCCTAGTTCTTACAGATGTCATTATGCATGAAGTATTAATAGACTGGGCATCCCAAGTGGCGCAGTGGTGAAGAATCTGCCTGCCATCGCAGGAGACTCAAGAGACTCAGGTTTGATCCCTGGGTGGGGAAGATCCCCTGAAGTAGGAAATGACAACCCATTCCAGTATTCTTGCCTGGAAAATTCCATGGACAGAAGAGCCTGGCAGGCTACAGTCCATGGCATTGCGAAGAGTCAGATGCAACTGAGTACAGAGCACACACATAGGCTGGTTTATAGACTGATTTAATCGAATCTTATTCATATGAGTTATGCCCTTCAAAGCAGTTTTTGGGGGCCGCCACTGTCTTTTTCCAACCCCACACATGTCATTCTCCTCATCTCGCCCCTCACAGCATCCTGTAACACTCCTCCAAATATGTTTATGCCTTTTTATGAGCATAATGTTTATATGTTTTTTGTCAGTCTGCTAAGGTTATCTGATTTGACTGGTAAATCCTAAAACAGCATAGATTGTGTGGATGTCACCTGCAGGTCTGAGATTGATGTTAAGTAATTATCCTTTGCTACCTCACATATTCTTTTCTTTCTTCACTTTTCTATGCCATTTCCATCTGTTTGATGGACTTAGAATAATCTCTGTTGACATTTGAAGGACAGAAGCAAATGCCACTTTAAAGCTGCCTCCTCGCAGATGAAATGATGATAACACAACACATTTTCAATACTTTCATGGAGAAGTCAAAGCCCTTTATCAACATTAACCCCTTCATCTTCACAACAGCTGTGGTAGGGGTAACCGAGGACACGTATTATTGGCATTTTGCATATAGATGCTGAGGTCACCTGAGTTTTAGCAAAAACCCTAGAATGTTACAGTGGAAAGTTCAAACCCCCCCCCTTTTTTTTTTGGTACTTGAGGCCATGTCTAGTGTTCTACAGCTGGTCAGCAACAAATTGGGATGACCTTTGCCACATATAGCCAGCACTATCCCCCCCTTGTGTGAATGCTTTGGGGGCACACCAGCATCCCCAGGTGGCAGGGCAGGGCCCCAGGAGGCGAAGGAAAACAGCAAAGTAAATCAGCTCAGAGCAGCCTTTGGACAGACTAATGTCCCCCTCTTTACATGCACATTTAAATCTGTTATGGACTCTTCACACTGAAAAGTTTTGGTCCAGTTCTACACAGATCATTGATTTTGCCACCAATAATGAATGTAAACGGGTCACATTTTATGGATTTGGAGGGCCTTTTTTAATTTCATAAACCCAAAAAGTGTTTTTTCCCCTAAAAATAGCTTTATTTGGCTCTTTAACTGCAACCTGGGGCCTATAAGTAGAATTTAGTGCATTTAATGACCTAACACATTTTATTTTTAACAAAGAGAAACAATAACTTTTGTTTATTTTGGAGAAGTCTGAGCATTTGAAAGTCCTGATGCTGGGAGGCGTTTTTCTCACTGGCCTAATCAGCCTTGATTCTCCCAAGCAGCAGCGCTTCCTTGGTCTGTTTTTCGAACAGCAGGCTGTGGAGACAGGACACAGGAAATGTGAGAGATGGAAGAAAAATTGAACATCAGGAGCCTTCTAATGAAGGCTCTAATCCAAGGGCAAGGAGAACCTGTGACTTCCCAGAGATGAAGATAAATGCAGCCACTTTCAAATAGAATTATAATAGCCCTTCCTTAGTCATTTGAGTTCAAGGAAGGATTAGTTGTCAGGATGCAGAGGTGACCAGTGCTCACCTTGGGAGGAGTCTTACAGATGAGGATTTTGAGAGATAACATCCTGAAAGAAAGGCCTTATTACCAGAGCCCTGCATAACAATGAGTAGGAAGTCTCCTCTTATCACTGCCCAGGTGCTGAAAAGTTCCGGGACATAATTCAGGTTAATTTTCAGATCCCCTCCATCAATAAGTGTTAAGTAAAGGTTGTCCTTGCTGAGCTTCAGTAGGTTGACAAAGGAAGGACTCCTTCCCACACAGCAGGCTGAGCCCTCTGCATCTCTCTTGCATGCGTGCGTGCTAATTTCAGTCGTGTCCGACTCTTTGTGACCCCATGGAGTGTAGCCCCCCAGGCCCCTCTGTCCATGGGATTCTCCAGGCAAGAATACTGGAGTGGGTTGCCATGCCCTCCTCCAGGGGATCTTTCCGATCCAGGATTCAAACCCGCCTTTCTTATGGCTCTTCCAAGAAGCTGTGATGCAGGTATCAAAGGCCAGCTGACTTCTTCCTCAATTTGGCATTCATTGTCTTCCATTCAGATTTATTTTAAAGCCCTTCAAATCAGTGAGCATCTATCTCTTGCTTTGATTCTTATAATGGTATCACTTCAGCTTTGGCGGAATCAAGGGGAACAAGATGAAAACCCTTTCCCTCCACAAGTTCTTAGGCTGTTTCCCAAATTTTTGTCTAAATTTTAATATTGAAATATTTCAAGCCTAAAGAAAAAGTTTAATACAGCAAAATCTATATACTTTTTACCCATATTAACCAGCTATTAACATTCTCCTGTATTTCCATTTCTGTGTGTGTGTGTGTGTGTGTGTGTGTGTATGTGTGTATTTTGCTTTCTGAACCAGTTCAGACTATGCTGAATATGTGATCTTTGATCCTTGAAATTCTTTAGCTTCTATCTCCTAAGAACAAGAATATTTTTTCCTATGAAACATTAGTGCTATTACTATCTATTCCAAAAAAATACAGCATTGATAGAATAGTGTTATGCAGTCTATACTCATATTCCTTAATTTTCCCTATAATGTACTATTCGTAACTTAAAAAACCAACTAAAAAAAAAAAAAACACCCATGCATTATGTCTAATTGTCATGTCAGTTTAGTCTCTTAAAAATCCAGAAAAATCTCTTTTCCGTCTTTCTTGACACAACCTGCTCGCTTGTCAAGTGCTTCATCGTCTGCATTACTCTGACACTTTGCCCATGTTTATGTTCAGCTGAAGCCTCTTTGGCAGAAATTACTACCATAAGTGATGCTGTTTTCACCCCAGCATTGTATCAGTAGGCACGTAATGTCAGTGTGTCCTATTACCTACCGGTAATGCTAAGCTGGACTGCTTGGTTAAGATGATGTTCACAGGATCTGCCTGCTACTTTTTTTTTTTTTTCCAATTAAAAGTACTACGTGGAGTATTACTTGGAGACTGTAAATATCTTGCTCCCCAACATTTTACTCAGTGGTGTTAGCATCCAGTGACGGTCCTTACCTGAACCAGTTATTACATTGGAAGCTACAAAATGATGCTTTGCTAATGTTCTACTTCCGTTGCTGACTCCTCTAGTAGTTGACAGTCTTCAGTAAAGGAGAGGCTCTCCTCTCTCCGCATGCCTTTGGAGAGTCTTTTTATTGCAGAATATGTTATTCATGTTACTCTCTGTCTTCTTCTCTACCTCTAGCAAAGGGAGGAGTGTTCCCTTTGCTCCACACCCTGTCTAGCATTTACTGATTGTAGACATTCTGATGCTCATTCTGACTCGTATGAGGTGATATCTCATTGTAATTTTGATTTGCAGTTCACTAATAGTCATGTGGAGTATCTTTTCATGTGCTTTTTGGCTGTCTTTCTGTCTTTGGAGGAATGTCTATTCAGATCTGCTACCCACTTTTTATTGGTTTTTAATATTAAGCTGTTTGGAGATTAAGCCCTTGTTAGTCACTTTGTTAGCAAATGTTTTCTGCCATTCTGTGGGTTGTCTTTTTGTTTTGTTTATGGTTTCCTTTGCTGTGCCAAAGTTTTTAGGTTTAATTAGCTCCTATTTGTGTGATTTTTTTTTTTTAATTTTCATTAGGAGGTGGATCTAGAGATACTGCTGTGATTTATGTCAGAGAGTGTTCTGCCTGTGTTCTCCTCTAAGAATTTTATAATATCTAGTCCTACATTTAGGTTTATTAAGGGAAAAGCAAGTAGCATGGGGGCTGCTGGCAAGTAGGTTACAGGGGAGGAACTAGATGATGAAGGGCCTTAATTGTCAGGCCATTATGTTTAGGGTCGGGGGCAGGAAGGTTATAGGCAACTAGAGTCCCTCAGTATTCTCTCACATGAGAGAGGTGTGATCAGACACCTCAGACATTCCTCCAGATTTAGAGTGGGAAGGAGAGGTGATGATTTGGAGTAAGTAGTACAATTAGAGGCCTGTCTGCCACATGTCTGGGAAGGAGTCACAATATTCCTTACAGGATGTGGTGTATATTCTCCTAGGGCGTCCTAGGTGGCACTGGTGGTAAACAGTCCTCTGGTCAGTGCAGGAGATGCAGGTTTGATCACTGAGTCTGGAAGAGCCACTGGAGTTCAAAATGGCAACCCATTCTAGTGTTCTTGCCTGGAACATTCCATGGGTAGAGAAGCCTGGTGGGCTATATAGTCCATGGGGCCGCAAAGAGTTGGACACAACTGAGCAACTGCACGCACGCACACACATATGTTCTGCTACTGATTTTAAGTTAGGTTTGCATTTTCAGTTTGTTTTTCATTTCTGCTACATATTTTTAAACCTTCATCCTGAAGGGCAGAAGACACAGTCTTTCTCACTGCTGATCATATGTTAAGCATCTGAGTGTTTCTTGATTCATTCCTATAATAAGAGGAAATCATTTCAAATGGATTTGATATGCCTACTTTGANCAACGCACTCACCGTCTATGGATTTCGAGCAGTCTGCTCGCTAGTGATTGGTAGTTATTCATCAGGCTGGTCTCTGATGAAGAAAAATGAAGAGCAGAGAAGCAAAGAACCACAGTGGAAGCTAAGGCGCTCACCAGCCCCCCTCAGACAGATCACGGAGCAGCCACCCGATCTGTTTATCTGAAGCACGCAGAGCGTTTGCTCATGCTTCGCCTCTGGAAATGGGCCATGACTACTTCTGACAGATTATGAATTGTGGGGTATGGCCAGCACCTGGCCAGACAGAGAAGAGTTCATAAATCAGGCTCAAAACAGAAACACCTGACTAAAATTCTTGAGTTCTCTGAGAGGCTCACAAAGGATGTGTAAGCAGAGAACCAGGTAAACCTACATGTGTGTATGTCTGTATGTCCTGGGGGATATGACAGAGTATTGATTGTCCATGGGCCATTGTTAAGGTTCTGCACAGAAGTATTTTTTGTTGTTATTTTTGGTTGGTCAAAAAGTTTTGATTCATCATAGACCAGGGTGGGAGTTTGAAGTCAAGAGGGGAGAGTTGCTTGCAGAAAGATTTGGGCTTGAAAAAGGAAACTGGCTAGAAAAGCGTTTTCTAAGGCTTTAGTAAATTCCAGGGCCTTTACATTTAGTCTTGCTCTGATTTTTAAATCTTGATGTTATTTCACCATTTCCTTCTAACATTTCTCCAAAGGAAATTACTGTCAGACATGTATCTGAGAGAAATAACTGATTCAATAATTAATCATCAGTAATTGTCAGATCATTTTTAGTCAGCAATAGCCATCCTAAAAAGTCAACTGCTCTACTTCAGGGAAATAATTATATTTTAAGCTTTCTTATGGAAACCTACCTTTAAACACTCAAGCATTAGTGACTGAATACCAGCTGAGCCACCAGGGAAGCCAAAGAATCCTCTTGCAATGCAGGAGACCTGGGTTCAATCCCTGGGTGGGAAAATCACCTGGAGAAAGGAAAGGCTACCCACTCTAGTATTCTGGCCTAGAGAGTTCCATGGATTGTATAGTCCATGGGGTCACAAAGAGTCGGACAAGACTGAGCGACTTTCACTTTTCTCCTTGTGCTCTGTATAAGGTGTATAATGCATCATGCTCTGTGCTGTAACAAAAAACCTCAAGATATATGAAATGTAGAAGGGGAGACAAGCATAAATTCATAGCACATTTAATTAGATCCAAGAAATAGTGACTATTTTATATATAGTCTTGACTTCCCAAGTGGCTGAGTGGTAAAGAACCTGCCTGCCAATGCAGGAGATGTGGGTTCAATCCTTGGGTCAAGAAGATTCCCTAGAGGAGGAAATGGGAACATACTCCGGTATTCTTGCCTGGGAAACCCTAAGTACAGAGGAACCTGACAGGCTATAGTTCATGGGGTCACAAAGAGTCGAAAAGGGCTGAGCACACATACACACGTACTAATATACAGTCTACCTAAGAGGGTGGTTAAAAGGTCTTTCCAACAACCTCAAGTGGATGGGTAGCATTTGGCTAAGAAGTAGGAGGGAAAGGCTTCTGAGTACAAAGGCTTCATTTATTAATTCCTCCAAATCTTTAAAACAACAGAATAGAAAAAAATATTATTTTTTTCATTTGTGAGCTAATACAGTATTTAAATCCCAAACTTTAAAAATTTAAATATTTAAGATGTTTAAAATATATGAACCATCAGTGATAACTCTGACCAAAAAAACAAAAAACAAAAAACTTGTAGGGCTTTAAAATTAAAAGTGAGAAGACATTGTTGAGAAAAAATAAGGGCAAAAGAAATGGAGAGATACCCTGCATTCTTAGACCAGAAGATTCCAGATTGTTAAAAAGGTCAAAATTAGAGGATTTACACCATCTGATTCTGAGACTTATGATAAAGCTTCAGTTAACACAGACACTGTGGTAGTGGATTATATAGATAGATTAGTGGAACAGAATGTAAATAATAATTTATGAATTAACATTTTGAATACTTAATATATGACTAATTAATTTCAACAATGATTTCAATGCAACTCATTGGGGAAAGGAAAAAAATATCCTACAACTGGTGCTGGAACCACAGGAAAGCCATTTGGAAAAATATAAACATCAAGCCTTAACTCATCACTTACCAGAATTAATTTGAGATGGATGATAGGTTTCAATGTAAGAGTGAGCAAGCAAGAGCTATGAGACTTATGGAAGAAAACACAGGAAAATATTTTAGTGACCTTGGGTTAGAAAAATTTATTTAAGAAAAAGCATGAATTACAAAAATTTTTAAAGATCAATAAATTGGATTTCATAAAAACATCTGCCCTTCAAAAGAGACTTAAGAAATCAAAAAGTAGCCATACACTGGGAAAATATATGTAAAACGTATGTCCGCCAAAGGACCTGTATCTAGAATATGTCAGAACTGGATTAACTCTCTAATATCGAGAGTCTCTCTTGGTCACAAAAGCATGTTTCACAGCCTCCCTAGTCTCTACTCAACAGATGCCAACAGAAACCATACAACAATATGTATGTTGACAACCAACAATATCTCAGGCATTGCTAATGATTGCATGAGAAGCAAAATTGCCCCAGATGCGAACCACTGATTTAAGTAACATTTTACTAAGAAAAGATATATGGTGACAAGTAAACCTATATACGGAGAAGGTGATGGCACCCCACTCCAGTACTCTTTCCTGGAAAATCCCATGGAAGGAGGAGCCTGGTGGGCTGCCGTCCATGGGGTCACACAGAGTCGGACACAACTGAAGCGACTTAGCAGTAGCAAACCTATATAACCTCTGAGTATCAACTAAAAACTACTGAAAACCATTAGGGTGGCTGATAAAATATATAATATACAAAAATTAACAAGATAAAAATATGAAAATACCATGAAAGGTAAGATTTTACATTCGATACTAAAATATTGCAAAAGTAGAGGCTTTGTGGTAATTGATATTAGTATAAACAAAACCAGTGCTGCCTTCAGTTCTGGACTGCCTTTCTGAGTACAAGTAACTATAAAGAAAACTTTTTAAAAATTCTATACTTTTCTACCTGAATACAGTGTTTGAAATATTTATATATATATGTAAAGTAGGTCACATTTCATCCAAGTTGTCATCAATTCATCCAATCCTTGACATGATATGTAATTTTTAATGATGGGCAAAAAATTTTGGAAGTACTCTATCTAAAATTCACCTAAGTATATAAGACCAAAAGTTATAATGACACACTAAATATAACCAAAACTGAGGGCAATATTCCTCCCATTTCTGTCCCAAAATAGATAACTTTTGCTCACAAAAACACAGTAGGCAGTGAGTAAGAATTTTCTGTGGCATCTTCTGATGAGAAGTATCACTGCCAACCCCAACAAATTCCCAAGACATTTTAAAATGAGTGATGTAGTCACCAGTTCTTAAATAAATCATTTTTATCCATGCAAATTAGTCAGTCTTAGAGCCATGGTAGAAAGTTTGCTTCTTTCCCTCTGTTTCTGGGGGGCTGAAATATCTGACGGTCATCTCAACTAAAACGTTTACAAGTCCAAAATCAGATTCATCCTCCAGGTCTGTCATCTCTAGCATCCAAAATGGTCGTCTGGTCCTTTTTGTGCTGTGCTAAGTCGCTCAGTCATGTCTGACTCTTTGTAACCCTTTGGACTGTAGCCTGCCAGGCTCCTCTGTCCATGGAAATCTCCATGCAAGAATACTGGAGTCGGTTGCTATGCCCTCCTCCAGGGGATCTTCCCAACTCAGGGATCAAACCCTTGTCTCCTTTAACTCCTGAATTGCAGACAGATTCTTTACCACTGAGGCACTAGGGGAGCCCCTGGTCCATTTTACTTAGCTCAGTTCAGTAGCTCAGTCATGTCCGACTCTTTGTGGAGTCGGCTGCAGCACGCCAGGCCTCCCTGTCCATCACGAACTCCCAGAGTTTACCCAAACTCATGTCCATTGAGTTGGTGATGCCATCCAACCATCTCATCCTCTGTNCATTTTACTTAGCTCAGTTCAGTAGCTCAGTCATGTCCGACTCTTTGTGGAGTCGGCTGCAGCACGCCAGGCCTCCCTGTCCATCACGAACTCCCAGAGTTTACCCAAACTCATGTCCATTGAGTTGGTGATGCCATCCAACCATCTCATCCTCTGTCATCTCCTTTTCCTACCACCTTCGATCTTTCCCAGCATTGGGGTCTTTTCGAATGAGTCAGTTTTTCACATCAGGTGGCTAAAGTATTGGAGTTTCAGCTTCAACATCAGTCCTTCCAATGAACACCCAGGACTAATCTCCTTTAGGATGGACTGATTGATCTCCTTGCAGTCCAAGGGACTCTCAAAGAGTCTTCTCCAACAGCACAGCTCAAGAGCATCAATTGTTCGGTGCTCAGCTTTCTTTATAGTCCAACTCTCACATCCATACATGACTACTAGAAAAACCATAGCCTTGACTAGACGGACCTTTGTTGGCAAAGTAATGTCTCCGCTTTTTAGTATGCTGTCTAGATGGTTGTAACTTCTTCTAAGGAACAAGTGTCTTTTAATTTCAAGGCTGCGGTCACCATGTGCAGTGATTTTTCTAGTTAAGGTTAATTCACTAAAGGACAAGGAAATTATTCCACTAACGAGGATCTGTTAATTCCTTGTACTTCCTAAGAAATGCACTCTGCTTTCTACAAAGTAAACAAACTGAGTTTATACTGCAAATTTCTTGTATGCCTGCCTACCTATGAGAACAAAGATCATTGCCATAGTTGCTATATAAGTGATAACAACCCAAGAGGAACAAGCATTCAACAACTAGGGACTTGGTTCATTTTAGGTGGCCTTTGAAGGCATAATTTAATACCTTCTACAATTTGATAACTACAGGAAGAATGTACTTTGTCCCTTGAGTAGGACAAAGTCTGCAGAACTTAAAAATCTGGACTCATATACAGGAGACCACTTATTTTGTTCTGCAAAATGTTTCTATTATGCAAACAGTATTTTGGAAAGCCTGGAAAATAAGAAAAATCACACCTAACCTCATTACTCTAAGTATGTGACCTCACTTTGTCTTTATGATTTATGAATGTGATTTTTTGTTTGTTTTGGACAGTTCATTGATAGCATATGCTGGGGTCCCCAATCTCCACCATCTACTCCCTGATGATCTGAGGTGGAGCCGACGTAATAATAATAGAAATAAAGTGCACAACAAATGTAATGTGCTCGAATCATCCTGAGACCATCTTCCCACCTGCCCGTAGAAAAACTGTCTTCCATGAAACTTGGTTCCTGGTGCCAAAAAAGGTTGGGGACCACTGTATATTCGATTTTATATTCAGTTTTTAGATTTCTTTTCCAAGTGAAAAATTGTTTCTTAATAGCAACTTGCTCTTTGGTCAAGCCAAAAATAGCCATTTAAAAAGGGATGGAGAGGAGAATTTTTTAGATCTCATCAGGAGTTTATAAATAGTTTCCTCTTCTTTTGAGGATATTCTGGAATCTCAGCAGAGGGACAGATTGTCTCCATGCCCGTCCTGATTCTGCTTCTCATTCAGTGACTCTGGGCCTACCTGTGGTGCCATATCCCTGCTGGGACGCTTAGAGCTTCAAAAATTCAAGTAGGCACTTGCATATTCTATCATTCACTTCATCTCGACTGTAGCTGTGGTGATCTGCCCTCTTATTTACTTTCACTTTTTTATGCTTTCTCCTTGCCCCTGCCCCCCACTTTTTTTCATGGTCCACTGTCTAATAGTTTCCTGCTTTTTATTTTTAAGGATCCATTTTTTTTAACTGCTTAAGAATTCTGTAATTGTTAATTTCTCCTTTGATCATTTTTATTTCTTTCATTTGACTTCCTTAGGTATACTGTATTGGGCTTCCTTGGTAGCTCAGTTAGTAAAGAGTCCACCTGCAGTGCAGGAGACCCAGGTTTGATCCCTGGGTGGGGAAGATATCCTGGAGAACCCACTTCAGTATTCTTGCCTGGAAAATCCCATGGACAGAGGAGCCCGTGGGCTATAGTCCATGGGGTCGCAGTCAGAGGTGACTTAGCAACTAAACCACCATACTGTATTACTCCATATATAGCCCGAGTCAGAAACAGATTAATTTTTTTTTTTTTAAGAGTGCAAGTATTAAAAATGCTAAATATTTTCCTGAGCAAACTTTATTCTAGCTTATGCAAGGATTTTTTTCAGTTCTTAAAATATGTTATGTATTCCTTTTGATTCAGGAGTTGCTTAAGAGTAAATTTTTATTTTCCTTATGAATTTATAAATTATAATTTTTGCACTGGGTCAGAATGTGGAATGTTTAAGTTTTATTTCAGAGTAGAAACTGAAAATTTTGGTCACCGAACAGCCAATTTTGTAAATTTCTAAGGCAATTTAAAAATTATTCTGGCATATAACTTTATTCATATACATATATTTGTAGTATATTTAATATATACATGTATAAATAAATATATATATTTGTACATATATATGTTTATCTATAATGTAAACCTTACTAACCATAATTCAGATATTTGAAATCTTTTTGTTATTTTGATCTGTCATGGGCTGATCGAGGTTGACTAAAACCTGTAATAACTATTGTGTTTCTATCAGTTTCTTTTTTCATATTCCTATAATCTATGCTTTACGGATACTTATAATCTCATTATGCCCTTTAATATTAAAAATTCCTCATTCATCTCTCTGTTGACATAGTTTACTTTGAATTCTGCTTTGTCTAATAAGAATCTCAACAGCAGCTTCATTCTTGTTAGCCTTTTAACCTTGTTTAAATTTAACCTTTATGGGTCACTTTCCTTTTTAAATGGATCTCTTGTAGCTANATAGTTTACTTTGAATTCTGCTTTGTCTAATAAGAATCTCAACAGCAGCTTCATTCTTGTTAGCCTTTTAACCTTGTTTAAATTTAACCTTTATGGGTCACTTTCCTTTTTAAATGGATCTCTTGTAGCTATTTAGCATATAGATTTTTTTTTAACCCAATCTTTCTTTCTCTTCGTTTTGTTTACTCATGTTTGGTTTAAGTTCTTATTTTTGAAGTTAGAAGTCATACAACATACATTCTTATACACAAAAGTGTCTGTCCATCTCTAGATTGAAAATTCCTAGACAGTCCACACTTACTAACTTCTGAATCCTTTAAAAGTCCCAGAGCTGTGCATAAGGGTTGGATCCAAAATATATTTGTTACCTGGCTTGAACTGAAATGTTAGAATGAGTGAACCTCCAGTGGTAGAGTTTGGAAAGCACTTGACAATCCAGGGGTGATAAATCTGGGACAAGAATCTTGCTGGCCTCCCACAAAGCACAAATGCTACATCCCCCAACAGCGGGTGCCTGCTACTTCTGCAGCTGACAGAGAGTAATCAGACAGACACACCTTTGGTCAATAAGAAATAAAGCACAAGGCCCCTCCCTCCTCAGCCACTCTGGCATTATTACCAATCAGTCTAGAGGCAGTTCCAATTTGCAATGAGATTTTTAACTGCTTCACTTGCTTCTCTTAGATCAACGTGATAGCTGCAAACAGCAATAAAAGAATGAAATCCAACAAGTTTAAAATTCAAAGGAACACAGACAACGCTTAGGCCTTAAAACAACCGCATCAAGGCAACTGCATTCCTTCCTTTTCTTGTTCCACTTAAGGCTCCTGTTATCTCTGCATCCCTCCCAAAGCCATTCTTCATTTACTTTAAATTCTAAGTTGGTCTTCCTAAACATTCTTTGAGAGACATATTTCTGAATTCTTTAAAGCAGCCTTTGAAGAAATGGGATTACAGCCACCAGACTGTTCTTCCTAAACTAGGCTCAAATAGAGACTTGAAAACACTTTTTAAAGTGACTCTTAAGTGTCAGGGGAAGCACACTGAACCCGCCCACCCTGGTCAGGCCCTTTAGTAACCATTCGCATGAGTTGTTTTATGACAGGAGAGCCTGGCAAGGAGTACGGAACTAATAAGCCACCACCAACCGGAAGAGTTCGGGAAGGGTCAAAAGGAGACACCGTGTGTCCGTCTACTTCCCAGAATCCCTCTCGCTGGCATCCATCTTGGCTGAACAAGGTGTGCACCACCAGGAAGGANTCCAGTATTCTTGGGCTTCCCTTGCGGCTCAGCTGGTAAAGAATCCACCCGCAATGCGGGAGACCTGGGTTTTATCCCCAGGTTGGGAAGATCCTCTGGAGAAGGGAAAGGCTACCCACTCCAGTATTCTGGCCTGGAGAATTCCATGGACTGTATAGTCCACGGAGTCCCAAAGAGTCAGACACAACTGAGCGACTTTCACTTTCATCTATAAATAGATAATGGATGAGGACCCACTGTAGAGCACAGCAAACTCTACTCAATACTCTGTAATGACCTACATGGGCAAAGACCAATATCAACATTAGTTAATACATATATTAACTTTGCTGTAAAGCAGAAACGTAACGCTCCAAGTCAACTATATTCAATAAAAATTTTTAAAAAATAAAATAAAACCTCCCCTCATTGCCTACAGAGTAAAATACAGATTTCCTCTCCTAATACAGAATCTGAGCCCATCTAAATTGCCAGCCTCCTCTTTCAGCTTTCCTCCACCTCTGTGCACACTTCAGCTACATAAAATACTTCCTGACCTCTCATGACAAACTCTTACACAAGTCGCACCAGAGTCCTGAAATGTGTTGTTTCTTTTCACAGTTGCTCCAAGATTTCAAAGATTATTTGCAAATGTAATATATCATAGCTTTCCAAGAGAACAAATTAGCATACAAATAATGAGCCTCAGGCATCAAAGGAAATATTCAACTATAGGGAAGGAATATGCACTTATTCATAAGTTACAAAATATTTAAATCCTGTGTGGAGAAGTATGCCTTTTTCCACACTTAAAAAATAAACAATAACAAAGTCTCTGACTTGATCCTATCCATAGCCCCAGGGCAAAATAGAAATTACTATAATAACAGAAACTCACAGAGAAACATGGACATCCTAACAGACTGAGAATACATTTAATATTTTCCCATGTTCAAAGAAAAAAAGACAGGCTGCTGTACTTCATATTCCTAGTCTCCTGGTTCTACAGTTCTTGGTAATTCTTTTGATTAGTTTTGTTCTCAGGCAGGGCTGCCAAATCCTTTTCTAACCTTCATCCATTCTGTAGTCAGTCTCCTCAGTTCCAGCTCTGACTCAGCTCCCAAGCTCTCCTTCACTGCTTTGGCATCAAAAATGAACCACTGCCATACACGAAAGCTACCCTGACAACCAGTGTGTGCACAGCAAACAGTAATTTCCTTAAATCCCTCTCTTTGAAAAGATCAGATAGAACACAGTCTCAAACATTAGAGGCCTTTGGTTGACAGTTAACTTCTGCTTTTGATATCTCTGCCTCCTCTTTCTGGGACTTCTCCCTTTATGAATTCAGTGATACAACCATTAAATTTGTTTTTAAACAGGCAAGGACATAAAATACTGGGGTTTTCGTGTCTGTGGTTCCCATGATGAAAATGAAAACCTCTGATAAGAGTTGGAAATAACTGAGTAATGATTCTGATAAATATTCTAAATCTACCCTATAATCTACAATTGACTATACTGATTCTTAGAACTTAAATTGCCATGCCACACAGTAGCAGAGAGGTTGATAAAATCTTGGCACATATTTTAGGAGAAGGTTGGCAAGTTTCAAACTTTTAAGAAGTTTCTGCAAAAATTATGTAATCTCCTTTGAGGCTCTTTTCTAACAGTTAAATCAGAATCACTTTTCATTTCTTCTGGGGTCCATCTCTCCTTGGATAAACTTGCGATTCAGTTTTCCAAATCAATGAAACCAATCTGTACTTTGACTGGAATTTGCTCTTTCATAATCTGAATTACTTTAAAAACAATATAATAAAGCAAAAGATTCTTAGATCTGTTTTTATCAAAGGTATAAGGCACAAAACAGGGCATTATGAATACTTCAGAACACACAAAACAAAGGAAATCATTCAGCACCATTTCAGCTTATTCCCTCACTTTGAGGAGATTCATGCATATTTAAATGAATTAATTTATTTTCTGCAATTTGCTCTTTGAGAGCTTAAGTGGCCATTTGCTGTTGCTTATTTCAGAATTCTGTGCCCTTGTTCTCTGAGTCACCAACTTATAGCTTGAATGCTCCAGGTGTATTTATGCTCCCAACGTATTTTAAATTACCCATTAGGAAATCCAATTTCCTACTTATAAGACTCAGAAGTGATTTCCCACTGTTAACTTTTTCTTAATTAAGGCTATAGACACATATTCACAGTTAAACTTTTGGTACAATCCTATTGGGTCTATGACAGTCAATATTTTAGAATGTCATATTCAAATCAAAGACACTTAAGATGGGCTATTCTTGGGGTTTCTTGGGACTGACTTTTGGGGTATCCATAAAATCCATCACCATTAACATCCACTACTACTTATTACATTCTGTGTCAATCACTATATACATACTACTTCATTTAATTCTTTTGACAGTCCTATGATGTGGTTATCATTTTCTCTATCATTAATTGTTTTAGAGATAAGAAAATGCAGTCTTAGAGAAGTAAATAACAAGATCACACACCCAGTAAATGGCAGAATATCTTCCAAGTTTAACACTGATTCATGAATGTCTAAGGCATGTGACTGTGTTTCAGAGTGTATAGGAATGATTAGGACCCAGATTCAGTCCTTATCTCTGATCGAGTTAGGGTAAGGAACGTACAAATTTTACAATCCAAGGCTGGAATGCCTTCAAGACAAACTCGCAAATGCTTTGAAGACTCAGAGAAATCAAAGATAGCAACTGGTTGGAGGTATACAGCTTCAAAAGGCAATGGTTGCTTTGAATGAGCCTAGAAAATAAGGTGGGATTTAGGAAACAGAAGCTGTGGAGTTCAGAGCATCAATAAGTGGCCGACTCTTGGGAGCTGGCCTTGAGCTATGAATGACTCCGGCAATAACAAACCCAAGAATATGGAGCATTTGGTTTTCCTGTGGATTGAGAGCCTACCGTCCAATGGTGGACTCCATAAAGTGAAGGATTCCTGGACTTCGGACACAGCAGAATTGGATCACAGTGATAAACAGGGTTCCTTTAAGACTTGTTTTTCTGGGTGTCTCAAAGCACACCTTGGCTGGTCAGACCATTTTAAACAGAAAGATCTCCCTTGGTAAATTTTAGATTCATCTCAAAAATCATCTCTGATTCCAACCTGGTGCTGCTGCTTCTAGATTCCTCTACGCTTTGGTCCAAAACAATCTTCCAGGCACATCACTGTGTCCTTTTCCACCCCAACCTCCTACTCTGCTTTAGTGTCCACTGTCCCTTATTCTTTCTAAGAGAATTAACTGCAGTTTTGTTTTTCACTCTTAATGATGCAGATAGAACATCAGCTTCACAGGCTTAATGAGGCTAATCCTTCATTCCTGATTTAATTCTGGCACCTGCCATGTGACTCCANGTCCACTGTCCCTTATTCTTTCTAAGAGAATTAACTGCAGTTTTGTTTTTTACTCTTAATGATGCAGATAGAACATCAGCTTCACAGGCTTAATGAGGCTAATCCTTCATTCCTGATTTAATTCTGGCACCTGCCATGTGACTCCATCCCATTAGGACTTCACAGTCATTAACTAGTTGCTCTGTACTCGCTCTATGCAGGAACCAAGCTAAGCATTCAAGATAAAGCAGAGAACTAGACAGGTAATGTCATTGTTCTCAGGAAGTTTAACTTTAAGTGAGGGGAAGAGAGACAGCAACACTGCTGTATTTAAAATGGATAACCACCAAGGATCTACTGTAGGAACTCTGCTCAATATTCTACAATAACCTAAATGGGAAAAGAACTTGAGAAAGAATAATAGCTCTAAGTACAACCAGTGTTTCAGAAAAGATATGATATTCCTGTTTTTCAGTATTAATACTCTCAGAAAACATGATTGTGTTACTATGGAGATACACGGTAGAATTACGTTTATGGCAGGTTTAGGCTAAAGACAAGAAGACAGCTTTCTTTGTCAATGGTGAAAGCCAATGAATCTCAAAGAAAAGCTCAACTTTTGATTATATTCTTTCTAATCCTATTTGATTTGTGCTAATAATGTAAATAAAAGACTGTACCTTCCAATAAAAAAAAGAATAGACACAGGTGTATGCATAACTGAATCATCTTGCTGAACACCTAAAACTAACACAGCACTGTTAACCAACTATACTCCCACATAAAACAATTTTAAAAAGTAATTTAATAAGAGGATATCAAACGATGACTGCAAGGAAGAAGATGAAACAGGGCAGTGTGCTTTGTTGGGATGGGAGGGTGTGGGTTCTCATTCAGATCTGCTTACTGGAAACAGTCTTCAGGAAGAAGTAACATCTTAGCTGAGATGCATCCTAAAATGGATACAATGTGCAAGATCCACTGGAAGGTAGGAAGAATGGTATTCTGGGCAAAGGGAAAAGTAAGTACAAAAGAGTTTAAGGCAGGAACCAAAAGGGCAGTGTGACTAAAGCCAGGCCAAAAGGTGCCTGTGGCTGCAGAGAGAGGCCAGATCCTGGAGCAGGACCCCAGTACAGACAGGAATGGGGCTTTTTATTATAAAAACGAGGGAAAAGTCATCAAAGGGTTCCATCTAAGGGAGGGGGAGACATAGTTTTGCTCTGGCTTTAAATTGATGGCTGTGGTTGCTTTGTGAAAGATGAGTCAATGAGGAGGAACCCAGGACAGATTCCAGGAGAGCTAAGAAGATGGCCTGAACTTGGAGCATCGAAGAGGGGACGTGGAGAAGGGAAGTCTGAGGGTCCTGCTTAGACTCCCATCTCAGACGACTGTCTGAGGGTCTTGGTTCGCACAGTTGTGCATGTGTACCTGCTGGTCTGCTGCCATGGGAAACAGAGCAGAGGGCAAAGTCCAAGTAATTTTGTTGCAGCCTTGTGAGCTTAGACAAGGCTCTTAGACATTCATGCAGCAAAGATTTAGTCAACATCAAGCTCTGCACCTGGCATTCCTCTGAGCAGGAGAGACACGTTTTTAAACAAAACAGATGAGGTTTCTACACCCTAGAGCAGCTTATGTTCCTGGGATCCCAGGGAGAGTGAAGAATAGTCAGAGAGGTCAAGAGTGGAGCTATACATTACGAGAAGCAGGGGCATGTAGATGCATTTACGGCTACTGGCTTGATAAGATCATTTAGGGACAGTTTATAGAGAGAAGGGGCTCAAGACCAGACTAAACGAAGGTGAGGCATTTTCTTAATGAGAAATAAAGAGAGCAAAATACATCTGTTGATGTTCAGGCTAACAATTTGTCATCAGTTTGTTTGGTTTTATTGACAGACATGGTAAAGTAACCTCCTCAGCTCTCCCCACCCGCCACTGAATTCTTAGACAGTTCAGGAGCAAGGGCAATAAAGTTATCGATGTACTCCTCTCATTTTCTCCTCCTCTTCCTACCTTCTTTATTAAAATTGTATTCAGGGTAAAATTAAACTGAAAACACAGTTAACTATCCATTTCAGCTACAAAACTCTAAATAATGTGTGACTGCCACAACAATTAGAGGTAAATCAGTAACAATACTGCATGTACCATGAAGCGCCATAAGTGAGGGTGAAGGTACATAAAATTTCCATAACCCTGACTCCAATCCACAGGGTGCTTTTCAGTCCAAAGAAGTCTACGGAGCTGCCAGTGAGAGACAGTATTTTAAAAGTGACCTTTAATGAATTTTAAAAAATCAACCAAAATCGTTAGTACTTGTAAGAGTTATAGATTACTCGTGGCGTAATTTAGAACTGATGGAGACCACGTGGTCCTTAAGAAATGCTGCCAGAGGTCACACTCTGCGATCAGTCACCCCAATGCACTCTGCCTACTTTCCCCACTTGAAGTCTTCTAGGGAGAAATAACGAACTGAAAACTTTTATGTTCAATCATCAGTCCTTGCTGAGGTCTAAAGTTTATTCAAAAGTTTATCACTCTCATTGACAGCTATTTTAAACATTCTGCATCCTGACTTTCAGTTCAGTTCAGTTCAGTTCAGTTGCTCAGTCATGTCTGACTCTTTGCGACCCCATGAATTGCAGCACGCCAGGCCTCCCTGTTCATCACCATCTCTCGGAGTTCACTCAGACTCGCATCCATCGAGTCCGTGATGCCATCCAGCCATCTCATCCTTGGTCGTCTCCTTCTCCTCCTGCCCCCAATCCCTCCCAGCAACAGAGTCTTTTCCAGTGAGTCAACTCTTCTCATGAGGTGGCCAAAGTACTGGAGTTTCAGCTTTAGCATCATTCCTTCCAAAGAAATCCCAGGGCTGATCTCCTTCAGAATAGACTAGTTGGATCTCCTTGCAGTCCAAGGGACTCTCAAGAGTCTTCTCCAACACCACAGTTCAAAAGCATCAATTCTNCATCATTCCTTCCAAAGAAATCCCAGGGTTGATCTCCTTCAGAATAGACTAGTTGGATCTCCTTGCAGTCCAAGGGACTCTCAAGAGTCTTCTCCAACACCACAGTTCAAAAGCATCAATTCTTCGGCGCTCAGCCTTCACAGTCCAACTTTCACATCCACACATGACCACAGGAAAAACCATAGCCTTGACTAGATGGACCTTAGTCGGCAAACTAATGTCTCTGCTTTTGAATATAGTGCCTTATCTACTGATGCTGTGGCTGACTTACTGATAAAAAATTCATGTCACCTATGATCAATAAGTGCCTTCATCCATCAGCATCGAGACCTTAAGCCCCAATTCAATATTTATCATCTCTAGTTTCAAAAAGCTAAGCATGGTCTCTTTAAAGCCTTCCACTGCCTCCTATCTCTTCAGGGAAGGTCCTTCCCATGCTTCACCCACCATCTGCCCATCTCTCTGGGTCTCTCGAGTCGCTTGCTTCCTTTTGACTCTCAACGTGAACAGACTTCTTTCTGCATTGGACCTAAGGACTTCTTTCCTTGATAACAAAACTCCAGACCTGTATTATTTCTTGAATCACTGATCAACTTTTAGAAAGCTTAGTAACACTGCTGCCACTGGGCTCTCAACATGCATTAACTCTTCTTTAACCACCTTGAAAAACAGAAGCCTGGCCCTGCCTGTACTATGCCACTACTTTTCTATACTTTCAAGAGTGATCAAAATATTTCCATGGTGAAATCCACTCCCTTTTGCATATGATCCTACTCATTGGGTAAACGGTATTATCCGTGCCTCTTCCTGCCTTGCTTACTGTCCCCTCTGCCCCTAAATTTGAACTTACCCTTCATTATTTTAATTGTTTTAAAGGTTTACAATAAAGAACTCTTGCTTCATTATCTTTTACTATAATGCAGTTGACTCTGGGTCCCATTATAGAATTCATGTGGGTAGATGCATTGCACATTTAACCAAGCTTGCTAATTACACAAAACATGCAAGGCTCTATCCCAGAGGACTAGGAGGAGACCAAGACAATAGCACCAAATCCTTGGCAGAATGCATTCTAATAAAAGCAATAAAAAGTCTGCACAAAGAATGACACTAACAGGTACATAGAGTGAAGATCTGTAAAGCTCACTTTAAGAATTCAACGGGAAGAAAGAGAAATCACATTTAGTGAGGAAATCTTCATGAAGGATGTGATTTGAAATGGCCCTTGAAGATGAGTGAAGATTTTAGTGAGGGGGTAGCAGAGAGGATGGAGAAAGCAATGGCACCCCACTCCAGTACTCCTGCCTGGAAAATCCCATGGACAGAGGAGCCTGGAAGGCTGCAGTCCATGGAGCCGCTAAGAGTTGGACACTACGGAGCGACTTCACTTTGACTTTTCACTTTCATGCATTGGAGAAGGAAATGGCAACCCACTCCAGTGTTCTTGCCTGCAGAATCCCAGGGACGGGGGAGCCTGGTGGGCTGCTGTCTATGGGGTCACACAGGGTCAGACACGACTGAAGTGACTTAGCAGCAGCAGAGAGGAAGACACTCAAAGGAGATAATACTCTGAGAATACTGGGGGTTGCAGGCATGTTTTAAGGGGGGTAATGCCATGTGTGTTGGACGTCAAATGCTTTTCACAGGCATCACAGGTACAAAACAGTCCAATTCTGCTACTGAGAATAAAAAAGAAAGACAGTGCTGGATATGGAAAAGATTGAGCTCATTTAGTTCAAAGTCACACATTTTAAGGGAAGAGAATGAAACCTCATGGCAGGTGAGAGCAGAGCTCATGTGTACATCCTTGTGTACATCCTAACTATGGCAGCAGAGGGTCAGGACGAAGAGGAGAACCAGCTTCTCTGTTCACCTTGTCCAACAAGCACAAGCCTGATCCCTACCCTCTTCGGAAACGTATCCTTCCAGAAGGGGTGAGTGGCGTGCTTAGTCTCTCAGTCATGTCTGACTCTTTGTGACCCCATGGACTGTAGCCCACCAGGCTCCTGTCCACAGGGATTGTCCAGGCAAGAATACAGAAGTGGGTTGTCTTGCCCTCCTCCAGGGGATCTTCCTAACCCAGGAAGATTGAACCCAGATCTCCTGTATTGCAGGTGGATTCTTTACTGTCTGAAACCAAGGAAGCCCACCCTAAAAGGGGGGGAGCCTTATTTGTTTAATTCACCTGGTAATTAGCATGCACCCTGCAAGGTATAGGAAATAAAAAAACTTTAGAATATCAGCCTTTGGTGAGATTCAGGTCAACTGAAAACAATCCAGGTTTGAATTTGTGTTTTTCTTAATTATATTTCAGCTTTAAATTGCCCAAATCGTTTCTCTCTCCTGGCAGACTTAACACTGCTAAGTCGCTTCAGTCGTGTCTGACTCTGTGCAACCCCAGAGACCACAGCCCACCAGGCTCCCCCACCCCTGGGATTCTCCAGGCAAAAACTCTGGAGTGGGTTGCCATTTCCTTCTCCAATGCATGAAAGTGAAAGTGAAATCACTCAGTTGTGTCTGACTCCTAACAACCCCATGGACTGCAGCTCACCAGGCTCCTCTGTCCATGAGATTTGCCAGGCAAGAGTACTGGAGTGGGATGCCATTGCCTTCTCCAGACTTAACAGTAATATACTGCAAATAAAGATTTTTTTTTCTGATGGCTAAAAATAAAAGTAGGTTATCAGCTGTAGTTAGTAAAATCAGAAAGCCTCCTTGCTTTGATAAGCATGTTCCTAAGACACACACAGACACACACATACACACACACGCACGCATGCACACGCACGCACACGCACGCACACGCACACGCACACACACACACACACACACACACACACACACACACACACACACACACACACACACACACACACACACACACACACACACACACACACACACACGAAAAGCCAGATTTAGGAATAGTTGAGAGACAAGCTGTTAATCTGCAATTAAATGTAGTCTAGAAAACAGATGAGTAAAAAAGGCCGATGCGATTTCTCCAAAGTAAAATCTTGTGAATAAATTGAGAGGCAGCCCAAGTGTGATGACGGCACTGGGGCTGCTGGGAGATCACAACACTACTAATAAATCATTATCAGAAGGTGTTGTATTGCTGCAGCCAGAGCGTCCACTCTGGCTCAGAGTAAATGAGGAACACTAATCATCACCTTCTTCCACTTCTAGCCTCACTTGTGAACTTCTGAAGAGTGAGAACCTTCAGCAGGAGATGATAAAACTGAAATGAGGACACAGAACGTCCTCCTTCGTGATGTTCGGCCACGGCCGTACGGTGAACCGCATCACATGCCATCCATGAGACGAGGGGATGCACATGAGATCCAGCATAGCTTCCCAACCAAAGCCTCCTGAGTCTGGTCCTCTTGCCGCTTTTCATGACAGTTTTAATTGCTACCTCATATGGAATTAAGGAGGAGAGAGCTGTCTCTGTGAAAAATTAAGCTCCTGGCATGTATGATCTGGACTTGATTATTTCTCTGGGGGCTTCCCTGGTGGCTCAGCTGGTGAAGAATCTGCCTGCAATGTGGGAGGCCTGGGTTTGACCCCTGGGCTGGGAAGATCCCCTGGAGTATGGAATGGCTACCCACTCCAGTATTCTGGCCTGGAGAATTCCATGGACTGTACAGTCCATGGGGTCACAAAGAGTGGGACATGACTGAGTGACTTTGACTTTCAGCAGACACGGTTCCATACTGAAGAAAACCTCTGACAGCATCTAGCATCTCTCCTTCTACTGATGAAAGATCCACGTGACATCCCTGTGCCATATAATTCACGTTTCAGAGTCAGAGCTTGAACCCCACTGTCCTCTTTCCTCCATGTTATTAAGTGAAGTAAACATCTGCATAAATGTTCTCTGCTACATTTCAAGGGAAACTCGGGGACAAATTACACAGAGAGAAGTTATAACGTGTAAGTTAGATGTTATACATTCATCTCCAGAGAGTTTACTTTGTCAATGGGTTTAAAGCATTGATTTGTTTCCTTCTGTGGCTGTTTTAGAATCTCTAAGCCAGAAGAAATCTACACTCTCTTGCCAGTTCCCAAATGCACCTCTTTAGCTTGAGAACTTACTTTCTCTCTGTGTAATCTGTACCTGGAGTTTCCCAAGCACCACCTGATGCTGGGAAAGATTGAGGGCAGGAGGAGGAGGGGACGACAGAGGATGAGATGGTTGGATGGCATCACTGACTCAATGGACATGAGTCTGGGTGAACTCCGGGAGTTGGTGATGGACAGGGAGGCCTGGAGTGCTGCAGTTCATGGGGTCACAAAGAGTCAGACACGACTGAGCGACTGAACTGAACTGAACTGACAGTAAAACCACATTATGCACATACTTCTTCACTACAAACTTTATTTGGGGTCCACAGACATATTTCCAAGTCCTCTTATGTAGATGCTTCTGTTTCAGTCTGATTTTGGGGCATTTCCCCAAATTGACCTTCCCTTCTATTAATTTAAGCCTGCGTGTGTGCATGCTAGGTTGCTTTAGTCATGTCCAACTCTTCAAAACCCTATGGACTGTAGCCCACTAGGCTCCTCTGTCCATGGGATTCTCCAGGCAAAAATACTGCAGTGGGTTGCCATGCCCTTCTCCAGGGGATCTTCCTGACCCAGGGATCGAACCCGTGTCTCTTATGTCTCCTGCACTGACAAGCAGTTCTTTACCACTGGTGCCACCTGGGGAGTCCTAGTGTTCTCTCAGTATTTTCAGCTTTTTCACAATTTGGCCTCCAAGCAATCTATATAGGACATAGTGGCAGCTCACTGCTGAGAAACCTGCCTGCCACCTAAACCTCTGCAACCAAGCCTTTTCATCAAAAAATCCTGCTTTAACTATTTATCCTCCTTTGTGAATGCTAAATACATCTTTTTTTCCCTTGACTCCTTATCACACACACTTTGAGATCCAGGATGAATGACAATATTTAGTTTATAATCACCCCAGAAGTCAGACATCACAGCAAGCATACATTACACTTAAATTACACTCTTCAGTTATGCATGGGTTCTGATTTATTGCCCACAGAGTGGAAAGCAATGTCTTAGGCTCACATCATGACATTAATCGCTTAGGTGTTAATTTTCTGTCTTCTTTGTCTTTCAAACTGCCCAATTTGCAGGAAAATTCTACTTTCATTTAGAAAAAGGATGTTTGGGTAGGGTATTTCACTAAGTCCCAAACTTTAAAAAATAGATATGTAAGTGCCCAGAGATGGCTCCACTTTCTGTGCATGGAGGACTACATCAGAAAACATGAACTTGGACAATTCATTTAACAGCCCATGTCTGCTTCCTTACCTATAAAATGAGAATAGTATTTAACCTGCAGTAATCTACAAGCTGATGGTATACCTGGATGAGAATGAGTATAGAAAAGACATAACTAGGAGAAAGTATATTCAAGACACAAAGTATGATTATTCCGACCCTGCTGAAAATTCTGCCCAGTGAGCTGTTCCCATAGTAAAAGTTTATTCACCTGAACCCTTGATTCTTTCTCTACAATTCACGTAATGAGCAAAAGTTATTGCTTTCTTGTCTCAGTATATTAGCTGGATGGTTGAATGCACAGAGCTCACATCTGAATCAGCACAAAAGTGAAACCTGGAGGAGGGCAAATAGAAAGGGACCCTTGAGCTTACACCAGAGTCATTCTCATCTGTCAACCTGCCCACGTAAATACTAGGAAATCAACTCATTTAAACAACTTGGGAGGCAAGCCTGAGTTATAACAGTGTTCTTGAACGCAGGTCAATGAAAAATTGGTCTGCTCACACATTCCCATTTGTCATATTCCCTACACATGCACGTTAATTGTTTTCATATTTAAATGCCGAGGAGCAACCATAACAAATGTGTGTTGTCAGGTTGTTGGGAGTTTTCTAAAAACAAAACAGGGTGATTATAGCACAAAGCAAATTATTGTTGGTTCCATGTGCTCTCAGGCAGAATCACAGAAGGGTAAGGACTTAGCAAGAGTCATTCATATCTGGTTCAAATCCTATTAACATAGAAAATAGAACTGGAGCTGAGTTAATATATAGTATTAACAAAATATACAGTATTTAATTCAAATTTGTTGCGGGCCATTTGCCATTAGTTTTATATGTCTGAAAATGCAGTATCTGCTTAGCAGTGGGTTTCCAAGGTGGTGCTAGTGGTAAAGAGCCTGCCAACGCAGGGACATAAGAGACACCGGTTTGATCCCTGGGTTGGGAAGATCCCCTGGAGGAGGGCATGGCAATCCACTGCTGTATTCCTTCTTGGAGAACTTCCATGGACAGAGGAGCCTGTCCATGGGATTGCAGAGTCAGACACAACTAAAGCGAATTAGCACACATGGAGAACATTTGAAAATCTTTCAGAATACTGTAGTCTAAGAAAAATCTTGCTCCTGTTTGTATTCCCCACCCCCCCGCAAGAGGAATAATATCTACTGTTATTAAGCTCCCTCTCACCTAACTTTGCCTTTTTCACAAAAGCTGGGTCCCTCAAGTTTTCTGTGACTGTCACTTTGTGCAATGATTCTTCGGTGTTAATATACAGAACTTAGGAACATATCAAAAGTTGCAGTTTTGTGCTCTATAACCCCAGACTGACCAAATGTATGTATATAATAAGAAAACCCAAAGTGGCACCATATTGTAGTACAAGTATATGCATGCGGCACTGGTGTCTGTGCATGTGGAAGGAGCAGGAATAAAAGCAATACAGGTCAACCAGTAGTTTGCTGGTACACATGGGCTCAGCAGATTAACGATACACAGCTGGTTGATCGATCCATAAAGACCTGTAGAGTCCTGAGATTCTAACAAAGTGTGACTAAGAAAACAATAAAAGGAAGAACCAAATTTTCTGCCTTTTGTTTTTCACGATCTTAACCACACATAAATGTGCAGCCTCAAAGGCTAAGCAAGAGAAGCGATCATAAAAGGATAGAAAGGAGGAATATTTCAAATAAAACCCTAGTTAACAACCCCCAGCTGACCAGAGCTTTTGTTCTGGTCCTGTGTGAACTCTGACTTCATTAATGGCTCCCAGGGATCCAAATATACACTGGGCTGAACTTGACTGCATTTTTTGGAGAACAGAAACCAAAGGGAATGGGAACTGCGATCTTCACCCCACCCTTCGTGGATACCAAATAAATCATGTTCACACAATTTGTTTTGTGTCTCTTTTGTCTAGAGTCTTTACCACAAGTTATCTGAGGCCAAGAAGAATAACAACATAGAGATTCAGTTTCTCAAGGACAATATAAACAGCCTCCATACAGTAGTTTTCAGAATAACTGTAAAGATTCAGTGATGTAATAATTGCATTCAATGTGTATTATTCCAAGAAGTTATTAATTACTGATTACAGACTTATATGATAGGCTGAATAAATGTCCACATTAAAATCCCCAGAATCTATAAAGAAGGTGCTTGCATGGCAGGAGGAACTTTGCCTATGTGATTAAATTAAAAACCATGAGCTAGGATTAGCTTGGATCACCCAGGTATAGTCTCAGTGTAGTCACAATTTTTTAAAAAAGAATAGCTTTGAGTCTGAGTCAGAGAAGGAGACGTGACAGTGGAAAACGAGGTCAGAGATCTGACGATGCTGTGCTGATGGCCCTGACAGGGAAGGAACGAATCTTGAGTCAAGAAATGTGGGCAGCTTCTGAAGGCTGAGATGGTATGAAAAGGATCCTCTACAAGAGTCCCTGGGAGGAACACAGCTCTATCAATAACATAAGACCCATTCTGGAATTCAACCTGCATAACTGTAGGTGATGAACGTACTGTTTTAGGTCCTTAGTTTATGGTTATTTGTTACAGCAGCAATCTGCAACCGGTTCAGCTACAAATTTACATTGTGAAAATTTTAACAAATATGGCTGTATTTTTTATCTGCCTTTCAAACATGATATTCTTAAGCTTACCTGTCTTTATATATGTGGGCTTCCCTTGTGGCTCAGCTGGTAAAGAATCTGCCTGCAACGTGGGTCCAGACCTAGGTTTAATCCCTACATTGGGAAGATTCCCTGGAGAAGGGCACAGCTATCCACTCCAGTATTCTGGCCTGGACAACCTATGGGCTGTATAGACCATAGGATGACAAACAGCAGAACATAACTGAGTGACTTTCACTTTTACCTTTATATATATATATTTGAATCTATTATCAAATATCAACATTTTCTACACTAATAATATTGAAGGAACCTATAAGGAAAAAACTTTNGCCTTATCATAGAATTCTCAGGACCTCCTCTCTGAGTCTCATGCACGGATCTCAATTAAGATTCGTTGGCCAGATTCAACAGGCTAATCTGAGGGTGAAGGACTCAGACAGAGAGGAGCTTTAGGTGATAAGAAATAATATAAGTAAGATACCTGCAAAAATATGTGGAACCAGAGAGGTTTTTTTTTAAATTTGTTTCCTCTCTCTCTTCTCAAAATTATTGGCTTAAGGTGTTTCAATAGTAGGACAAAAATTTGGATCTCTTGAATTTCTAGCTATTTTTAAAAGTCAGGTAGTTTATTGAATTACCTAAATAAACCGAATGTCTATGTTTGTAATTACATCTTTACTTTGTCACTCTGGAATAATGCTTTAAAAGCCTCTCTGGGTCCTAAATATTGACACTTTCATTCCAACATAAAATTTTTGATGTTGTGCTTCAAAGATGTTTGTTGGGTCAGAAAAAGGTTTTATTTTTACTGAGTATTTCAAGCTTAATTATTATTTCTGGGGTCTGAAAACTGCTCCTGCAACCCTGAAGCACTTTCAAAGATCATAGAACATATAAACAAACAAGAGTGACAATACAGCCCAAAGGCCACCCAACTTGGTTTGAGAATGAAACTCAGGTAAACAGTCATTTTTCTTTTCAGCTGCTGGGAAAAGAAGGAAATAATTTTTCATTTCACCCCGAGGGCTAGATTCCAACTCTTTAAAATATCCTTAGGAATTAAAATAAAAACACCATAGGTTTAAAAATGAATCACAGAAAACAACAACAACAAAAATGAATCACGGGTAATTGCTAGGTGCTTCCAGTTTTGTTTTGTTTTTTCACTGTATTTGTGCCTGGCTTTTTTGTCTTTATTAAGTTGATAATTTGCTCATTTGGATCTGATATGAAAAAAAATTTACATAATGAGTGCAATAGAGTGAAAAAGATGCATCTGTATCATTACAAGCCCTTGATATAATACTAAGGTGTTTCTATGGTGCATATTTCATGTATTAAGATGCTTTTCAAGATCTTGAAAGTGAAAGTCGCTCAGTCATGTCCAACTCTTCATGACCCCATGGACTATACGGTCCATGGAATTCTCTAGGCCAGAATACTGGAGTAAGTATCCTTTCCTTTCTCCAGGGGGTCTTCCCAATCCAGGGATCAAACTCAGGTGNTGTGTGTGTGTGTGTGTGTGTGTGTGTGTGTGTGTTTTGCTAGTGATTTATTAGTTGCCGTGTATTTTATATTCATTTTTGACTATAGAAATGATGTTAGAAGAAAAGCAAATTTGAGAGATTTTTTCATTTAAATTCAAAATGGGTCTTAAAATAGCAGAGACAAATCGCAACATCAACAACACATTTAGCCCAGGAACTGCTAATGAACATACAGTGCAGCAGAGCTTCAAGAAGTTTTGCAAAGGAAAAGAGAGCCTCAAAGATGAGAAGCATAGTGGCCAGCCATCAGAAATTGACAACAACCAATTGAGAGCAATCTTCTAAGTTAATCTTCTTACAATTACACAAGAAGTTGCCAAAGAACTCAACATGGACTATTCTACGGTCATTTGGCATTTAAAGCAAATTGGAAAGGTGAAGAAGGTCAGTAAGTGGGTGACTCATGTGCAGACTGAAAATTTAAAAAAAACTGTCATTTTGAAGTGCCATTGTCTCTTCTAGGCAACAACGATGAACCATTTCTAGATCTGACTGTGACATGTGATGAAAAGTGCATTTTATACAACAACCAGTGAAAACCAGACAAGTGGTTGGACTGAGAAGAAGCTCCAAAGCACTTCGCAAAGTCAAACTTACACCAAAAAGTGTTCATGGTCACTGTTTGTTGGTCTGCTGCTGGTCTGATCCACTACAATTTTTGAATCCTGGCAAAACCATTATATCTGAGAAGTATGCTCAGCAAATTGATGAAATGAACTGGAAACTTCAATGTCTACCATCACCATTGGTCAAAAGAAAGGGCCCAATTCTTCTCCATGACAGTACGTGACCACAAGTCATCATACATCCAGAGCTTCAAAAGTTGAATGAATTGGGCTACAAAGTTTTGCCTCATGCATCATGTTCACCAGACCTCTTGCAAACTGACTACCACTTATTCAAGCACTTCAATAACTTTTTGCAGGGAAAATGTTTCTACAACCAACAGGAAACAGAAAATGCTTTCCAAGAGTTCATCAAATCCTGAAGAATGGATTTTAACATTATAGTAATAAATTTCTCATTGGCAAAAATATGTCAATTGTAACAGTTCCTATTTTAGTTGTTAAAGATGTGTTTGAGCCTAGACATGATTATGGTATGGTCTGAAACTGCAATCATGTTTGCACCAACCTAATACTTAGTAATCCAGGTGTGCATTGAAATTATTTTACTTACAGAGATTTTTTTAAAATAGGTTAGACTTTATCTCATGAGATGGTGAAAATTTCATTTTTTCCTGAATATTTATTTGACTATCTAGTGATTTAACGTCCCATCCCCACTAAGCTCCAAATCTCATCTCTGCCCCATGGACTAAAATTCTTCTCTCTGTCTTAAAAGACAAAAATACATGATTACAAAGTTCTTATTAATTTTACGAATCCACTGTTCAAGTGGTCAGGTTTGAATTCCACCATTTTCCAATTTAACAATTTTCCTCTGTGTTTTTTAACTCACTCATGTTGTATTCTATATTTTCTGAAAGATGATAATATTTTTGATATATATAAAGTGCAATAGAATGAAATATATATTAATACCAAGCTATCTTCTAAACTTCAGGCACAATGGAGCTAGAGGTCATAGTTTTCCATACATTATTATTATGGTGATAATTGCTTCTTTTAAAATCAAAACATCTAGCTTCTTTTAATTTGATTTATGAAATATAAATATAATCTGTTATCAATAATTATTATATAACTTATTAATAAATAATATCATATATTATAAAATTAAAATGATCAAATCATTAAAGTGATTATTTCTTATCACTTAAATTAACAAGAAGAAAAATAACAGCCAACTAGTAATTTTCTTTTTTTCTTTTTCAGAACCCATTTGCTTCCTGTATTTTCTTTGTGGTCTTAAATTGAAGCATAAAAAGTCATTTGATAGAATATCATGGTTAAATTATGATTCAGGAAAGCTCTTACACAGTGGATTTTTATGAGTATCTTAATTGTGGAGCTAATGCAAGCTATAGATTTATGCTGATTAACTCCAGATGGCTCTCTGTCATGATCCTTAAAAGTTTAAATTGTCAGTTACTGATTCTACTTTTCCTACTGTGTATTCTTAGGAGCAATATCTCTCTCCCTTATTTAGAAAAGATATTTCACTCTTTGTTTTACATTTGGATGAAAATTTCTGCATGTTAATGTTTAAGTTAATGACAAAGCTTATAGAAAAACAACAAAAATGTATTTTAAATAATCAAAATCTCCCTGAATATGAAAATTTTTTATATTTAAAAACATGAGACTGTCTTTCTTTTGTGGTTCAAACTAATCCTTTAATTGGAAAAATAAAAAATCAACTTGCTAAATGATCCAACTTTATCTGTTTTTGTGTTAACAATACTGAACAAATTGCTTGAAAATAAAGCCTCATTGATTTAGCCAAATTTAATTTTGAAAGGTATATATGCTGAAATGGGCTCCTGATCCCTAGTCATGCAATAGTACAAGTGAAAAGGAAAGAAAAAATCGCTAGTCTGAGATGGATTTTCTAACTCTAGCTAAGTGACTGGTGAGTAATCTGTGGTGNTTGATTTAGCCAAGTTTAATTTTGAAAGGTATATATGCTGAAATGGGCTCCTGATCCCTAGTCATGCAATAGTACAAGTGAAAAGGAAAGAAAAAATCGCTAGTCTGAGATGGATTTTCTAACTCTAGCTAAGTGACTGGTGAGTAATCTGTGGTGACACCTTTAACTCTGAGAAAGACATAATGCTTAAAACAGATGCACCATGACTGTTTCCCAAAGACCAGGCTGCTGCTGCTGCTGCTGCTGCTGCTGCATCACTTCAATCGTGGCCGACTCTGTGCGACCTCATAGACAGCAGCCCACCAAGGATCCTCCAGGCAAGAACACTGGAGTGGGTTGCCATTTCCTTCTCCAATGCATGAAAGTGAAAAGTGAAAGGGAAGTCGCTCAGTTGTGTCCGCCCCCAGCAACCCTGTGGACTGTGGCCTTCCAGGCTCCTCCTAGGCACTAGTGTCTTAATGCCCACTAATAGATGAAAGCAATAAAATGCAGGGTTCTCTCAGCAGTTGAGATTATATATGAAATGGTAAACAGCAAATAAATATATGTATATAAGGANGCCCCCAGCAACCCTGTGGACTGTGGCCTTCCAGGCTCCTCCTAGGCACTAGTGTCTTAATGCCCACTAATAGATGAAAGCAATAAAATGCAGGGTTCTCTCAGCAGTTGAGATTATATATGAAATGGTAAACAGCAAATAAATATATGTATATAAGGAATTAGGTGAAAACAAAATGTCACCTTTCTTCTGCTCAGGCAAATGTGGAAATGTGTCTTTGATGATGTCCCATGTGAAGAGCTATATTCACACATGGTTTGCTTTTCTTTCATCTGGCCCTTCTTTAGTGAGGCAATCTCACTTCCCAAAATAGTTTTCTTGAATTAAACTAGCCTGATCACCTACTCGTTGTGACTTTTGCCTTGGAGGCATTGGGAGAATTTTGGAGTTTCTTTTAAAAGGAATGGATTGTGATGAGAGAGACTTCAGCTGGTGAGAAGTAAAAAGTTGAAATCATTAGTCACTCAGTGGTGTCTGACTCTTTGTGACCCTATAAACTGTGGCCGCCCAAATTTCTCTGTTCATGGAATTTTCCAGGCAAGAATACTGGAGTGAGTTGCCATTTCATTCTCCAAGGGATCTTCCTTACCCAGGATCAAACTGGAGTCTCCCAGATTATAGGCAGAGTCTTTATGGTCTGAGCCACCAGGGAAGGCCTGGCTGGTGGACAACACAAATATAGAGATTATTGTCTGTCCTATTTAGAAAATCATATATATGAATAATTTCTTAATAATTATATCATCATGGCTATGAGTATAGATTAGGAGTCAACTGTCTAGGTTCACACTTCAGATTAATGTTATGTAAGTCATGTGACCTTAGGTAAGTTATTTATAAATGGGTATAATAATAATACCTAAGAGAACTAATGGTTTCAAATGAGATAATAAATATACAGAGTTTGGCATACTGCTTCACAGTGTTGTTGAAATCATCATAATCATCATTAGTCTTTGGATATCATCATTTGTAATACAACTCTCTTGACAAGGCAAGTCAATAAAACGAAGGGTTTGAAAGAGCTAAAAATCAAGTATTTTATTATCTATTCAACACATTTCACCAGAGCATCCTTTTAGATACATCAACTCTTTTTATGTAGCATTTTGTAGGAAAAAAAAAAGACAAAATGCTAATTTTAAAAGTTCATAACATTTTTTCCTGGACCTTTGCATCTGCCATCTAATCAGGTGCCAATATTAATATTTGCCACTCCAATGGTACTGTTATAAAAATTTCACAACAGTAATCTTTTAACTAGAACAAACAAAAATTTTCTAACTACCAAAATCTATCTTAATGACTATTGACAGATTAATATTCTAAATGTCCAGTTCTAATCACACAAAGGCCTTGAGTAGTCATCGTCCAAGAAGCTTTCACTCAGCACTTCTACTTCTTCACATGTATCCAAGAATTTTCATGACCCAAAAAGTAATTCTACAACTTTATTGCCATTGTTGAAAATATTTTCTATGACTCTATAAGCTTGGAATAAAGCTCTTATTATTTCTAACCTATTTTTATTGCCAAATTATTCCTTATAACCAAATTGTTCCTTATTTTCTCTTCACAGTTTACATGTTGTCTTTCTATTTAGAACTTGCTATGTTCTTTATTTTAACTATATATTTTCTTTAGGGGGCTAGCTAGGCTTCAACAGTGTGTGAACTATGAAATTCCAGATGTACAAGTTAAATTTAGAAAAGGCAGAGGAACCAGAGATCGAATTGCCAACATCCATTGAATCATCGAAAAAGTTAGAGAGTTCCAGAAAAACATCTACTTCTGCTTTATTGACTATGCCAAAGCCTTTGACTGTATGGCTTACAACAAACTGTGGGAAATTCTTCAAGAGATGGGAATACCAGACCACCTGACCAGCCTTCTGAGAACTCTGTATGCAGGTCAAGAAACAACACTTTAGAACTGGACATGGAACAACAAACTGGTTCTAAATCAGGAAGGAAAGATTGTATATTGTCACCCTGCTTATTTAACTTCTATGTATAGTACATCATGAGAAATGCTGGACTGGATGAAGCACAAGCTGGAATCAAGATTGCTAGGAAAAATATCAACCTCAGATATGCAGATGACCCCACCCTTATGGCAGAAAGTGAAGAGGAGCTGAAGAGCCTCTTGATGAAAGTGAAAGAGGAGAGTGAAAAAGTTGACTTAAAACTCAACATTCAGAAAACGAAGATCATGGCATTTGGTCCCATCACTTCATGAGAAATAGATGGGGAACAATGGAAACAGAGACAGACTTTATCTTTTTACTCTCCCAAATCACTGTAGGTGGTGAATGCAGCCATGATATTAAAGACATTTGCTCTTTGGAAGAAAAGTTATGACCAACCTAGATAGCATATTAAAAAGCAGAAACATTACTTTGCCAACAAAGTTCCACCTAGTCAAAGCTATGGTTTTTCCAGTAATCATGTATGGATGTGCGAGTTGGACTATAAAGAAAGCTGAGCACCAAAGAATTGATGCTTTTGAACTATGACGTTGGAGAAGACTCTTGAGAGTCCCTTGCACTGCAAGGAGATCCAACCGGTCAATCCTAAAGAAATCAATCCTGAATTTTCTTTGGAAGGACTGATGTTGAAGCTGCAATGCCAATACTTTGGCCACTTGATGCAAAGAAGTGACTCACTGGAAAAGACCCTGATGCTGGGAAAGATTGAAGGCGGGAGGAGAAGTCAATGACAGAGGATGAGATGGTTGGATGGTATCACTGACTCAATGGACATGAGCTTGAGTAAGCCTCGGGAGTTGGTGATGGACAGTGAAGTCTGGCATGATGCAGTCCATAGTGTCGCAAAGATTCAGACACGACTGAGAGACTGAAGTGACCTGAATAGGTGACGTAGTGGTAAAGAATCCTCCTGCCCAAGCAGGAGGCACAAGAGACACAAGTTTGATCCTTGGGTCAAGAAGATCCTCTGGAATAGGAAATGGCAACCCACTCCAGTATTCCTCCCTGGAAAATTCCATGGAGAGAGGAGCTTGGTGGGCTACAGTATATGGGGTCGCAAAATGTGGGACACGACTGAGCACACACGCACACAANTCCTTGGGTCAAGAAGATCCTCTGGAATAGGAAATGGCAACCCACTCCAGTATTCCTCCCTGGAAAATTCCATGGAGAGAGGAGCTTGGTGGGCTACAGTATATGGGGTCGCAAAATGTGGGACACGACTGAGCACACACGCACACAATTTCCTTAGTTGGAATACATTTTCCTTATTTTGACATCTAGACTGCTATTCTCTGATTCAAATTCTCATACTGGGTTTTTGTTTAGGGTGGACTTACATTAGTTCTAACTGTTATTATTTATTTATGTACACATTTCATCTTCATTACAAAACTGTGAGCTTCTAAGGAACAATCTCTGATCCACATGATCTTTTTAGCTGTCACAGGATCAGAACAATATTTCCTAGATGTTAATTACTCATGTAGTTATTAACTATGTAATGTTCTAGCCCTTTACAAAGGTCACCATGCCTTCTGCTGATGATCCATGGGTCACTCTTCTATTTCATGTATACAGGTAATGAAGGAGGCGAGGGGTCTTCATCTGGAATTCATTAACTGCCACTCCTAAAGAACAATACTCTATTAAGCATCTCTTAAGTGTCAAAGATCTTCTTAAATTAAAATTAAACTGATTGAGGAGCCAAAAAGATTTTTTAAGTACTAGGCTTTTATAAAAGAACCACTATCTCAGCAAGAGTAGAGGTCAGAGTCTCCTTTATCTGCCAAGAAAATCAGAAATCTAGCAAAGCCTTGAGTGCAATTATTGGACTTAAAGAGCACCAGTGTTTCATTTCTAACGTGATTAAGAGAGTATACCAGAAATACTGGATATCAAAACTGTCAATTAATGCAAGTTTCCAATTGCTATTTATTATCTCCATTTTAATAAATTGTATCCTGGAGGCTTGGATTTTCCATGAATTACTGAAGGTAAATTTATTTTTAGAGATTTCTGATTTCCCAGGTTTAATGATGTGGTACCTTATCATTCTAATATATATGAATAAAGAAATATTTGGGGGGAATAATCATCTCCANCACCCCACCCTTTGTGGATACCAAATAAATCATGTTCACACAATTTGTTTTGTGTCTCTTTTGTCTAGAGTCTTTACCACAAGTTATCTGAGGCCAAGAAGAATAACAACATAGAGATTCAGTTTCTCAAGGACAATATAAACAGCCTCCATACAGTAGTTTTCAGAATAACTGTAAAGATTCAGTGATGTAATAATTGCATTCAATGTGTATTATTCCAAGAAGTTATTAATTACTGATTACAGACTTATATGATAGGCTGAATAAATGTCCACATTAAAATCCCCAGAATCTATAAAGAAGGTGCTTGCATGGCAGGAGGAACTTTGCCTATGTGATTAAATTAAAAACCATGAGCTAGGATTAGCTTGGATCACCCAGGTATAGTCTCAGTGTAGTCACAATTTTTTAAAAAAGAATAGCTTTGAGTCTGAGTCAGAGAAGGAGACGTGACAGTGGAAAACGAGGTCAGAGATCTGACGATGCTGTGCTGATGGCCCTGACAGGGAAGGAACGAATCTTGAGTCAAGAAATGTGGGCAGCTTCTGAAGGCTGAGATGGTATGAAAAGGATCCTCTACAAGAGTCCCTGGGAGGAACACAGCTCTATCAATAACATAAGACCCATTCTGGAATTCAACCTGCATAACTGTAGGTGATGAACGTACTGTTTTAGGTCCTTAGTTTATGGTTATTTGTTACAGCAGCAATCTGCAACCGGTTCAGCTACAAATTTACATTGTGAAAATTTTAACAAATATGGCTGTATTTTTTATCTGCCTTTCAAACATGATATTCTTAAGCTTACCTGTCTTTATATATGTGGGCTTCCCTTGTGGCTCAGCTGGTAAAGAATCTGCCTGCAACGTGGGTCCAGACCTAGGTTTAATCCCTACATTGGGAAGATTCCCTGGAGAAGGGCACAGCTATCCACTCCAGTATTCTGGCCTGGACAACCTATGGGCTGTATAGACCATAGGATGACAAACAGCAGAACATAACTGAGTGACTTTCACTTTTACCTTTATATATATATATTTGAATCTATTATCAAATATCAACATTTTCTACACTAATAATATTGAAGGAACCTATAAGGAAAAAACTTTGTGTTGGGATAGATTAAGTAAGTGATTTTTTTAAAATTGGAGTATAGTTGATTTACTGATTTCCAGGCCAGATCTGGCCCGAGGAAGCCATGTGACTTGTGGAAGGAACTTTTAGATATTAGTCATTTCATTTGAAAACCATAAGTCTAGACAAACAACTATATGCCTTTCAACATTATGATACTGTAATTATCCTAAATTCTAAGTAAAGGAAATATCATTCCTATAGTTTTGAACTGTATATCATAGAGATTGTCATTTGCTGGCATTTACTATTAAGAGTGTATTTTAAAAAATCAAGATGTGGTATCAACACAATTCAGGTTTCTTTTTAAAAAATATATCCCATTAATAAAAAATGTAATATTCTACTATTTCCATAATGTAGTAAAAAATATAAAATCACAAAAAACAGAGCTACTATATGATCTAGCAATTCCACTTCTAGGGATATATCTGTAGAAAACTGTAATCCCAAAGTATTTACATGCACCTTAGTTTCCAATGCAGCACTGTTTGCAACAAGACATGGAAATAACGCAAATGTTCATCAATGGAGGAATGGATAAAGAAGGTGTGTTGTACACACACACACACACACACACACACACACACACACACACACGTGGAGTATTACTCAGCCATAAAAAAGAATGAAAAGTGCCATTTGTAGCAACATGAATGGACCTCAGATTGTCATACTGAGTGAGGTAAGTCAGGCAGAAAGATAAAATATGACACTGCTTATATGCGGAGTCTAAATACATGGCACAAATGAACCTATTTATAAACAGAAACTGAGTCACAAGTTACCAGGCAGGAAAAGGGGAGGATAAATTGGGAGACTGGGACTGACATATACACACTCTATATACACAGTAGATAACATACACGGACCTCACACAGAGCATGGGACTCCACTCAGAGCTCTGTAATGACCTACACGGGAACAGAATCTAAAAAAGAACGGATATATGTATACGTACAACTGAGTGTGCTATACACCCGAAACTAACAAAACACTGTAAATCAACTCTACCCCAATTAAAAAAAAAATCACTTAATACGGCCTAGAGTAATAAACTCAGTACATACTGTTACTCTTTAAGTCTTACCAAATATTCACTGTCCTACAAATAGAAATGCAAAGCTTTCTTGAGAAACCTTTGCAAAATATGTATCTGTAATTATAATCTAATTTATTTATACATATAAAATAAACATTCTAGGTATAGCTATTATAAAAATAAATCTTTCATGAATTTAAATTTACATAAATTTGGGACAGAACTTACTATTTTCTGAGGTTTGAAAGATACTTAGTGAAAAGTTATTATTGGAGAAAAATCAATATTGGAATTTATAGCTGGTACTTTCCACTTATGAATAAAAATGACCTATGGAAACATTAATGACTTTTCTAAATTAATAACACAAAGCAGTGAAGATGTAAAGCCACTGACAGTTAATTAAACACAGAAGGGGGAAAGGCTGCTTGTTGTCTGTATCCCTGTGTGGAGAAAAGTGTTTTTTAAAAAACACTTAAGAGATTATTTGATATAATCTTCATGTAAATCAAACTCCTTCCCCAGGAGACTGGACTTAAATGTTCAGTGACCTACACTTGCTCCTTAGAAGGACTGGCCTGTCCCTGCTGTTGCTGTTCAGTCACTAAGTCATGTGCAATTATTTGTAACCCCAAGGACTACAGCACCCCAGGCTTCCCTGACCTTTACTGTCTCACAGAGTTTGCTCAAACTCATGCCCATTGAGTCGATGATGCCATCCAACCATTTCATCCTCTGTCACCCTCTTCTCCTCCTGCTCTCAATCTTTTTGAGCATCCAGGGTCTTTTCCAATGAGTTGGCTCTTCCCATCAGGTGGCCAAAGTATTGGAGCTTCAGCTTCAGCATCAGTCCTTCCAATGAATATTCAGGACTGATTTCCTTAGGATTGACTGGTTTGATCTCCTTGCTGTCCAAGGGACTCTCAAAGGTCTTCTCCAGCATAACAAATTAAAAGCTTTAATTCTTTGGTGCTCGGCTTTCTTTATCGCCCAACTTTAACATCTGTACATGACTACTGGACAAACCAAAGTTTTGATTATATGGCCTTTTTTCAGCAAAGTGATGTCTCTGTGTTTTAATATGCTGTCTAGGTTTGTCATAACTTTTTTTCCAAGGATCAAGTGTCTTTTAACTTTGTGGCTGTAGTCACCGTCCACAATGATTTTGGAATTCAAGAAAATAAAATCTGTTTTTTAATCATTAGATACAGGCTGACTCTTAGGTCTCCTCCCTCCCCAGTCTCCAGCAGCAAGCACAGAAATAAAGGAGGGCAAGGTACAAGGCACTACTTATCTCTAGATCAGAACACACCTGCGGTGTCTCCTGCACACTAGTCTCCTCTAAGCTACCTCCTCCCCAAATCTGCACCGTGCCAGCTAGACTTGTTTCTCTGCCGTTTCACTCTGGCTGCCTTGGCTGACTTCCCTGGAGCTTCCCTCTTGAATGCTTGGCCTTAAGAGTAGATGTCAGTGTGTGCGTGCATGCCTGCTAAGTCACTTCAGCTGTGTCTGACTCTTTGCAACTCTATGGAATATAGCACGCCAAGCTCCCTTCTCCATAGGATTCTCCAGAATCCTAGAGTACTCCAAGAATACTGGAAGGGGTTGCCATTTTCTCCTCCAGGGAATCTTCCTGACCCAGCGATTGAACCTGCATCTCCTGCACTGGCAGGTGGGTTCTTTACCACTAGTGCCATCTGTGAAGCCTAGATAAAAAAAAACTAGTCAAAGACTTCACAAGGAAAAAACCCTGCAAAACAATGTATCTTAGGAACAAGTATGCCAAAATCCTCAACAAAACACTAGGAAACTGATTCCAACAACACATAGAAAGAAGTGGAACTTCTCCCAGGGATTTAAATTTGATATAATATCTGAAATCCAAGTAGTGCAATGTATTATTATATCAATATGATTTTTTTTAAATCACAAGATCATCTCGATAACCAAAAACAAACAAACAAACAAACAAAAAACCCTCAGAAAAAGCAAAGTCCAATACCCTTCCATGATAGATTAAAATAACAAACAAACAAAAACCACAACAAAGCAGGAATATAATGGGCTTTCCTCAGTCTGATCAAGGACATTTGTGGAAAAACAACACTGAATGCTTTTTTTCATGTGATCAAGAACAGGACAAGGGTGTCCACATTTGCTCCTCTCAAACCTATCTGAATACTATTCAATATTTGACTGCAGGTCCTAACAAGACAATTTGGCAGGAGAAAAAAGGTATCCACATTAGTAAAGAAGTAAAACTTTCTCTATTTATAGATGGCATGGTCTTGTAAATAGAAAATTCTAAGAAGTCCACTCAAACATTAGAACTAATAAATATGTTCAGCAAGGCTGCAGCATATAACATCAATTGATACAAAAATCAATTTTATTTCATATACTTGCATTAACCAGTGTAAATATAAAGAAAACAATTCCATTTATACTTAGAATACATTTAACAAAAGAAGTACAAAACTTATACTATGAAAATTACAAAGCTTTGCTGAAAGAAATTGAAGATATAAACAAACTGAAACTATCTGATGCTCACAGGTTGGAAAATTTAAGGTTGATAAAATTTAAGGTTGATACAGCTATAGTCGTACCTGGGGACACTAGTATATGAGGGACACTAGTTCCAGGACCTGCTATGGATACTAAAATCTGTAGATACTTAAGTCCATGAAGATTCTGCACCCAGGGATACAACCAACCATGGATCAAAAATGTAGTACCATATTTATAAAAAAAAAAAATCTGCACATAAATGGATCCATGCAGTTCAAAGCCATGTTTTTCAAGGGTCAAGTGTACTTCTCAAACTGACCTAGAGTCAACATAATCCCTATCAGAACCTTAGCTGACTTCTTTGCAGAAATCAACGAATTAATTATCAACCATTACTTTATACTGTATTCAAAAATTAATGCAAAATGGATCAAAGACCTAAACATATGGAAAAAAAAAACTATTATAAACTCTTTAAAGAAAATATAGGACTAAATCTTTATGATGTTGGATTTGGCAATGTGACACCAAAAGCATAATCAACAAAAGAAAAAAATAGATAAATTAGACTTCATCAAAATGAAAAATGGTTGCTCTTCAGAGAACACCATTAAAAACAGTGAAAAGAGAGCCTGCAGAATGGGGAAATAAATATTTGTAAATCTTATGTGATTTGTGTCTAAAATATATAAAGAACACTTAACAACTTAATAATAAAAAGACAACACAATTGTAGCAGAGCCAAAGGATCTCCAAAGAAGGGATACAAATAGCCAATGAATACCTGAAAAATATATTCTATATCATTAGTCACTGCTGCTGCTGCTGCTGCTAAGTCACTTCAGTCGTGTCCGACTCTGGGCGACCCCATAGACGGCAGCCCAGCAGACTCCCCTGTCCCTGGGATTCTCCAGGCAAGAACACTGGAGTGGGTTGCCATTTCCTTCTCTAATGCATGAGAGTGAAAAGTGAAAGGGAAGTTGCTCAGTCGTGTCCGACTCTTCGAGACCCCATGGGCTGCAGCCCACCAGGCTCCTCTGCCCATAGGATTTTCCAGGCATGAGTACTGAAGTGGGGTGCCATCGCCTCCTCCGATCATTAGTCACTAGGGAAATGTAAACCAAAACCACAACAAGATACCGCTTCACACCCACCAGGATGGCTAAAGTCAAAAACTCAAATAAATGTAAGCATTAGCGAGGATGTGGATAAGTCAGACCTCTCACACAAGGCTGGTGGAACTTTAAAACAGTGCAGCTCCTTTGGAAAAGAGTCTAGCAGTTCCTCCACGACTAAACATACAGTTACAATATGACCCCACAGCTAGGTGTGTACCCATGAGAAAGGAAAACATGTCCATACAGAAAGCTGTAGAAGAATGTTTATTTTTCATAATAGACAGAAGGCAGATATAATCCAAAGGTCCACTAGTGGATGGATAAATATGATATGTTAATATTATACAGGGGAATATTATTTGATCATAAAAAGGAAAGAAATACCATTAAGTTCTACAACATGGATGAACCCTGAGAACATGCTAAAGCCAAAAAAGCCAGTCACAAAAGCCCATTATATAATTCTCTTCATATGAAAATCTAGGATAGGGAAATCTATAGAGGCAAAGTAAACCAGTGGTTGCTTAGGGATGGAGGAGAGGGCAGGGTGGGGGACAGGAAGAGTATGGGGGCTGGTGCCTGGAGAATCCTGTGGACAAGGGAGCCTGGTGGGCTGCTGTCCATAGGGTAGCACAGAGTCAGACACGACTGAAGCGACTTAGCATGCATGCATGCATTGGAGAGGGAGATGGCAACTCACTCCAATATTCGTGCCTGGAGAATCCCAGGGACAGGGGAGCCTGGTGGGCTGCCCGTCTATGGGGTCGCACAGAGTCGGCCACGACTGAAGAGACTTAGCAGCAGCAGCAGCTGAAGGGAACACGCTTTTTGAGGAGATGAATATGTAATTTGACTGGCAATGGTTGCACATATTGGGATTTCCCAGGTGGCTCAGTATAAAGGAATCTACCTGCCAATGCAGGAGACTCAGGAGTTGCGAGTTCAATCCCTGGGTCAGGAAGATCCTCTGGAGTAGGTACTGGCAATCCACTCCAGTATTCTTGCCTGGAAAATCCCATTGGCAAAGGAGCCTGGTGGGCTACAGTCCATGGGGCCAGAAAGAGTCGGACACAACTGAGCACGACCATGCATGGTTGCACATATTTGCAAATAAACTAAATATCACTCAATTTTAAATGGGCGAACTATATATATATCAATTATATTTCAATAAAACTATTTAAAAAAAATGTCACTTCCTTCCAGCTTATTTGACTAATACCAGAATCAACGCATGCCTTCTAGATGACCGTATTGGTCTCATTTCTTTTGCTTAAATGATTTGGTGATGGTCACGAGCCTTTATAGATACAGAGTCAACAGTTCAAGTATGGCCCTTTCTAAGATCTTTTCCAGATACAAATATGGAAGTGATATCATCAGACCTTTGTCCCAGGGCTCCCTCTGACCTAGTGCATACAGGCAGAAGTAAAGTGGTATTTTGCAATAAAACAGTTTTTTTTTTTAAAAGACTGCATCGGTCTGTGATCCTTTAAATATAATGTGTGTGTGCTCAGTCGTGTCCAACTCTGTGACCCCATGGACTGTAGCTCACCAGGCTCCTCTGTCCCTGGAATTTTCCAGGCAAGAATACTGGAGTGGGTTGACATTTCCTCCTCCAGGGGACCTTTCTGACACACAGGTCGAACCTGCATCTCTTGTATCTCCTGCAATGACAGGTGGGTTCTTTACTATTGTAGGTGATTACAATTTGATTTTTTTTTAATTTTTAAAGGATAAAATAATGACTCATACAAATATAAAATGAACACAAAGATTTCAATTGAGTCATTAATTAATGAGAAAACTAGCATGATGTAAAAAAAAAAAAAAAAAAAAAAACTGTTTCAAAGGCGACTACAAAGGATAAACCTACTAAGACAGCCAGGAAGGCTGAAATGGATTTGCTAATAGAAAATTAGCAATTTATATAGGGTGATAATGCATGGAGTTTTCAAAACAAAACCTCAACTGAATTATATGAATAGGAATCATATACAGTATGATCGGTCCTTTACCAGTCAAATTCTAATTCCACAACATTTCTAAAATAAGCAAAGATGATGAAAAGCTAAGTGTCACACAGAACCAGATAACCCTTCAAGGGCCTCTAGACTAGGCCCAAGAATCCACTTAAAGATACACAGATATCTTTTTGCCCATATCAATGGTTTTTGCAATTTTTCATGACAGGTTTAAGAGTGGTGTGTCTATGCATATAATTTGACTTGTAAGTTTCTATGCTATTTGATCTATCATATTTCACTAGTTTTAACACATACATTTCCCCCACATCTCTGCAATTATAATTGGTAGAATTTTTTCTCAGTGTACATAAAATAAGGAGGCATCTTATAACTGATGACATCTTAGATTCGATGAAATACAGTCATTTCACCAAATTATAAACTTGAAAAAGTGATCTTGGGGTGGAAAGCTTCAGCTAACATATTCCTTGCAGGAAAAAAAAAAAATTTAACTTTTTAAAAGCATCCTCAGTATCATCACCTTTGACTATGTGTTTTAGGTAAAAATTTTAACAATGTCTTCAACTGAAATTGGATTACTGATTATCAAATGAATTAAGATACAAAAGATACTGTCCTTTAATCAGAGAAGAAATGTTGACATCACAGTTTGAGTGCTTTTTTTTTTTTAAGCACAGGACTAGAAAAGCAATAATTAAAATAATGACAAAGATATTTAAAAATATGAAACAACTCATACACTAGTGGCACTAACTCACGAAAGTTATAGCCTAAGTATGTATGCTGCTGCTGCTAAGTCGCTTCACTCGTGTCCGACTCTGTGCGACCCTATGAACAGCAGCCCACCAGGCTCCTCCATCCACGGGATTCTCCAGGCAAGAATACTGGAGTGGGCTGCCATTTCCTTCTCCACTAAGTATGTATAGCTATTGTCAAACTATGATAACTCACTAGAATCACTTTGTAAGTTATAAAGGAGTGAGAAATAAGACTTTTCACTGAAAGTACATTAATAGCAACTGTAGTTTTCTTTTCTTTTTTTTTTTAATAGACTCTTGAGCTGTTCCCTTGATAGGCTGGCACTTAAAAATCCTCACAGAGAACTCCTGCAGGAAATCTTGGTACCTGTACACACTTATTACACAGTATTTCCATAGAGATGAAAACTCTTTTCAAACTGTTTTCTCAGAATTTTTTTTTCTTTCAAAACTCTTTCACTTGGGCTAGATTTGAGTCTCTTTCAGTCAATGCTATGAAATTATTTCATTCTGTCACTTATTTCTATCCTTTGAAAAAACACAAAAGAAGGAACAATGGATGCATAATTTCAAACTCAATTTGAGTTATAAAGCAGATGCCTGGGCAAATTGAGGGCAATTCTATTTAAATTTTTCCTTAGGTGAAAGTGTAGTGAAGTTAAAAGTTTGTCCCTCAGAAATTTTTATGTTTCTTCCAAATTAATGTTAATATCTTACCACTATGTCTTCTTCCTGGATCCTTTGCTTTCTTTCCCTGTCTACAGTTTCCTTCCCCTTATCTCAAATTCCCTTTAGTGATTTTTTTTAAAAAACATCAACTTATTTTCTATGGAAAGTATATAAATAGCATCGTAGACTTGATGTATAAATATGAATAGCACCGAAGACTTGAATTCAAATTGTGAGTGCATCAATCCCTAACGACATTAATTTGGTCCACTGCTAAGTAAGGCTTTGAACTACCATATCCTTATTTGAAAAATGGGGGATCTGGTAATTTTTCAAAATCAATGAATGACACCAAGCAGCAGAGGGAAGGAAAACCAAATACAACAATAGTTAAACACGCTGTAGTAAAACTGTAGCGCATCAAAGAAAACTAAAATGTCTACAGGATAGAGTTAAATGCAGATTATAAACGAAATTATAAACAAAATTTGACTGTGGATCCATCAAAAGCAAAAACAGAAACCCATAAGAATATGGCTGAAAGAAAGTTTTTATTATGTTAATATATATGGCTAAAGTGTTCATCAAGATGGCAGACAAAGACTTTTTTTTTTTTTTGATAGAAGAGCAGACTCCTACTTATTCCTGCCTCACTGACAGAATCTCAGTTTTATTTGGGGTGACCATGTCCTCAGATTAAAGAAGTTTCATGTCCTAGCCTCCTTTGCAGCTAGGGTGGTGTGCGACAGCTCTGGCCACGGAAGCAAATGATCAAAAAACGCTGGGGATCCCTGATGCCTGCTCGCCTGCAGCATGTGCTGCCCCGCTTCCTGCTGTGCTTTCCCGCCTGATGCTAAACAGGGGACACTCCGCAACAGAGACATCCTGCATTTCAAACCAAAGGCTGAATAAATCACAGAAGCCTTGCCCTGTAAATACTTAACTCTGCACTTTATTACACAGCGGCAGTGGGGTGGCGGGGCATGGGGAGGTGAGGGGTGCTATTTAAAACCATTATTTCAGGTACTCATAATTGAACACGATCCTATTTGTTACAGATGAAGAAGAAAGAAACATGATTATGAACCCAGGTCGAATTTTTGGAAATCATGAAAGTGTTCAGAAAGACAGTAACACAAATAAAACCAAGCGTCCATACAGCACAGATTAACTCAGAAACTGTAATTTTTTAAAGGTGTACTTCACAAAGTAACACTTAAGTATAAGGTTTCTAGAGATGAGTCCTTATATGACTCATCAAGTACAGGATCTTATGGACAAAATTTCTAATTATCAAAAGCAATTCAAATTCTAATTAAATGGAGACAGTAATTATGTTTATGGATGGGAAGACTCAGTTTTGTACAGGAATTCTCATTCCCAACTGTTCTAGTCTCCCAATGTAATCTCTAAGGCTGATTCTGATAAAAATTACAATGGAATTGTGTGTGTATAACATTTGTCAGACTTTACTTTTGGGGGCTCCAAAATCACTGCAGATGGTGATTGCAGCCAGGAAATTAAAAGACACTTACTCCTTGGAAGGAAAGTTATGACCAACCTAGATAGCATATTCAAAAGCAGAGACATTACTTTGCCAACTAAGCTCCGTCTAGTCAAGGCTATGGTTTTTCCAGTAGTCATGTATGGATATGAGAGTTGGACTGTGAAGAAGGCTGAGCACCAAAGAATTAATGCTTTTGAACTGTGGTGTTGGAGAAGACTCTTGAGAGTCCCATGGACTGCAAGGAGATCCAGCCAGTGCATTCTAAAGGAGATCAGTTCTTTCTGGGTGTTCTTTGGAAGGACTGATGTTTACAAAGAGTTGACTCACTGGAAAAGACCCTGATGCTGGGAGGGATTGGGGGCAGGAGGAGAAGGGGACAACCGAGGATGAGATGGCTGGATGGCATCACCGACTCAATGGACATGAGTTTGGGTAAAATCCGGGAGTTGGTGACAGACAGGGAGGCTTGGTGTGCTGCGATTCATGGGGTCGCAAAGAGTCAGACACAACTGAGCAACTGAACCGAACCGAACATTTATCAAGCTACAAGTTTATGAAGAAGAGAAAAAAGCCAGGTGTGTATGCAAATGGGATTCAGCTGTGTCCGACTCTTTGCAACCCCATGGACTGTTGCCTGCCAGTCTCCTCTGTCCCTGGGATTCTCCTGGCAAGAATACTGGAGTGGGTTGCCATGCCCTTCTCCAGGGGACCTTCCTGACCCAGGGATTGAACCTGAGTCTTCTGCAATTCTTGCATTGCAGACAGATTCTTTACCATGAGCCACTGGGGAAGCCCCCAAAGTCAGGAATCTCCATGAAAATTTTGAAGGACAAGGTTGGTAGGCTCAACCTATCACATTTCTGTATTTATTAAAAAGCTATGGTAACTAAGGCCAGTGTAGTATCAATACAGGAAAAAGAATGTGAGCCAAGGGAACAGACTAGAGATCCAAGAAACAGACCTATGAATTTGAAAACTTAACATAAAAAATACTGGAAAAAGGATGCTAAATGATGCTAGAGAAACTGGTTATCAGTAAGGAAAAAAAATCAGATCCCTAACTCATACACAAAAATCAATTTCAGGTGAAAGAAAAGACCTAAAAAAGAAAAAAAATCCCTTAAAGCTAAAATGTAAGAACATCTTTATGACCACGGGGAATAGAAAGATGAATTATGACAGAAATTACAAATCTGAAAGAAAAAGATTGATAAATTTAACTATCTTTAATTTAGTAATCTCTCTGTGTACAAAAATGCCATAAACAAATAGAAAAGGCAAAGTATAGTCTGAAGATCATCACGGTGTGAAGAGCTTCTAAAAATTAGTAGCAAGAAAAAAAACAGTCCAATGGCTAAAGGGCAAAAGAAAGTATCAATGAATGAAAGAGGAAACCTACAAGGATAATAGGTATAAAGATATTTTCCCCCACAAGTCTTCAGAGAGGACAGTGAAATTTCACTGACACTCATCAGACTGGCAAAAATGATTAAATCTGACACCATCAAGAATGGGGCGAGGACAGGGAGCACGGACTCTTGGATACACCTGGGATGGGTGTACACTGGTATTTCTGCTGAGCCACACGACATGTCCACTATAGGCGAGGGTGCATTTGCCCATGACGCAGCTATTTTATTCCCACACATACACAGCCTAAAGAAACTCTAGTCCCAGATGTGTGTGGGCATCGTAAGTTGCTTCAGTCACTTGTCTCAGACTCTCTGTGACCCTATGGACTGTAGCCTTCGAGATTCTTCTGTCCATGGGATTTTTCAGGCAAGAATACTGGAGGTGGCTGCCATTTCCTCCTCCAGGAATCTTCCAGACCCAGGGATCAAACCGATGTCTCTTATGTCTCCTGCATTGGCAGGTGGGTTCTTTACCATTAGTGCCACGTGGAAAGTCCCAGACACACATTACAGAATATCTACAGCATATTGCTATGAACTAAGATACTGACGCTGGGAATGATTGAAGGCAGGAGGAGAAGGGGAAACAGAGGATGAAACGGTTGGAGGGCATCACCAACTTAATGGACATGAGTTTGAGTAAGCTCTGGGAGTTGGTGATGGATGGGGAAGCCTGGTGTAGCAGTCCATGGGGTTGCAAGAGTCGGACACGACTGAGCAACTGAACTGAACTGACTGAAAATGCTGTAATATATGTGATTTCAACAACATTTGTAAACATACACTTGTGGGTGATGGTGTCACGATAGGCACTTGTTTTAAAGACAGTCTGTGATGTGACATACCACAAATTGAACCATATGAATCAGACTCCTTTTAGAACTTGTGGCATCATATTTTATAGTGGGTATAGACAGAGAGAATGCCAGCCTCAAGACCACCTTAAGATTTTGATGCATTGCCTTAGGAGGACTTGCTTATTCTCCTTGACCTGAGATGTAAGCACCCCCTGACTAGGCTCCTGCATCTCCCTTCTCCTCCTGCAGCCCCATCCTGCTACGTTGCAGGTGTGACAGACAAACTGACATGGAACGGAGAGCTCTGCTTTCACAAGGACACTGAGTACAGCCCTGGTGGCTCAGACGGTAAAGTCTTCCTGCAGTGCAGGAGACCCAGGTTCGATCCCCGGGTTGGAAAGATCCCCTGGAGAATGAAATGGCGTCCCACTCCAAAATCCCATGGATGGAGGAGCCTGGAAAGCTACCGTCCATAGGGTTGCAGAGAGTCAGACATGACTGACTTCTTCTGAGTACAGACAGACCCCCGTTCTGTGAAAATAATCCGTCCACTTGTCTCCAAGCCAACAAGGTGTCATCTCAGTTATCTTTACTACTTTTTAATGAGGCAGCGTCACCTATCAGAAGACCCTATTCATTAGCACTGTTACCACAGATCATTGATAAAACACTTTGTCTCAACGCTATTGCTTTTCACAGCTTGTGAGGTTGCTATTACTTGCTTCCACAAAGTTGTAGAGAATCAAGTACCTATTTTATTTCAAAAGCTGAAGCGGTTTGTAAATACATAGATAAGTAACAGCGTAGAGCACTTTGGCAGGGCTGAAACTTTATCACAGACAAGAAGACTAAAAGCCCGTCATGCCCAAGGACCCTTCCTGGAGTAAACTTTATTATTCAGATATTGTACACTATCACTTATATGTGGAATTTAAAAAGTACAACAAACTATTCAGTATAGCAAAAAAGAAGCAGATGCACAGACACAGAGGACAAACTAGCAGTTACCAGTGGAGGGTGGGCAACACAGGGGTGGGGGAGTAGGAGATACAAGCCCCTGGGTATAAGGCAGGCCATGAAGACATCCCGCACAACATGCGGCGTATAGCTAATATTCTGCAATAACTGTAAATGGAGTGTAATGTTTAAAAACTGCATAAGGAAGTTTAAGTTAAAACCATTAAAAAAAAAAGAATTAGGATGAGTATATTGTTGTAGAATACAGCGGCTCTGCTGCTGTTGCTAAGTCGCTTCAGTTGTGTCCGACTCTGTGCGACCCCATAGACAGCAGCCCACCAGGCTCCTCTGTCCCTGGGATTCTCCAGGCAAGAATATGGGAGGGGGTTGCCATTTCTTTCTCCAATGCATGCATGCATGCTAAGTCGCTTCAGTCGTGTCCGACCCTGTGCAACCTCATGGACAGCAGCCCACCAGGCTCCTCCATCCACAGGATTCTCTAGGCAAGAATATTGCAGTGGGTTGCCAGTTCCTTCTCCACAGCAGCTCTGAGAACGTTCTAAAGAACTCTGACGGTTCTCGTGTATCCTATGATTCTCACCTCTTCAACCCCTAAGATAAAGGAAGCAATATGGTGAAGGACAGGAGAGCCTGGCATGCTGCAGTCCATGGGGTCACAAACAGTCAGATACTTAGTGACTTAGTGACTGAACAACCACAACGTCCGCTGCCTGTTCACTGTGCAGAGTGCTTGGCATGTCTTGGTGTCAGCCCTGGCAAGATGAGGTCACTACCAGATCCGAGAGGAAGTTCACCACTTGCTAGAATGGGTCCTTGGAAATAATGGGAGCTCCAGACAGTAAACCAATTGTCTTAGGCTGGAAATGTTTTCAAAAAAGCTTCTGATGGGAGCTCGTGGCAGCTGCAGCTAACCAGCTTCAAAGCCTGTCACAGGCTCCCGCGTACTGGAGGAGATCTGTTTTCATCAGGGTCCTTTCAAATTCTGATGAGCTGGCCAGACATTTGCTTCAAAATATCTCTAGTTCTTCCTAATTGTGTCAGCAGTGGCTCCTAGAAAGAACTTTTAAAATATCTTTTAATCTTCGTTGTATTTATCTCTTGAGGTATTTATATCTTTGTGGGAACCCAAAAGTTTCACATGCTATAAAAGAATGTCATGGTTCCATATTTTACTTTTTACAACCTTAGAGGTTGGTCAATTATGAGATAATCCCTTTGACATGCACTCAAAGCTCTTTGATTAAATTGTTAACTGTTACTCTTGGGGACTAGGGGTGATTATTTAACAATGCCTGCTGGTTTCTTTTGGAATCAGCATTTATTTCATGAACAGATCCACCTCATTTTTTGTTCTTCAATCCAGACAGTTTTAGATTGATTAGTACACAGTACAGTTCTTCAGTACTGGAGAACATTTGAAATTTAGTCAGAACAGCTAATCTTATAAAATCACAGATGTTTAAATAACTCTAGTTAGAGGAGCTACTTCTCTTGAAAAGTAAGGTAGGTTTCAAGTACACAAAACCACAAAAAGGCTGGACAGAGTGCTTAGGTATGACACCAAATGTATGACCCACAAAAGAAAAAAAACTGGACTTCAAAATGAGATTAATGAATTTAGTTAATTAAATTTCAGAAAATAAAAACACAAGTCAAAGAGTCTAAGAAAATATTTTCAAATCATATTATCTGATATAAGACTTAAATCCAGAGTACATAAAGGAATCTTACAAGTCAATGTAAAAAGAGAGATAATCCAATTAAAATACATGCAAAGATTTAAAAAGATGTAACTCCAAAGAATATACATAAATGGCCCATAAGCTCATGAAAATGTGTTCAGCATCGTTAGTCATCAGGTAAAAGAAAGTAAAAACCACAGTGAGACATCACTTCATACTCACCAGGAAATGGAGAAACTGGAATCCTCACACATTACGGGTAGGAATGTAAAACTGCTACGGCCACTTTGGAAAATAGTCTGGCTATTCATTGAAAGACTAAAAGAGTTCCCATATGACTCAGCAATTCCACTTCTAATTATTTATCAAGATAAATTTTGTAAAAAAAATAAGAAAGAAGGAAAATCTCCCTTTGTGCAAGGGTTTTACTTACTGAGGTTCCACTTTAGGCCTGTTGTTGTCACCTGACTGCAAGGCTGTCCAACAGGAATGAGGCCACACCAATCACCTTCCATCCCGGTATCTACATGCAATCTGTGCTTTCCCTGAGGCAGAGAAGAAATGATCATTACGATGGGAGAAGAAAAGACAGCACGTTAATGTGCACTGAAGATCTGCTCATATCCACCAGTAACCATCCTAGTGATGGTTCACATAATTTGTCATACTTAATCCTAGGAAAAGGAGTACGCCAAGGCTGTATATTGTCACCCTGCTTACTTAACTTATAAGCAGAATACATCATGAGACACGCTGGGCTGGAAGAAGCACAAGCTGGAATCAAGATTGCTGGGAGAAATATCAATAACCTCAGATATGCAGATGACACCATCCTTATGGCAGAAAGTGAAGAGGAACTAAAAAGCCTCTTGATGAAAGTGAAAGAGGAGAGTGAAAAAGTTGGCTTAAAGCTCAACATTCAGAAAATGAAGATCATGGCATCTGGTCCCATCACTTCATGGGAAATAGATGGGGAAACAGTGGAAACAATGTCAGATTTTATTTGGGGGGCTCCAAAATCACTGCAGATGGTGATTGAAACCATGANATCCCTTGGAGGAGGGCATGGCAACCCACTCCAGCATTCTTGCCTGGAGAATCCTCATGGACAAAGGAGCCTGGCGGGCTACAGTCCATGGGGTCACAAAGAGTCAGACATAACTGGAGCGACTTAGCACGCATGCACCCATTAACTCAGAAAACAGTGTATCAAGATACTAAAACTCAAGTTTTGACTGAGACACCAAAGCATAATACTTGGTGACATCTGCACATCACCAATTGCAGACTTTACACATTTTAAAGAACTGGTTTCAAGGTAGCTGGACCTGTAACCAATTTGTGAATATAAAAGGGGCTTTTAGGCTTGGAGAAATGGGGAAAGCACTTGTAGAGCCCGTTCTTGGAGAAAAGAAAGCTTGCTGTGGTGCTGAGTCCTAATCCCACCAGGCTGCACGGAGGACTGCTGCCTCCTTTTCCTCAAGCCAACTGAAGAGGGGGCTGCCCTGGAGCCCCTGAGGNCTTGTAGAGCCCGTTCTTGGAGAAAAGAAAGCTTGCTGTGGTGCTGAGTCCTAATCCCACCAGGCTGCACGGAGGACTGCTGCCTCCTTTTCCTCAAGCCAACTGAAGAGGGGGCTGCCCTGGAGCCCCTGAGGAAATGGTTGTGCCGGGCAGGGTCTCTGTGCCCCAGTGTCTCTGGGCAAGGGATGACTGAGATCTTCCAAAGGCCGGTGTGGGCTGGCCTGGGTCTGTCTAATAAGGTCATCTAGAAAATCCTGGATGTACCAGCAAGAAATTGGAGGTGAGAGACAATCTCCTGGGCCCCGGGAAAAGTGCTTCCTGCAAATATATTTGCCCAGGTAGAGGGACATACAGATGGAGAGTTCCCTGGAGACACAACCTAGGAAGAAAGAACTCGCTTTAAATATTTGCCAGACCCAGCGCACCCAAAGTCAGCTTAGGGTGCTAACAGTTCTAGGTCAAGAGCCCATTCCTAACCCCTCATCAGTGCCTCAACCCTGGGCTCCATCCCTGGGCGGAGCCAGAAACTGGCCAGCCAACCTGGGATGAAGCAAGGGAAAAGACAGCGCCGAGGAGAAGCGTAGAAGAGATCCCTAGCTGTGCCTCCCAGCTGCCCACTCTCAGCCTGAAGCAGGCCTGTGCCGGTGTGCAGGGAGAAGACCTGAGCCAATGAAGCTTGGGGTTTCTAAGGAACAAGTTGACACTTAGAATGGCACAGGACTGTCTCTTACCTGAGAATCAGCGGAAAAGCCCCAGGCCTGCTGGAATTTTCACCCCGGGGCAAGGAAAGATGATCCTTGTTGGATATATTTCAAAGAGATCATGGGAGATAACATAGTAAGCTGTATTTTAATTTAGGTTGAGTTGTGCGTTCACAATAGCCAGCACCTTTCGGTTCATGGTACCTCTTAGCCTCACTGCATCTGCCAGCTGCTACGGTGGCAGCATATATGGCGATATGGTATCTGTGGCAGAGTAGCTGGTGCTGCAGCCTGGCCCTGTTGTAAGCACTTTCTTGCTCCAGGCACTATTCAAAACTAGCAGCTTTCTAAGCCACTGACAAATAGGTTAGAGCAGTCGGACATGACTGAAGTGACTTAGCAGTAGCAGTGATCAGTAGTCCTAAGTGAGATGTACATATGTATTGCCTTCCAAATTCTGAAGTGGTCTACCAGGCCCCGTGCTTCTTAGTGATGGAGTGCCAGGGACAATTGTCTATCCTTAATTTTCAAGGTGAAAGTCCCTCAGTTCAGTTCAGTTCAGTCGCTCAGTCATGTCCGACTCTTTGCGACCCCATGAATCGCAGCACGCCAGGCCTCCCTGTTCATTACCATCTCTCGGAGTTCACTCAGTCTCACGTCCATCCAGCCATCTCATCCTCGGCCGTCCCCTTCTTCTCCTGCCCCCAATCCCTCCCAGCATCAGAGTCTTTTCCAGTGAGTCAACTCTTCGCATGAGGTGGCCAAAGTACTGGAGTTTCAGCTTTAGCATCATTCCTTCCAAAGAAATCCCAGGGTTGATCTCCTTCAGAATGGACTGGTTGGATCTCCTTGCAGTCCAAGGGACTCTCAAGAGTCTTCTCCAACACCACAGTTCAAANCCAGTGAGTCAACTCTTCGCATGAGGTGGCCAAAGTACTGGAGTTTCAGCTTTAGCATCATTCCTTCCAAAGAAATCCCAGGGTTGATCTCCTTCAGAATGGACTGGTTGGATCTCCTTGCAGTCAAGGGACTCTCCAACACCACAGCTCAAAAGCATCAATTCTTCGGTCCCCAGCCTTCTTCACAGTCCAACTCTCACATCCATACATGACCACTGGAAGTTTTTCATAGCTTTGACTAGGCGGACTTTAGTTGGCAAAATAATGTCTCTGCTTTTGAATTTGATATCTAGGTTGGTTATAATTTTCCTTCCAAGGAGTAAGCGTATTTTAATTTCATGGCTGCGGTCACCATCTGCAGTGATTTTGGAGCCCCCCAAAATAAAGTCTGACCAGATGCCATGATCTTCGTTTTCTGAATGTTGAGCTTTAAGCCAACTTTTTCATTCTCCTCTTTTNGATGGCTGGATGGCATCACGGACTCGATGGACATAAATCTGAGTGAACTCCGAGAGATGGTGATGAACAGGTAGGCCTGGCGTGCTGCGATTCATGGAGTAGCAAAGAGTTGGACACGACTGAGTGACTGAACTGAACTGCTCATATCTGGAATATTTGAGATCAGGCATTGGTAAAATTATTATAAAAAGAAGCTAAATCTGGAATTCATAAGCAATATAATCATAATATAAACATTTAATTTTAATTTCAAACACAGACGTGTTCTATGGTAGGAAAAAAGGCCTTCTTGAAGAATTTATCTACAGCTTGCAGTTACTTATAAAATTATCCTTTTTCTTACTATAGTTCAGTTCAATTCAGTCACTCAGTCATGTCTGACTCTTTGCGACCCCATGAATCACAGCACGCCAGGCCTCCTTGTCCATCACCAACTCCCGGAGTTCACTCAGACTCATGTCCATCGAGTCAGTGATGCCATCCAGCCATCTCATCCTCGGTTGTCCCCTTCTTCTCTTGCCCCCAATCCCTCTCAGCATCAGAGTCTTTTCCAGTGAGTCAACTCTTCGCATGAGGTGGCCAAAGTACTGGAGTTTCAGCTTTAGCATCATTCCTTCCAAAGAAATCCCAGGGTTGATCTCCTTCAGAATGGACTGGTTGGATCTCCTTGCAGTCAAGGGACTCTCCAACACCACAGCTCAAAAGCATCAATTCTTCGGTCCCCAGCCTTCTTCACAGTCCAACTCTCACATCCATACATGACCACTGGAAGTTTTTCATAGCTTTGACTAGGCGGACTTTAGTTGGCAAAATAATGTCTCTGCTTTTGAATTTGATATCTAGGTTGGTTATAATTTTCCTTCCAAGGAGTAAGCGTATTTTAATTTCATGGCTGCGGTCACCATCTGCAGTGATTTTGGANCTGGAGTGGGTAGCCGTTCCCTTTTCCGGGGGGGGAATCTTCCCAACCCAGGGATCAAACTCAGGTCTCCCACACTCAGGGGGATTCTTTACCAGCTGAGCCACCGAGGATCTTGAAGGGGAACTTCCAAATGCCTCCGACCACAGGACCACTAAAAACACCATCCCAAGGGACTCTCGTGCTGGTCCAGTGGTTAAGACTTCACCTCCCAATGCAAGCAGTGTGAGCTCGATCCCTGGTCAGGGAGCTAAGATTCTGCATGACTTGCGGCCAAAAAAACCAAAACATAAAAAGCAGAAACATTGTTGTAACAAGTTCAATAAAGACTTAAAAATGGTCCACATTAAAAAAAATCTTACAAACAAGCAAACACCACCCACATTCAGTTCAGTTCAGTTGCTCAGTCGTGTCTGACTCTTTGCAACCCCATGAATCGCAGTACGCCAGGCTCCCCTGTTCATCACCAACTCCCAGAGTTCACTCAGACTCATGTGCATCGAGTCAGTGATGCCATCCAGCCATCTCATCCTCTGTTGTCCCCTTCTCCTCCTGCCCCCAACCCCTCCCAACATCAGGGTCTTTTCCAATGAGTCAACACTTTGCATGAGATGGCCAAAGTATTGGAGTTTCAGCCTCAGCATCAGTCCTTCCAATGAACACCCAGACTAGTCTCCTTCAGGCCTCTACCACTCTGGAATTCCATAATCCCCACTGACACTAGGGAACTTCAGTTCTATGGCAACATCTCCTGTTGTCCAGCCTGGCCTATAGAGGTGGCCAGTTCAGGGCTTCTCCGAGATGCCAGTGGCCCCCTCTCCAGTATGTCATCACTATCTTCGTGATGTTCCAGCCCTCCTGAGAAGCGTGCTCAGGTGACATCTCACATAACAAATCCATCTGACCATGGCAGATCAGTTCATCTGACCATGGCCCCCTCCCAGGACCTTGGGATCTTCTGACACTTCCTTAATTCTCTGCCAAGGCAAGCTGAGCATCTCCACCTCATTTACTGTAGGTTCATATCATCCATGGGCTCCCCAGGTGGCAGTAGTGGTAAAGAACCTACCAATGAGGAGACATAAGAGATGCACATTAATCCCTGGGTCAGGAAGATCCCCTGGAGGAGGACACGGCAACTCACTCCAGTATTCTTGCCTGGAGAATCCCATGGACAGAGAAGCCTGGGGGGCTACAGTCTATAGGGTCACACAGAGTTGGACACGACTGAAGCAACTTAGCACGCATGCACATATCTTGTAAAAGCCTTGAGGAGCCACACCAGTCATGGATTAACGTACATTCCAAATCAATGCCAGGGCATTGAACCTTGTTCACAGGTGAGTGTTTCCATATAAAAAAATCATCCCCTTCCCAGATATATTCTGGGTCCCTCAAGATCTAATCATTCTTCTCTCTCTATTTTAGTGAAACAAGTGTTTATTAGGAGGAAAAAAGAGTACAGTATGTATGGATAGACACAGGCAGTCTCAGAGAGAGAGAGGATGGCTGAGTCATGCCCCTGTGGCTGTTTAAATCACTTATAAAGGCCGATCATTATTATTTGTCTTTCCCTGATGCTTGATAATACAGATCAGCCACGCCCTGAAGTTCTTTCAACAGATAAGTGATGTCCTTCTGGAGCAGGGACTGTTTTTCCCCAGCCTGCACTGAACTGAGAGGTGACCTTGTTTATCTGCCTGGCAGTAATGAGTGTGGATCCTGAGGGTAAACATCATGCTGCTCTGAGAGTGATCCTTCCATGGACTCCAAGCAAGGGGAGGCTGATTTTAAGGGGCAGGGGACTGCTTCTGCCAGTCCAGAGGGCTCAAGGGATTCTAGTGTTTCAGAGTCTCATTTATCCAAAGGCCCCATTTCAGGTCTCAAGATTCTACATTTTTCCGTTTTAGCATCCTTTGAGACTGAAACTTTCTCAAAGATGGATATTGCTGCTGCTGCTGCTGCTGCTGCTAAGTCGCTTCAGTCGTGTCCGACTCTGTGCGATCCCACAAACTGCAGCCCACCAGGCTCCTCCGTCCCTGGGATTCTCCAGGCAAGAATACTGGAGTGGGTTGCCATTTCCTTCTCCAATGCATGAAAGTGAAAAGGGAAAATGAAGTCACTCAGTCGTGTCAGACTCTGCACAACTTCATTGATTATAGCCTACCAGGCTCCTCTGTCCATGGGATTTTCCAGGCAAGAGTACCGGAGGGGGTTGCCAGTTCCAGGATGGACATTGATTCTTCTTAATGGGTCTGTCACCCTTACAGTTAGATTTTGGGCCTGACTCTCAGCACAGTGTGCCTGAGACAAGTGTCTCCTTAAATACTACCAAAAAATGCACTCTGATTTTCACAGCGCATCTTGAGTTTATAGTTGCCTAACTCAAGCTTGCTCTTTGGAAGTAAAGTTATGACTAATCTAGACAGCATATTGAAAAGCAGATACAGTACTTTGTCAACAAAGGTCTATCTAGTGAAGGCTATGGTGTTTCCAGGAGTCATGTATGGATGTGAGAGTTGGACTATAAAGAAAGCTGAGTACTGAAGAATTGATGTTTTTGAATTGTGGTGTTGGAGAAGACTCTTGAAAGTCCCTTGGACTGCAAGGAGATCCAACCAGTCCACCCTAAAGGAGATCAGTCCTGAATATTCATTGGAAGGACTGATGTTGAAGCTGAAACTCCAATACTATGACCACCTGATGCAAAGAGCTGACTCATTTGAAAAGACCCCAATGCTGGGAACGATAGGAGGCAGGAGGAGAAGGGGATGACAGAGGATGAGATGGTTGGATGGCATCACTGACTCAGTGGGTGTGAATCTGGGTAAACTCCGGGAGTTGGTGATGGACAGGGAGGCCTGGCGTGCTGCAATCCATGGGGTCACAAAGAGTCGGACATGACTGAGCAACTGAACTGAACTGAACTGAACTCAAGCTTTATATTTTCTTTTTCTGAGGCTTTCAAAATGGTTAACAAAAGGCAACCAACTCGTACTTTCTAAGTTATCCCCATACCATCCAGCTGCCCCAGAGATCACTTGCCTTTCTACCCGTATCACATATGACATCTCGATCCACACACATGAGTCTGAGGAACTACAATANTTTCAAAATGGTTAACAAAAAGGCAACCAACTCATACTTTCTAAGTTATCCCCATACCATCCAGCTGCCCCAGAGATCACTTGCCTTTCTACCCGTATCACATATGACATCTCGATCCACACACATGAGTCTGAGGAACTACAATAGGTCAGGGATTCTCGCCACCCCACTGACTGTCACTGCAAATAGACTCAGGTCTGAATATCCCATCCTAAATGTCCCTGAGGGTCTGGTTTCTAGGACTGCTTCTAGGCACCAGGCGCTGGGCTTCCCTGTGTAGAGACACCATCCTCACCACCTTACACAGAAAACAGCCTCTCTTTGCCAGGGAAGAAGGAGGGCTGGTGTTTAGAATCTCCAACTCTTAGATTCCTATTGTAATAGGCAGAATAATGCCTTCCAAACATGGAATCTTTGAATATGTTATGTCACATGGCAAGGGGAATGTAAGGATGCAGATGAAATTTAAATTTGACCTTAAAATAAGAGTATCCTGCATTATCCAGGTGGGCCCAATATAATCACAAGCATCTTTAAAAGATGGAAGGGAGAAGGAGGAAATGTCAGTGTCAGAGTGATTGACAGAAGAAAGACTCAACCAGCCAGTGATGGCTTTTAAGATGGAAGGGGCCACAAGCTCGTGGAAGGTGGGCAGCCTCTATCAACTGGAAAAAGCTAGAAAATGGTTTTCCCCAGAGCCTACAAAAAGGATGCAGCCTGCTGGCACCTTGCTTTTAACCAGCCAAGACCCATTTTGGACTTCTGCCCTTCAGAGCTCTAAGATATTAAGATTTGTGTTAAATCTGTGGCACTTTGTTATAGCAGCAACAGGAATCCAATACCCTGTGACAACTGGGNCCTTACACAGAAAACAGCCTCTCTTTGCCAGGGAAGAAGGAGGGCTGGTGTTTAGAATCTCCAACTCTTAGATTCCTATTGTAATAGGCAGAATAATGCCTTCCAAACATGGAATCTTTGAATATGTTATGTCACATGGCAAGGGGAATGTAAGGATGCAGATGAAATTTAAATTTGACCTTAAAATAAGAGTATCCTGCATTATCCAGGTGGGCCCAATATAATCACAAGCATCTTTAAAAGATGGAAGGGAGAAGGAGGAAATGTCAGTGTCAGAGTGATTGACAGAAGAAAGACTCAACCAGCCAGTGATGGCTTTTAAGATGGAAGGGGCCACAAGCTCGTGGAAGGTGGGCAGCCTCTATCAACTGGAAAAAGCTAGAAAATGGTTTTCCCCAGAGCCTACAAAAAGGATGCAGCCTGCTGGCACCTTGCTTTTAACCAGCCAAGACCCATTTTGGACTTCTGCCCTTCAGAGCTCTAAGATATTAAGATTTGTGTTAAATCTGTGGCACTTTGTTATAGCAGCAACAGGAATCCAATACCCTGTGACAACTGGGTCTTTAAAAGGCTCCCCCTTTGCTTTAAAGCTGCCCTTAAAGGTGGAGGTGCATTTTACACAGGGATTGGGTTGAAAATTCAGGACGTAACAAGAAAAGTTAGAGTCCGAATTAACCTTGAACATGCCTTCCATGGCTCACTAGGTAGAGAATAGGTACCAGGGCCCACTGAAGTGGTGCAGATCAACTACCCCCAAGGTGCCCTAACCGCGGGGCACCCTCACCACCAGGCACACCGCTTGTTAACTAGAAGGGCCAGCTAAACAAATCACACGCTTTGTATCAACTTTCTCTCCCTCAAGCCATGCAATTAAAATTTGCATAAATTCAAAGAGCATATGCTGCAATGGCTTTGTAATTTCAGATGTTTTTATTTCCTGAGTTTGCCAAGGAAAGGATGGAAAAACAAAACCTTCTATTGGTGTTGTTTGTGGCTTGTTCTTTTTTTTTGTTCCACTAGGAAATACACCAAGCATACAGAGAAGTGTGGAAAAGATAACCCACATGTGTGTGCCCAGCACCCATCTCTGACAAATTCAAACATTATTCCACATTTGATTCTGATTTTTAAAAGTTTATGAAATGTTACACATACAACTGAAACCCAGGGTCCTCTATAGCCTTGCAGATACCATCCCAGAACGCTTCCTCCCCTTCTCCAGGAGTAATTCCCTGTTACTGATTTTGATATTAATAGCATTCCTATGCACACTTTTACACCTCTATCACCCAGATCTATGTGCCCCATAAACAATAAAGGATCAGTTTCCATTTTTGGAAACTTTGCATAAATGGCACACCACATATATTTTTCTGCAACTTGCTTCCCATCCTCCAGTTCAGTAGTGTGTTTCTGAGGTTTATCCACACTGATGCTTGTAGTTCTGATGCATCCTTTTTAGCTACCTGCAGAATAATACTCAATTTTATGAAANCACCACATATATTTTTCTGCAACTTGCTTCCCATCCTCCAGTTCAGTAGTGTGTTTCTGAGGTTTATTCACACTGATGCTTGTAGTTCTGATGCATCCTTTTTAGCTACCTGCAGAATAATACTCAATTTTATGAAAACACAGTTTACCTGCTCTTCTGGTCACCAGGATTTAGGTTGTTTCCAACTTCTCTTAAATACAGATGAAGCCTCAGTGAACGTGCTTCTACTTTTCCTTGTGCCCTGATGCTGGAGTTCTTCCAAAAATGTGTACTTAGAAGGGAAATTGCTAGGTCAAAGGATGAGTTTAGCTTTAGTGCCACCGGTTATTGCCAAATTGCTTTGCACAGTCGCACCAATTTCCCACTGGCAGCACAGGTTAGTTCCCTTTAATCTGAATCCTGACCAGCACTACCGGTTACTGCCCATCTGCTAATGGGTCTTATCCTTCTCAGGCCACCCAGCTGATTTTCATAGCAACCCTGGGCAGAGGTGGTACACATCTCATTTATGACCACTGGGCAGGAAGGCACAAGAAAGCCCAGGGAGAGGATAATGAATCCAATGTAGCTGGCTGTGACTGTTCAGGAGCGAAGCAAACTCTGGTATCCCAGTGTCCATTGCTATGGGAACTGGATACATGGCCAGAACACTAATGCTGCAGCCACCTTTAGGGAATAAAAGATATTCAAGTGATTTGTACTGTGTGGTAATTAACAACTGTTCATGCTAACAGAGGGCAAGAGACTTAGCACTTTGTGGAGCTTTGGGTTTCTGAAAACACTTTTACATGCATTCTGTATTTGGCCATGACAACAACCCTATTAAAAAAAAAAAAAGACTTAGATTGTTATTGTTATTGAACCCTACTTCACAGATAAGAAAATTGAGGCTCGTGGCTAGTCAGTAGAAGATTGGATCGTGAACCTATTAGCCTTTAACGTGGGTCTCCTGTACTTACACCTGGGGGTGTNGACTGGAAGAAACACAAGCTGGAATCAAGATTGCTGGGAGAAATATCAATAACCTCAGATATGCAGGTGACACCACCCTTATGGCAGAAAGTGAAGAAGAACTAAAAAGCCTCTTGATGAAAGTGAAAGAGGAGAGTGAAAAAGTTGGCTTAAAGTTCAACATTCAGAAAACAAAGATCATGGCATCTGGTTCCATCACTTCATGGCAAATAGATGGGTAAACAGTGGAAACAGTGTCAGACTTTTATTGGGGGGGGGCTCCAAAATCACTGCAGAAGATGAGTGCAGCCATGAAATCAAAAGATGCTTACTCCTTGGAAGAAAAGTTATGACAAACCTAGATAGCATATTCAAAAGTAGAGACATTACTTTGCCAACAAAGGTCTGTCTAGTCAAGGGTATGGTTTTTCCTGTGGTCATGTATGGATGTGAAAGTTGGGCCGTGAAGAAAGCTGAGTGCCGAAGAATTGATGCTTTTGAACTGTGGTGTTGGAGAAGACTCTTGAGAGTACCTTGGACTGCAAGGAGATCCAACCAATCCATTCTAAGGGAGATCACTCCTGAGTGTTCTTTGGAAGGACTGATGCTAAAGCTGAAGCTCCAATACTTTGGCCACCTCATGCGAAGAGCTGACTCATTGGAAAAGACTCTGATGTTGGGAGGGATTGAGGGTGGGAGGAGAGGGGGACGACAGAGGGTGGGATTGCTAAATGGCATCACTGACTCAATGGACAGGAGTTTGGGTGAACTCCGGGAGTTGGTGATGGACAGGGAGGCCTGGCGTGCTGCAATTCACGGGGTCGCAGAGTCGGACATGACTCAGAGACTGAACTGAACTGAATACTGTTATAATGGCAGTGATAGTAATATCCACATTAAATAACACTCCAAGTTATAATAATCATGCTGCTAAATTAATATGTTATGTTATTTACATTTTCTTCTTAGTATAATAGTTCAAAAGAGCTAAACGTCTGGACCTAAAAATTCCACAATATTTTCTCCACTGAATCGTGCCAAAAATGGGAGATTAAAGACCACACAGAACTACAAAGTTCAACTGCAAAGTTCAAAGCATCAACTAATGATTAATTCATAAGTAAAGTCAAAGGACAAGTTTGAATGTCATTTTTACACAATAGGCTAGTTCTTTCACTGCTAAAACTAATTTGACTGATTGTATATCCTAAAGGGAAATACATAACAATTTATCATTTAAATGATAACTACCATGACACAGTTCCTTTAAAACTTCACCTGTTTAATTTAATGTGGTGTACACAAAAATATAAAGCCATAATTATAGTTCAGTCCCTCAACACCTCTGACTCTTTATGACTCCATGGACTGCAGGACACCAGCTTCCCTGTCTTTCACTGTCTCCTGGAGTTTGCTCAAATTCATGTCTATTGAATCAGTAATACAATCTAAACTAAAATATCATTATTTGTAATTAAAATATCATATCAGAGAAACTCTTTGATCTGCACATTTCAGTCTTACTTTTAACGGTTTGAAGTGTTCAAGTTAATGTTGCAACTGTCTAAATAGTAAAATATTGGAACTCTGAGTCTATAAATATGGAATTATAATGTCAGTGAAACATTTTACAGACTGAATGCCTTCAAGAGATTATAATCCAGATGTACAGAATATTTTAAAACTCTCATTTCTACGAATGCAATAGATTTCAGCACATTATTTATTCTCTTAATCATTCACCCATGGGCTTCCCTTGTGGCCAGTGGTAAAGAATCTGCCTGCCAAATGCAAGAGAAGCAGGTTCAATCCCTGGGCCAGGAAGATCCCCTGAAGGATGGAATGGCAACCCACTCTGGTATTCTTGCCTGGGAAAATTTTTTCCATAGACAATAGGAGCCTGGAGGGCTCCAACTGGCTCCAAAAACCACATCAGATCCTAGAAGATATTTTATTCCACGAAAAGACCATGACAGAGTGATTCCAAAACAGTCCTTTCCTATGAGAGAAGGAAAGATAAATGTAAATCCTCTTGCCTTANAGGTTCAATCCCTGGGCCAGGAAGATCCCCTGAAGGATGGAATGGCAACCCACTCTGGTATTCTTGCCTGGGAAAATTTTTTCCATAGACAATAGGAGCCTGGAGGGCTCCAACTGGCTCCAAAAACCACATCAGATCCTAGAAGATATTTTCTTCCACGAAAAGACCATGACAGAGTGATTCCAAAACAGTCCTTTCCTATGAGAGAAGGAAAGATAAATGTAAATCCTCTTGCCTTAGCACCACTATGGCGATGCATTAACTAATTTCTAAGGGTCAGACACAACTTAGCGACTAAACAACAACTATAACAAAATAATTCACACTACCACTCATTTATCAGAACCATTGTTTTCCAGCCGCTATGATCTGGGCTAAGTAGAATGAAGGGACACATGCCACCATTAGGAAGCCTGGACTGACTGGAAACCCAGAAAATAACAACCAAAAAAGTGTAATATTTAGAATAAAAAGGAAACCTATCAGAAAAACCCATTATATAATTGAGTTAAGTGAAGTCCTCAGCTAGGAAAAATTATGGTTAGGAATTCTGCTAAACAAAAGCAGCATATGTGTTATATTACACCCTCTCCTTCAAGAAACAAGTGTCATAGAACATCAAAGTTGTAAATTTTCATAGGTATTTTTGTTAGGACCCTAAATTATTTTAATATTTTGCAACTCCCATCTGTTATAAATCTTAGAAAATATTCACTGGATAATCCTTTTTTCATTAATGAAAGAGCTGCCAAAATAGCACTAATTCTCAAAATGATACTATTGAAATATCATAAAATTTGTTATTAAAAAATGCTTATTTCTCCCCCATTCAGTAGAAAACCTTAGAAATTAGTTAATGCATCGCCACAGTGGTGCTAAGGCAAGAGGATTTCCATTTATCTTTCCTTCTCTCATAGGAAAGGACTGTTTGGCAATCACTCTATCATGGCTCTTTTCATGGAAGAAAATATCTTCTAGCATCTGGTGTGGTTTTTGGAGTTTATTGTTGTTGTTCTCTCTCTTTTCAACTTGTGTCTCTTGCTATTTAATTATATCTTAGACAAATCAATTATTCCTCTTTCTCTCTTTGAGTCTTTCTTGCAATAACTATATGTTGTCCTTCCTCTATCAATCGTATCCTGTCTCCCTGGTGAAATTTAGTTTATCAACTGACTTTGCCACTTACTTTGGTACCTATTTATTTTTATTTTTCTTCAGACTTCTTGTAAGAAAAGCAGGGAAAACTCCTGAAAGGTTTCTTCCAGTCTATCTCTGGAAGTGAGACCATTATATTTAGGTAGAGCATAAGATATAAATATTTTTGCAGCCAAATTTGTCAATTACTTTCAGACTTTTTTAGAGCAGTAAAGGGCTCAGCATTGCTCTGAGATCAACCCGACAAGCCGACCAGTGCTGATGAAGTAACCCAGCATTTCAGACAGATGAGAAGAGCTTGGATTCTAATCAGTTCACAGCTACTCTTTCTTGGTGTGTCCCAAGGATGTCATATTCTAACCTCATCCCCTTAGCAAAATAGATGCTAATAGATTTAGAATATGCTCAAGTCTGAAGGCTCCCTGGCCCACCCTCTGTCACAGGTTTCTGTGGTTGTCTCAGGGAGGACACCCCATTTCTTTGCTGTCTGGCTCACTCAAGGAAGCTGATCTCACTTGGGTTCTCAGTGTCACAAATCTTAGCTCCTGTGTTATTTTAAAATTTTTCATATGTAGCCAATGCCCTGGATGCCAGCCATACCACACTTGAAATATTTGTCCCCTTTCCTTCCCCTTAGACTTTATCACTGCCAGGATTAGGCAATTTTCCTTCTGTCCTTTGCAAACCTCAATTGCAAAGGCTTGGTTGCACCTTATCTGACCTCTTCGTTATACCCAACCTCTAAAAAACAGCTAGTCAGGTTGTCTTCCGGGCCCTACACCTCTCTGAAAATCTCTCCCTATTTTGCCTCAGTAGATTCTGTTGGACCCCTGAAGATCCACTCAGCTCCATCCTATTCCAACTTTCCCCAATCTTCTTTAGAAAATTTGACTTTTATAAATCATAATAAGCTAACTCCTTGGCCCTCTAGCTCTCAGTTGCTTGGGCAATGGCGAGTATAATAGCCAAAAAAAAATTACCCCTCTCAGATCTTAAACTGAAGGGCCAACTGGTGCATTCTAAAATCCATCACCCCTCTTCTCATGTGCTACTAGGGCGGCGTGCCTAGTCGCACATGCCTAGAGGGGCATGCCTAAAAGACTTAAAATTCCTCTGATGGATGGTTTGACTTGAGGACTTCCCAGTGGCAATTTCATGGCTTTATTAAAACTGCATCCCAGTCTGACTTTTCCTAATAAATCTTCCTTCTCTCCCTCTCTATACAGGTGTAGGATGGCGGTCTAATGTCCCTCTCTCTACAGGTGTTTGATGGACTCACAGTCTCCCCCAGCTCCCTCTCTATTTCTCTCACAGGCATTTCCCTGATAAACCTACTGCATGACTAATTCCATTTTGATGTTGCTTCTTGAAGATTCTGAACCACTATAGAGGATAAGAAGAGAAAAAGACAAGAGTACTTATTTCCCTTAGCTCTTCCCTGTTAGGTCATAGGTTGAAAGTTCCTGTTAGGTTGCTCTCTCTAACAGCTGCAGGTATTCTGGGTTCTGGTAATGGCTCAGTCAACTTGTTCTTCCAAGGTAACAGTTTCATCCTGTTGCCAACCCTGGATGCTTTAACATCTCTATCTTGTCCTGTCTTTGTCCCTTATTAAACTCTCTTCAATCAGCCTCTCCTTTTCTAATTTTTTAATCTTATTTTATATAAATATATGTTTAAATATCAAAAATAATATAAAAATTTCCCTTATAACTTTCACCCAGATTTCTCAATGTTCAGCATCATATATACTGGTTCTCTCTCTCTGTGTGTGTATAAAACTTTTATTGCTTTTCTCAGTATCTAAAAAGCATAAGTTAATACTTGATGAACTTTTTACCCTAAAAATCCAGTGTGTGTTTCCTAAAAATAAAAACCAAGGACATTCTCTTACATATCCATAGAATGATTATGAAAACAAGAAAAAATGAGCATTAATGCAATATTATTTTCTAAACTGTAGATCTGATTCAAATTTTTTTTTCCAATTGGCCTAATAATATCACCTATAAACAAAAAAAGAAGAAAAATATCCTGGACTAGATTTGAATCCAGAATAATACATTGCAAATATCACTCTCTTCATATGCAGCATCTGTTCCCTTTTAGAATTCTAAAATTTATAGTGACTGTTACCAGGACAGGCCCAAAGAAATGAAACCTCAAAACTGAGTTTTAGAGTAGGTTTGCTTACATGTTTAGTAGGCATATAATCTTATTTCTTTGTTGGTGAGTGCTAAGTTGCCTCAGTTGTATCCGAGTCTTTGAGACCCTGTGGATGGTAGCCTGCCAGGCTCCTCTATACATGGGATTGTCCAGGCAAGAATACTGGAGTGGATTGCTATACCCTCTTTGAGGAGATCTTCTCCACCTAGGCATCAAACTCACATCTCCTGCATTGGCAGACAAGTTCTTTACCACTATTGCCACCTGGGAAGCCCCTTAGTGGATGGCAGACATTAGTAATCCCTGGCATGGAGTAACCTCATGATCACTCAAATTATCAGCAGTGTTATGGAAGATAGTGTAGGTGGAGACCAAGTCATTGACAAGTGACTGCAGTGTTTAGTTGCTATGATAATAATGACCATTATAAAAACTATATCATGTGATAGCTTCTTCTGGTAATCTTGGAGAACATCACAGGGAAAAAGACAAATTGAAAGCTACAGAAAGGTCTAAACTTAGGAAGCTTCCATAGCGGTTTTAAGACAGTTTCTGTATCCCAGCAAATATATTCAAAGATCAATACAAAGTAGAAAGAAGAGGCAGGAAAATGTAAATGAAATTATCAGATATTTAACCCAACAGAAAAGAAGTAAAATGAAATAATTGCTTTATTGACATGCAAAATTTTATATTTGACAATCATGAATAATAAAGATAAAAGCATTTTAAAAAAATAAATTATTTAAAAATCTCCAAATACAGAAGGATAAAATTTTAAATGTACTAGGAATTAATAACAAAATCTTAGCTGTTAATTACTATAAATCCTAAATCAAGATTAATATTCTAAGTAATAAATTGAAGATAAAGACATACAAATGCTAAAATTTGACAAAATGAAAAAATATTGAAAATATAGACTAGAAAACATCAGCATAAACTGAAGAAATCCATATTAAGCTTTTATCACTCCAATCCCAAAGAAGGGCAATGCCAAAGAATGTTCAAACTACCTCACAACTATACTCATTTCACAAGTTAGCAAGGTAATGCTCAAAATCCTTCAAGCTAGGCTTCAACAAAGTGTGAACAAAGAACTTCCAGTTGTACATGCTGGATTTAGAAAAGACAGAGGAATGAGATATCAAATTGCTAAATCTTCTGGATCATAGAAAACCAAAGGAATTCCAGAAAAACATCTACTTCTGCTTCACTAATGATACTAAAGCCTTTGACTGTATGGATCACAAGAAACTGTGGAAAATTCTTAGACATATGGGAATACCTGACCATCTTACCTTCCTCCTGAGAAACCTGTATCCAGGTGAAGAAGCAACATTTAGAATTGGATGTGGAACAACAGACTGTTCCAAATTGGGAAAGGAGTTCGTCAAGGCTGTATATTGTCACCCTGCTTATTTAACTTATATGCGGAGTGCATCATGTGAAATGCCAGACTGGATAAAGCTCAAGCTGGAATCAAGTTTGCCAGGGAAACAATCAATAGTCACAAATATGCAGATAACACCATCTTAATCAAAGAAAGGGAAGAGGAACTAAAGAGCCTCTTGATGAAGGTAAAGGAGGACAGAGGAAAAGCTGACTAAAATTCAACATTCAAAAGACTAAGACCATGGCATCCGGTCTCATTATTGTGGCAAATAGATGGGGAAAGGATGGAAACAGTGACAGACTTTATTTTCTTGGGCTCCAAAATCACTGCAGATGATGACTGCAGCCATGAANCCAGTTTATTGTGATCCACACAGTCAAAGGCTTTGGCATAGTCAATAAAGCAGAAATAGATGTTTTTCTGGAACTCTCTTGCCTTTTCCATGATCGAGTGGATGCTGGCAATTTGATCTCTGGTTCCTCTGCCTTTTCTAAAACCCAGGAAGTTCATGGTTCACGTATTGTTGAAGCCTGGCTTGGAGAATTTTGAGCATTACTTTCCTAGCATGTGAGATGAGTGCAATTGTGCGACAGTTTGAGCATTCTTCGCCATTGCATTTCTTTGGGATTGGGATGAAAACTGACCTTTTCCAGTCCTGTGGCCACTGCTGAGACACACCAAGGAAACCAGAATTGAAAAAGACACGTGCACCCCAATGTTAATCACAGCACTGTTTACAATAGTTAGGACATGGAAGCAACCTAGATGTCCATCAACAGATGAATGGATAAGAAAGCTGTGGTACATATACACAATGGAGTATTACTCAGCCATTAAAAAAGAATGCATTTGAATCAGGGATTTCTTTGGAAGGAATGATGCTAAAGCTGAAACTCCAGTACTCTGGCCACCTCATGCAAAGAGTTGACTCATTGGAAAAGACTCTGATGCTGGAAGGTATTGGGGGAAGAGGAGAAAGGGACGACCGAGGATGAGATGGTGGATGGCATCACTGACTTGATGGACCTGAGTCTGAGTGAACTCCAGGAGTTGATGATGGACAGGGAGGCCTGGCATGCTGCGATTCATGGGGTCTCAAAGAGTTGGACACGACTGAGCAACTGAACTGAACTGAACTGAATGAGGTAGATGAAACTGAAGCCTATTATACGAGTGAAGTAAGTCAGAAAGAAAAACACCAATACAGTATATTAATGCATATATATGGAATTTGTAAAGATGGTAATGATGACCCTATATGCAAGATAACAAAAGAGATACAAATGTAAAGAACAGACTTTTAGACTCTGTGGGAGAAGGCAAAGGTGGGATGATTTGAGAGAATAATACTGAAACATGTATGTTATCATATGTGAAATAAAGCACCAGTCCAAGTTTGATATATGAGACAGGGTGCTCGGGGCTGGTGCACTGGGATGACCCTGAGGGACGGGATGGGGAGGGAGGTGGGAGGGGGATTCAGGATGGGGAACACATGTACACCCATGGCTGATTCATGTCAATGTATGGCAAAACCACTACAATATTGCAAAATAATTAGCTTCCAATTAAAATAAATAAATTTTTTTAAAAAGACACTCTACTAACAAAATTAAAAATATTTATTAAAATATTAAATATATAAGCATATATACACACACTAACAATTTTCTCTCCTGAATTGCTATCTTCCCAGATGACTCAGTGGTAAAGAATCCCCCTGCCAATTCAAGAGATGAGAGTTTGATCCCTGGGTTGGGAAGATCCCTTGAAGAAGGAAATGGCAATCCAGTCCAGTGTTCTTGCCGAGGAAACCCCATGGACAGAGAAGCCAGGTGAGCAACAGTCCATGGGGTCACAAACAGTTGGATACAGTAACAAAAGGGAAGGAATGGATCAATCAACGAATGAGCACTATTGTCTGGATCAGAGATGATGATGTGCTATGAACAAGTTATGACTGATCCAACATTGACGTCTCATACAAATAACAAATGCATATTTTAGATATGAAGCAATACAAGATTTAGAAATTTTTAGACTTGTCTGGGGTTTCCCTGGTGGCTCAGCTGGTGAAGAATTAGCCTGCAATGTGGGAGACCTGGGTTCAATCCTTGAGCTGAGAAGATCCCCTGGAGAAGACTTTTCTGAAGGAAAAACCAGAGAAAATATTTCAGTAATTCTAAACAGTAATTCAGGAAAGAGGAATGATTAGGAGATAGCCATGGGAGAAACTCAAAAGTGAAATAAAAACTAATCTTGTTCCTGAATAATGATCTTTGGCGCTTTCATGTAATTTAGAGCACAGGCATATAAACCGTATTATTATTATAGAAGTTCTCCACCTATTTCAGTGTAAACGCAATGCTATAATTTTCAGAAGGCACAGGTAAGGAAAAGAGCAGAAGAAAGTGCAATGGGCCTCATTTCCTCATCCTTTCTGTCATATGGGAATTAGGAAACAGAGCCTAGAGTTGCAGAGTTTTATAAAGGGGGATTTGAAAGTTCCTCCTAGCCTGAGTTATAGGTAATACGGGTAAGGCGCCCAAGTGGCAGCAATGAGAGGTGGGATCTGAAGCAGCTCCATTCTCCATCCTCAAACCAGTGTCACAGGTGAGCTATTCACACAACTGTATACGTGAACACTGTGACCAAGGCATGGAAGGCAAAGCACAGGGAAGGGAGAAAGGTGCCAGATCAGAGATCCAGGCAGGTCTAGGGGACGCAGCGTGCAAGCAGAGACCCTCGCCTGGGAACCAAGGATGAACCGAGCCAACAGGAACGAAGAGGCGCACGAGCCGCGCGTGTGGGGAGGCCACGTGGCAGCTCACTGAGCGGGTAGGGGTGCATGGGAGCTTGTCAGAGGGGCAGAGCCATTCTGGGTGACACTGTGCTGGTGACTGAGCGACACGAGGAGGCCTCTGTCAAAACCACAGAAAGATCAACACGAAGAGTGAACCCTAATGCAAGTGATGGCCCTTCGCTAATAATGTATCAACCTGGCTCACTGTTTGTAAAACATGTACCACCCTAATGCAAGATAACAGGGGAAACTGCCCATGGGAGAGGGCTTAAGTGGGAACTCTGATTGGCTCAATTTTCTGTAAATGTAAAACTGCTGCAAACATAAACAGTATTTTTTTAAGGCTCTCAATGACCTTTTCACTTTCTCATCCCTTAATGAACAGCAACAGGCACTGGTGGGTTTGAAACCACAGCCAGCCAGATGAACCACACACAGGGAAACAGGCGGTGGCTTTTCACCTGTCCCTACCACTTTATTCTGTTGTTTTTTTTTCCCCCCCTAAGAAAAAAGGTAAGTTTTTCTCTGTTTCCTTTTTATTTCCAGATATGAACTACCTTTCTTTCTTTGTTTAGAATTTTTCCCTAAGCTTATTTATGCTAGAATAGCTTGACACGTGAATTTTGAGTTTTGTTTCTCCCTACTAAAAATAATTCTCTCTGACAATACAGGAGCTAAATTTAATACAAATTATCATCGAGAGGTGCCAGATGTAACAGCCTTTAACAAATTCAGAAAGTAGTTACAAAGCCTCTTTTCTCATCAAAGGAGTTCATGAGAGAGAGTACTGCAGAAATTCTGATTTCCTTAGAATCGCTTTGGCTTCAGCTGCGAAGGACTAGGCATGATGGTCGCGTGTTGCAGTGGTGGATCCCAGCCTGAGGGCTGCACTGCCGGGGTCAATCAGAAAGCACAGCACATCAGAGGGGTTGCAGGTGACTCGAGGTCTCCTGGGCGCCAGGTGGCAGAGGACACAGGACCGAGAAGGGCAGGAGATGCTCATCTGGACCAGGTGATTCTACCTCTGTCTCTGGTAACGGGTCTCTGACAATTAGACCTGTCACTTCTTCATTTCTCACCAAAGAGCGACTCACGGGTCCTTGGGTGTCTTACTTTCAATGTGTTACTGTTAATTCCTGTCTTTTCATCTCGTTCCTCCTTCTGTGGCCTGCTTAATGGTTTGCAAGTGGTCGGCTGAATGCATTACCATGTTTGGTGCTCTGCCTAACTGCAGTCAAGAATGACAAAGGAAATAAGGAATGATTTCTCTCCTCCTCCCTAGGAAGATTCTTTAACTTCTATCGTATAATACAAAGGAAACAGCATAAACACATGTTAAGTTTTATTATCCCAGGGAGAGGGTGGCTGTTACAAAATCCACTGATTTAAATGGCAGAATGGTAAGCTTTCTTTTCCAGTACTGCTATATATTCATTGCCTTCCTCATTATTTTAAGATTCAACAGACCTTGAAATTTTCAATCTGGGAATAAATTAGTTTGTGGACCTAAAAAACCACAGATAGGTCTTTGTCTTCAATCAATTAACGTTTTTTTCTCCTGTTCCAAAAAGGTATTTAGCCACAAGTGAATCGGTCTTTGTGTTTCTCACTATGCAAATTTACTTCCTATGGTTAACTGAGAGCAATACTATGCTGTTCTCCTGTATCCTCAAGTCTGTGTGACACCTTTACAGAGAACAACAAAAGGAATTTCTGTTCTTTCCTCAGATTTCTCAATTCATAATATATTCTGGCCTATATGGGATTTGACACAGGCAGGCATGCAGCCTGACAGTATAGAACTTCCCTAAAGATTTATGTCATTACTAGAGACCAAAGGCACATGAACTAATCATTGACTTCCATCTACTCTCATGAATCACTGCTCAGCTTCCTATTCTGTCGCCTGTTCTGAGCTAAGATGACTCTTTGAAGTCAAAGGCAGTTCTATAAGGTAAAGATGGAACGAAAATAAATCACAGACAGTTTGGTTTTCCAATCATGGTTGTTTTTAACATATTACCAACTTCAATAAGGGATGAAACTGTAATTCAGTGAAAGGCAAGGAAGACACTGCTCGGCATCCATGCTGAAAATCCTGCTTTCGCGCGTGTGAAGGGCAGGCAACATCACAGTCACTGCACTGTCCCTAGGCTGTAACGGCAACCTAGAGCACAACACATGCAAGTGGACGCCTAGTGAAGGGGTAAACGATCACTGTCCTTTGGATTGCATTTTACCTCCTCTAAAAATTACAAGGACATGACCGAGAGAAGAGAGAAAAGCTCATCCTCGAGTTTGCTTTTGCGAAAATACCAAACATTGAAGCCTCTGAATCCTGTTTACACCTTTAAAACCATTAAGTCCAATAACAATGCCAAGTCTTATGCTAAATTACCTTACTGGGGCACTCACAAAATACAGAGCAATTTTAACAAGCTCATTCACAAAGCAAGTGAACAGTGAACACAGGAAGAACACAAATGTCTTTTCTACTCACTGCAAAGCAGATGCTGATGCTAGTTTATAAAGTGGATAACCTTTTACCAAACTGCTGTTAAAAATGCTGATATTACACACTCTGTGGCTAACTGAAGCTAAAATTTCTGGCACACAGTTAGACCCACTAGGAATGGGATACTACTGTAAACGGATTTAAAAGACAAGGCTAACCTCTGGTAGCCCATCTTTCCTTAGTTTGTGCAGGTACTTAAAAGTTATCAGTTAGCTGATAACTAGTTATCAGTGAATAACACCATGGGAATTTCAATAGCTTCAGGAAAGAACATTGAAAGAAGCCTCCAATTAAAATAAATAAATTTAAATTAAAAAAAATAAAGTTAAAAAAAAAGAAGTCAATGGAAAGATTGGCTCAGATGGTAAAGCGTCTGTCTACAATGCGGGAGACCTGGGTTCAAGCCCTAGGTTGGGAAGATCCCCTGGAGAAGGAAATGGCAATCCATTCCAATACTATTGCCTGGAAAATCCCATGGACAGAGGAGCCTGGTAGGCTACAGTCTATGGGATCACAAAGAGTCGGTCACGACTGAGCGACTTCACTTTATACTATATTTACTAGGCAAAGAGGTTATCTCTCCCACACCAAGGCAGACTTTTGTGCTGGCACATTTCATACTGTGACTACTCACATAATTTAGTCAGTGAACTGACAACTATAAAATCTCAGAACTAGAGGACTCATATATTTACTTTTATTCTGCTCCACAACTGTAGAATTCAGAACTCAAGCACGTTGGTTTAATATTTATTCATGTATTTATCACTGATTGTGTTTCCTTATGAAAATGCATTCATTCCTCGTCTATAGAGAGCTTTTAAAGTTTCCCAGTGTATCATAAAATCACATTTTCCAAAGTTTATCCCACAGAACCCTGCTCGAATCGTCAGGAAAGATTAGAACACTAGCTTCTTGGATCCCCCTCCTGGAAGTCACAGCACACATCAGCATCCAAGGTGTTCTAGGTGTTTCTGAAGCAAAAAACTCTTTTGAGCAAGTGTTTCCCAAACTTACTTGACTACAGATCCTTTCCCTGCCCCTTAAAATAGCACCGCACAATTACCCATGAAACTTGTATTTCATAAAATCCACTTAGGAAAATACTGATTTGGAATGGTGATTTTGCACATAGCACCTGAAACTATGTTTTTGGTTGAATATTTCCACAGTCAGAACATTTCACTGATATGTTTTGAAATTAATAACCTCCATCTGACTTTTGTTTGGGAAATTATTTAGTCACCTGAGGCTGAAATCATGTGTATTTGCTAAGAGGTAGGCTTACTTTCTGATTAAAAGGTTAATGACAATAACCTGTTAGGCTACTTTATTCAAAAGTCAAAAATACTCATGAAACACCCACTACTGGAAGATTCAATAAAATAGGCTAATTTTCTCCTGAACTCCCAACACTATACTAGCTCAAATTAAAACTGATGCAATCAACACTTATCCTTTCTACCCTAGTACTTTAGTGTTGATTTTTTTTTTTTTTCAATACAATGTATCCTATCCTATCTCTAAGCCTTCCTTTTAGTGCAGTCAGAGAAAATCATCTGGTGAGTACTCTCATGTTAAATTGTCAGAAACCTACTCTTTGCTCCTCCAAAAGATATGGACATTTTAAACGATGGCTTCTAAAGACAATACTTATCCAAGAAGCAAGCATTTCTAACAGTGGAAACAGGACAGGTTACACTGAAAGATATATTTTAAGTCAAAGAGTGATCACAGAGTTTTCAAATAACTTCAGAAAATGTTACTCCATGGAACGTAGCATGTGAGCATGAGGCCCATGTTCCTCTGTCTATTCTTGGGTTTTATCTCCATCCTTAAGGGAGAGAAGCTTTAAAGCAAAGGTCAAACTCTACCTTCTTTTGAAAGCTCCCTCTAGATTCCAATTAACATAGATCCACTTGCTTTTAATGTCTACAATCTTTTAATTTTTATGCTACAAAATAGACAGCATTTTGTTACTGTCTTGCATCTCTCAAATGAGTGAATGTTATATCCTAAAAAACAATAACATTTCCTTGAAGGCAAAACCCCACCTTTCATTTCCCTTAGGTATTTAGCACAGGGGAAGGAACATACTAAGTGTCCAAAAAAAATCTGATTATTGTTTTAGAGCCAAAGGAAAAGGTATCAATAAAAAGGCATCAGTATGCTTAGAAAAATCTTTATCAAAATTAAAGTAGATGAGGGAGAGTCCAGTAGAACTGAAAATTCTTAGGAACTGAGACGGAATTCTTTGTGTCCATGATGTCTGCTCAAATGGATAATAGGATAAATCACATATAACCAACAATTATAATTACCCCATTGACAGGATTCCCTGTACTTCTCCTTTCTGTTATAGCAGAGGCTGGAGGGTATATACAGGAGCAGAGGGTAATTGGGAGATAGCCTGAGAGTGGACACACTCCTGGATGATCCTGTTCATTATCCTATCCACATACACTCCGGGAATCCTGTCTGCTTACTGAGGTGCAGTACGGCCGATGTTCAGCACGTTTAACTGAGCTGGGCGTCTCCTTTGGTTTTGTTTCGCTTCCCACTCCTGCTCACAATGCTCATGGGATATTGTTAGTGCTACTGAAGAAGGGGAGAGAAAAAGGAAACTTTGCATTCATTTATTTATTTCCAACCCCAGCTCAACCATCAAACTTTATATACAGGAAGAAATAATGAGAAAGTTCCAGTTGAAGAAAAAAGAGAAGCAAGACAACAATTTTTGAATATCTGCTCTGACCTAATATTCTTCCGGGCACCATAACTCTCGTAACAGTCGGGAGTGACAGAGTTGCTACCAAATTAGAGGCTGTGGACTCAGTATCATCATTAACTTGCTCAAGATCACTCAAGTGTTCACTAACAGACGTGGGATCTAAACCCAGGTACGCTGGGATTTTAATGTCTACTTCATTTTACTATATCCTCCTGCTTTTCTTCAAAAGCCAGTCGACCATTTCATTCATTTTTCTTCCTATTCTTGATTTTTGTTCCCTATAATCAACCACCAAGTTAAGCTTTTGCATGATCTTGTGCAATGTTTATCCTAAATAATAAATACTTGTGCAGCAAATGAATTAATATCTTCCTTGACCCCAGCCACCTCTCTTCAACATTTTCCATTCTATTTACACGTCCCCATTCATTTAACTCTCCTTTGCTAGTGACTGATTATCAGGAGGGTGCTGACAAGGATATGGGTGATACTCAAAACACAATTACTGGGTCTTCCAGAAGTTCATAAAGAATGGTTAAAGCAGAAACCAAAGACTGGGCTAATAAAATTTAAAAGATCAACATAAAAAAGTACTGTCTAAAAGATCTGAATATTTTTAGTCAGGAGCAGCAGAACATTTCGCTTCTTCCCCAGATCCTATGATGTATAAATTAGAAGCAGCAGCTTATTCAAACACAAATTCCAAGATTTGGTTCATGCTTCACATCTTTGATGAAAGCACTTCTTCCCCAAAGCCCTCCATGAACCCTCAGCCTGGGTTACTTGCACACTCTCAAGGGAGAAACTACAGCTCATTGATTTTTGTATCTTTAAAACATCAACCAGTCTTGGACACATAGTTGGAATACAGTAGAGATTTATTGAAATGGGGTAGGGGTAAGGGGGAGAGGTAGGGGTAAGCTTAGCTGTTTTCACATAACTACTCTTGACCTCCAGGTGCCAGCTATCACCTTGTTAACCCATTTGTTCCTTTTTTAGATTAAAGCTCCTAGAAAGGGTTTTCTAAATTCACTGTTCCAATTCTTTTACATTCATTCCAGTTAAGCCTTTGCTTAATTAACCTCTTTTCCAAATCGGCTTTCACCAAAACAACCCATGACCTCCAAGCTACTAAACCCAATGGTCAATTATTGGTCCTCTGACTTAAACTGTCAGTGGAATTTGCAATGGGTTATCACTCACTCCTCCTTGATATACTATCTTTGCTTTACTTCCAGAACACCACTCCTCCTGGTTTTTCCCTTCACCTACAATTTTCTTTGCTGTCTCCTCGTCTTTTCTCCAAACCGTATACCTGGATTGCCTCGGGGCTTGGTTCCTTGGTCTCACGGAGACCTTCCTCTCCAATTTACTTAGTAATCCATGTGTCTCCTTTGTGAGCTCAGCTAAATTGTCTAGATCTTGGCAAATTCCAAATTTGTATCTCTAGCCAGACTTCTCTCTGGTCCTGAGCATACAACTGCCTGCTGAACACATGAACATATCCTGATTTTTTACCTCAAACCCACCTCTATACAGTTTTTGATCTGAGTGGACTTCCATTCCATCTTTCAAACTGCTCAGGTGGAAAGTTCTTCTTTTTTCATACCCCTGAGGAAATCCCACTTTCTCTGTCTTCTAACTATATTCAGATTCCTATCACTTCTCACACTTTCTTTCACTACTGCCTTAAACAAGCCACTATGACAGGATCTCCCCTGGTCGCACCAGAGTCCACTCGGCCGCCAAGGTGACCCCTTTAAAAGCAAGTCACACTGACCCCTCCCTCAAGAGAAATACTCCTAGCTTTCTGAAAGCTTTCCATTTCCCTTTGCTAGCCCCTGAGGACTCTGACTAGGCTCAAGATCCTGTCCATGGCATAAGCCTGAGGAAAACGCTATCATTATCAGTGAATCCTTGTTCTGAGCCAGCCTGGGGTAGTCTGTTCTACTTACAGGGCTACAGTTAAAAGGCACAGGTGCTAAAGAAAGACTTCTGGATTTGAATTGCTTTTCACCATGTTACTGTTTCGTTTTCTTCATCCATTAAATCAGAATGAAATATTGTGAGGATTAAATGACTTGATATGTGAAGTGCGTACAATCATGCCTGCCACAGGTACCATAAGCTCTATAATCGTTCACTATTGTTATTTTTTATCATACGAAAGGACAACAATGGGCAACAGAACACAGAGTCACTTGTAATTTTAGATAATTTACCTGCCTCTCATTTTTTGTGTCACAAATGTTAGGGTAATTTTGTCTTCTGAAAGCAATCTGGAAAGTACCCCATAATATACTAAGTATTATGTATTGGCACAAGGTTAAAATAAATACACCTTTCAAGCTGTATATCAACAGATCACAATCTCAATTTTCACAGTAGTTTTATTTTGGTACCTCTTACAAATGAAGTAAGAGTCTTTAACATCATAAAGGTAAAAGTGCTGATTTTGGGAGGGGGTAGTTTTTGACTCTTATTATGCAGTCGCTCAGTCATGTCTGACTATTTGCAACCCCATGGACTGCAGGGCACCAGGCTTCTCTGTTCATCACTATCTCCCAGAGTTCAAACTCATGTCCATTGAATCAATGATGCCCTCCAACCATCTCATCATCTGTCATCCCCCTCTCCTCCTACCCTCAATCTTCCCCAGAATCAGAGTCTTTTTCAATGAATCGGCTCTTTGCATGAGGTGGCCAAAGTATTGGAGCTTCGGCTTCAGCATTAGTCCTTCCAGTGAACACCCAGGACTGATCTCCTTTAGGATGGATTGGTTGGATCTCCTTCTTGTCCAACGGACTCCCAAGAGCCTTCTCCAATACCACAGTTCGAAATCATCAATTCTTCGGTGCTTAGGTAAAATTATGGTAAAATTTCTGAGAGAAATATCATGTCTTAATGCAGCTTAGCTTTACAGCTCTGTTCTGTTAAGGAGATTATCATCACAGTGGCGCAATTAAGCGACTGGGTGTGATGCATTGGGTCTGAAGTAACAAGTAACATGGCAGCAGTCTATTTTTGTCACAAATCAAGTGATCATGGACTCACATTCACCTCACAGCTGAACCACCTACTTTTCACTCTCCTGTATTCCTACGGCCATGAAACTAAAAGACGCTTGCTCCTTGGAAGAAAAGTTATGACCAACCTAGACAGCTTATTAAAAAGCAGAGACATTATTTTGCCAATAAAGGTCCATCTAGTCAAGGCTATGGTTTTTCCTGTGGTCATGTATGGATGTGAGAATTGGACTGTGAAGAAAGCTGAGTGCTGAAGAATCGATGGTTTTGAACTGTGGTGTTGGAGAAGACTCTTGAGAGTCCTTTGGACTGCAAGGAGATCCAACCAGTCCATNCCAACATCCGCTGGATCATGGGAAAAGCAAGAGAGTTCCAGAAAAACCTCTATTTCTGCTTTATTGACTATGCCAATGCCTTTGACTGTGTGGATCATAATAAACTGTGGAAAATTCTGAAAGAGATGGGAATACCAAACCACCTGAACTGCCTGTTGAGAAATCTGTATGCAGATCAGGAAGCAACAGTTAGAACTGGACATGGAACAACAGACTGTTTGCAAATAGGAAAAGGAGTACGTCGAGGCTGTATATTGTCACCCTGCTTATTTAACTTATATACAGAGTACATCATGAGAAACGCTGAACTGGAAGAAACACAAGCTGGAATCAAGATTGCGGGGAGAAATATCAATAACCTCAGATATGCAGATGACACCACCCTTATGGCAGAAAGTGAAGAACTAAGGAGCCTCTTGAAAGTGAAAGAGGAGAGTGAAAAAGTTGACTTAAAGCTCAACATTCAGAAAACGAAGATCATGACATCCGGTCCCATTACTTCATGGCAAATAGACAGGGAAACCATGGAAACAGTGGATGGCTTTGTTTTTCTGGGCTCCAAAATCACTGTAGATGATGATTGCAGCCATGAAATTAAAAGACACTTATTCCTTGGAAGGAAAGTTATGACCAACCTAGACAGCATATTAAAAAGCAGAGATATTGCTTTGTCAACAAAAGTCTGTCTAGTCAAGGCTATGTTTTTCCCTGTGGTCATGTATGGATATGAGATTTGGACTGTAAAGAAAGCTGAGTGCTGAAGAATTGATGCTTTTGAACTGTGGTGTTGGAGAAGACTCTTGAGAGTCCCTTGGACTGCAAGGAGATCCAGCCAGTCCATCCTAAAGGAGATCAGTCCTGGGTGTTCATTGGAAGGACTGATGTTGAAGCTGAAACTCCAATACTTTGGGAACCTGTTGCGGAGAGCTGACTCATTTGAAAAGACCCTGATGCTGGGAAAGATTGAAGGCAGGAGAAGGGAACAACGAAGGATGAAATGGTTGGATGGCATCACTGACTTAATGGACATGTTTTTGGGTGGACTCTGGGAGTTAATGATAGACAGGAAGGCCTGGCGTGCTGTGGTTCATGGGGTCGCAAAGAGTCGGACATTACTGAGCAACTGAACTGAACTGAAATGTGGTTTAGTTATAGACGGTTTGTGAATTGATGGGAACTGCCTAAATGCTTTAAAGCAGTGAGGAATTTGGCCCATCAAATGTTGGGCCAATCAAATTGAGGACTCTTAATGTGAGGCTCTTAAAATCCTATAAAGACTTTAAGTACAATGGACAAAGAAGCAAAGGATAATTTCCAACACCCAGTTTTGCTAAAATATCCTGGCTCAAGACTTGGCTACTGAATAACAGCAACAACATCCTTGTTCAGGTCAGAAAACCTGGCAATATGGGCTTCTCCTTTAAAATGAATGTGGCGGTAGATGGTAGCTGCACACATGTAACTTGAATAAGCTAAGACCTTGTGAGAGATATTTGTGAAAATGGTAGTAGTTGTAGCAAAAAGTGGGAAGACAAGTTAGATTAAATCTACCTGGCAGAGTTTCTTAGGATGAATCATATAGGGGTAAGTAGCGTCTCAGTCTATCATCTCGATAGTGGTGAGGGCAAAAACCAAACTCAAGTGAGCCAAGAAATGAATGGACAAGTGAGAATATGGTGCTTGTCATGAAGAAAAGAAAACCAAGACAAAGTAAACTTGTTGGCAGGATGGATAAAAGTTTATCTATTTAGTTATTTGTCTGGTCCACATAAAAAGGATTCTTATTCTCTGTTGGAAAGTTAATGACGGTAGACAAAAGCTTTAACGAGTTGGTATTAAAGACTTTTTTATCCAAAGTTGCTAAAATTATCTGATAGAATGTGCAAAATTGACTTTAAGATAAATCCTTTTTATGTAGTAATACTTCTTAGTAATATTTGGAGCAGCGTTTCCAAATGCAGTGGAAGATTATCTGTAGTCCTTGAAGTAGAAGGGCAGAGAATGAAGAAAGGAAGGAGATTCAAAGCTGAGAACAAAGTGGGGAATTTCTGAGTTTGCAACTGGGAAATGAGAAACATTTGATTGATGATGATAACTTAAGCATGACTGTGCTTGTTGACAGAAGGAGAGATTCTATAAGTTTATCTCTCCAAAAGATGGAGCAGAATTGGAAAGAGAGGATCACAGGGTATAAGAATAGGAGGACAGAGGGGAGGGTGCGGTGCGGAGTGGTGGGGGTCGGGGTGTGGAAGGGATGCCGAACTCTGTCTTGGATTTCCAGAATGTAATTATCTTTTCTCCTGACTTATTAGCTCATTGGTTCTAATGACCTTTGATATAAAGTTTCTAAGCTTTTTAATTTGTGATTTAACTTGTGATTAATTTAATTGGTAATTAATTTGCTAATGTTTGTCAACCAGTTGTTAGAATTACTAAATACATGTGTTAATAATCACAATACCAAAGGAAGCTGCTTTGTTTGCCCTGTAAATCAAATTGAAACATCCTACCTTTTAAGGACATATTTTGCAATAAAAAGGATTTTCTAAAATAGAAATCTTTAGTTTTTGTTTCAGAGAAAATAGGAAAACTTATCTTTTAAAGACATATTACATCTGATCTTACTGTGTTTGCCACCACTTCTGTTCAGTTCTTGATTTGTGAAAATGAGATGTGTATCACTTACCTATCTAATAACTTAATGTAATAATTTACTTTTATTGCTTATTTTCCTTTTCACTGAAAATTTATCACTTTAGAATTTTCTCAGTTTGTATTTTCAAGGACAGTTGTGCATGAAGCACTCTAAGGAGATGAATTTGTAAATAAAACATATGATCCTTTGAAATAAATATAGTCATGAGTAAAACACTAAATAATCCAGAAAAAAAAAAGGCTATATGTTTTTTTGCTGAAAAGGATTTCGTTGTATTTAAGAGAATACTCTGAAAAATGTTCAGGAAGCAATGCTTAATGTTAACTGAAACACATGAAAAGCCAATGGAAACAAGGCAGTAACCTTCTGCAGAGCTTTTAATAGTTACAGTGAAAAATTAAGGACCACCTGCCATGTTGAATTTTATAAGTATGAATGATGCAGCAGTATTTGCCAATGCATTCATGAATAAGTGAAAAAATAGGGGTTTTATATAGTAACACAAACCTTCAAATGGAGTTAATAAAAGACAGGGTTTTTCTTTACTGGGTGGAAAGTTATCTGCTATATAGAAAAAGGACTACTGAATGAAACATTTGTCCTCAAATTCCTTTTAATCTGCTGTGAGGTTCTGCCTGTTACCTCACTTGGAATAATGTGCCAATTTTGTAAGGATAAAGAGAATTTTATCCTTTTTTCGTTCTTTTAGCTTCTTGATGCAGCATTTCCTTGAATTTCACAGTACCTGCCTGTTTTTAGCAGCTCTAATTTCAGACTATCACTTTCCTGGGCTAAAGTGTAAAAACTGATATTCTCATCCCCTTGATGGAGAATCTTCAAGAAATGCAATCCCAGTGAGAATGCTGCTTACTAATGGATATTTCTTTCTACAGGCATCTTTAAAAATTCTGTTTCTGTTTCAGGTCTTTAATAACCCCAGTTCTCTGCAGAGCTGGATTAAAATGTCTGGTATCTGTGGAAGAACGCTTTTGTAGTAGCAAGTGCTTTTGTATTATATATTGTAAGTAGTTATTGTTCACAGCTAACACCTTAGTGGTTTGCATTAAAGGTTGGTTGTTTTGTTTTTTTTTTTTTGCTCTTAACAAAATATTTCCTTTATCCTGTGACAGTTTGGAACTGAAGTGCAAGGTATGCAAAGGTATAATAGGGTTTGATTAGTTTGGCATTGAAGCTTGGCTTTTCAAAGTTAATTGGGTATTGTTCCTATAGATTGAAAAGATTTAAGTGGAAATAATTATAGATTTGTAAAATGTTATGGAGATTGAAATCTGTTTGGTAACTATGGCAAGGTATTCAGGTTCTTAGCACTAAAAAAGATACTTTAGTGTGCAGGAATGTTAAACAGCAACAAAAGCTTTTACAGTTTCCAATTCAGTTTTAAGCAAGTTGTTACTGTGAAATATATTGATTCTAACTTACATCTAAAAATATTGGTATAATTTCCAAACTTTCCAGATTTCAGAACCTTGATGTGTGTCTAGGTTATTTAGTTATTTTATTTGTATGTGAAAGTGAATTTTACTGAGGAGCTCATCACTGTAATTTTAGGAACTCTTAGAAAATCCATTTTCCTTTGTTGTTATCTCATTCTAGTGATTAAGGTGACACTCATTCTGTTTGTTATTATTAATAGCTCCTTTTTCACTCTTGAAAAGACCCTGGTTTGGAGGATAAATTATATAGTCACCTTCCATGTAAAGTGTTTAGCTTCGTCCTTTTCACACATTTTATGTGTTTCTAAAATAATCACATTTAAAAATATATTTTGGTGTGTTTTAGCTTTTAAAAACGTAAAGTTCTTGGTGCCTACTATATCCAAAATAAAATGTATATGTGTGTAACTGGTAGTTGTATTCATTAAGAAAAGTAATTATAATGCCCTAACATTAAGTTATTAAATTATGACTCCAGTCTTCATATTTCATGATATAAACTGACTAATTATAGTTTTTGGAGTCAAATTTAGAGCTGAAAATGTGGAGCATCTTATAGGATTACTTGTAAAATGCAATTAAATGGAAAGAAAAATTTTTTGGAGAAAGAGGCAGTTCAAGTTTTTTCTTTGCTTCTCTGTAATCAGTGTGTGTTTGGAGTGAACTTACATGAGGGTAAATTTGATTTTTGTAATTCATTAAATATTTATGTTCTGATCATGCTACCTAACCCATGTGAAACATAAGTTTACTCTGGATAATGATAATAGATCTCTTCTTCCCATATTATTCATATTAATATAAATGTTCATTTATGATTTTATTCATCTTGTTATATTCAATATAATAAGAGTTTTTGCTCTTATTTTCATTTATATGTATAATGGTTAATGAATATATATATACACAAATTAAATTATTAGAAAATACTTGACAGTAATCATATGCCAGAATGAGTAGTATATACAAAACAGCACAGAATTTTGACAGAAATCTAGATCCAGGCAAAGCACTCTACTAGAAACAGAACTGGATTCAGAAACTGATGGCTGTGTTCTAAGCCCACTTTTACTCTTTGGTAATATTATAAATTAGATGTTCCTATGTTGCTTAATCTCTCTGAACTTTCACTTGCATCTCGTGTCCTATGAAGGAGATTTGCTTGCCTACTTATATGATGGCATGAGGAACCTCTTACTTATTCCAAATCAAACTGCATTTTAAATTTCCAATATTTTAATATCAACTCTGTTGGCATGAGCTAGGTAATTGGAAAGTGTAAATGTAGAGATTGGGGAAATATCTGATGAAAAAAAAAAAAAAATCTCCCAATTCTACCTCCCAAGTATCTACTGAATGTCCAAGTCTCTATAAGCAAACTCACATATCCTCTTTCAGGTCATCTTCTTTAACCTGTATTACTGCCACAGCTGTTTTTCTGTTCTCTTTTTCTGTACCCTCTAAATCCATTGTAGTCAGGGTGATCTTTCTAAGTGCAGGCCTTAGCAGAACACTCTTCTTAAAATCCTTCAATGGCTTTCTATTCCTCTTAGAATAAAATAATAATAATTATTAACTCCTGCCCCTGCTTCTTTTTTCCAGTTTCATCACTTGCTTCCACTTGTATTCTACATTTCAGCCTTTTGACATTCTGTCATTGCCTCAAACATACCATCATCCTTTTCCTTTCTGCTCTTTCTTTCTTTTGAATAATTTCTTTCCACTCTTCTCTGAATATTTCTTCCTGATTCTCCAGGTTTCAGTAATAAAAGAAGAGCTGTCATTTATCTTTGTTCTTACAGCAATACTCTTTCTGAACACATCATGCTTTATGATAATTGCTTGTTTAATTATTGGTCTTCTCCTGGACAAGAGAGCTCTTGTGAGGGGAGGGATTTGTCTTTCTTCCCACAATGCCTACAGTTCTTTACATTAAGTNTGTGTGTGTGTGTGTGTGTGTGTGTGTGTGTGTGTGTGTGTGTGTACATATATATACAGATATATATGTATATATATACAGATATATATGTATATATACACACATGTATGTATATCACTTTTGTTCAAAAGAATATATGGATCCCTTTTAAAATATGGAAGTTCTGTTTTTCTTTCTTTCTAAAGGAAAACAGTCAGCTTTTCTTTACCTCCTTCTCTGTGCGTTGTTTGCACTGATTTTTCCATCATATTTATTCTTTCCAAAACTATCAACTTTAAGGGTGAAGCCAGAGGAGAAAAGATTACACAACAACTAATAGGTTTAGTTGCTCAGTCGTTCCAACTCTTATGCCCCATGGACTGTAGCCCACGAGGTTCCTCTGTCCATGGGATTCTCCAGGCAAGACTACTGGAGTGGGCTGCCATTTCCTTCTCCAACAATTAACAATTAATAAATTGCATCTTAATAGAATTAAGATACATAACAAAATCATGAAAAAACAGCATCTTATGTTTAAGCACACTATACTATCTAAATTCATTATTCTGAATGCATTTAAAAAGACTATTTTAAAGCAAGAATGAGCCATACTTCATGATGAATTTGGTATAATGGAGGGAGGAGGATCATTAAAAATATTATGCATTAATCATCTCACTTCCTATCCAAAAGTCACATTTAATTTCATGTAAATAAATGATGAAATGTGACCAGTTATTTTTAACTTGGATACTATAAAGTTTCCACAGTTGGATCCTCTAATTCCAGATGAATTTCAGGAGCAACACACGAGAGGCTGCTTCCTGTGTTCTCAACCTTATATTTTCTCCTCTTCTTTTTTTATACGATAAAAAAATTTTGTTTTAGCTCTGCTGGTACCAATTTATGGTATCCTAGAAACTCCACAATGATGGAAAAGATCAGGTGCTCACAACAAAGCAGAATTACCAACATATTTATGGCCCTATCATTTGACAGGGAAGGTCAAAGCTTCTCAGAGTTTATTCATAACCCTGCACCGGCTTTCAATTCTTGGAAAATTGCTCCTTGATACCCAGCTTCCCTGAAATCACAGAGTGGCAGCCACTCTCTTCAGGCATAAATCAGGTTCTAAATAACTGATAGCACTTTCCCGTCTAGACCTGGACAAGAAAAGCACTGTATTTTCTCTGTAGAATATGGCTGCTTAGGAAAAACAGCACAGGATGTTTTTAGGGTTTAATTTCTGAAATCATCTGTAAGAAAACATTCTTTGGGATTATAAAAGACAAGGCCCTGCTCTTGAATGTCACTATCATTTTTATATCCTCTCCTCTTTCATTCTCTAAATCCAAATTCAATACTATTATGGACTTAGTGCCTGCTTATCATGATTAATCTTGTCATGACTTTGTCATTCTGTACTTAAAATGTGCAAAATGTGTGACTTTGGCATACTAAAATACAGGCCAATGACACAATGACAATGAAATAAGTGGATGTGTGTGTGTGTGTGTGTGTGTGTGTGTGTGCGCGCGCGCGCGCGCTTGTTGTTTTTCAGTCTCCAAGTTTTGTCTGACTCTTTGCAACCCAATGGACTACCACACGCCAGGCCTCCCTGTCCTTTACCATCTCCAGGAATTTGTCCAAGTTCATGTCCACTGAATCCGTGATGCCATCCAGCCATCTCATCCAATTAAAGGGAGATACATAATTTTTTTAAAAGCCAAGACAACATATTGTGAGTGTTTTTCTGTAAGATGTCAGCAGTTCTTTGTTGTGAGGAATCTTAGGAACTAGGCTAGGGAAGCCTTTATTCTAATAATTAGTAACATTATTTTAAAAAATACTTGGCATTTAACATCTCAGTCATGGTAGGTGTCCATTTCTTCTAAGATATACGGAATGTACCTGGGTCTTAAAAACAAAAAGCATACTATGTGAAAAATAGTTAAAAACTGTGGATCTTCAATCAGCGGACATGGTTTTCAACTGAAGAGTTATCTCTGTACATTATCAATGAAAATGATTGTTGTTTTTCATTAGTGGTGGTGTTCACTCAGTCATGTCCGACTCTTTGTGAGCCCATGGACTGCAGGATGCCAGGCTTCTCTGTCCTTCACCATCTCCCTGAGTTTGCTCAAACTCATGTCCATTGATTCAGTGATGCCATCCAACCATCTCATCTTCTGTCGTTCCCTTCTCCTGCCACCTTCAATCTTTCCCAGAATCAGGGTCTTTCCCAATCAGTCAGTTCTTTTCATCAGGTGGCCAAAGTATTGGAGCTTCAGCAATATTCAGCGAATAGTTAGGGTTGATTTTCTTTAGGATTGACTGGTTTGATCTCCTTGCAGTTCAAGGAACTCTCAAGAGTCTTCTCCAGCACCACAGATCCAAGGCATCAATTCTTCAGTACTCAGCCTTTTTTATTGTCAGGCTCTCACAGTTAGGAGAATTCCAAGCACATGACTACTTGGAAAACCATAGCTTTGACTATATGGACCTTTGTATGCAAAGTAATGTCTCTGCTTTTCCATATTCTGGCTAGGTTTGTCATGGCTTTACTTCCAAGGAGCAAGCATCTTTTAATTTCATGGCCACAGTCATTGTCCACAGTGACTTTGGAGCCCAAGAAAATAAAGTCTGTCATTGTTTCCATTGTTTCCCCATCTATTTGCCATGATGTGATGGGACTGGATGCCATGTTCTTAGTTTTCTGAATGTTGAGTTTTAAGCCAGCTTTTTCACTCTCCTCTTTCACCTTCATCAAGAGGCTCTCTAGTTCCTCTTTGCTTTCGGTCATAAGGATGGCGTCATCTGCATATCTGCATATTGCTATTTCTCCCGAAGTTTTGATTCCAGCTTTTGCTTCATCCAGTCCCAGCATTTCTCATGATGTACTCTGCATATAAGTTAACTGATCAGGGTGACAATATACAGCCTTGGTGTACTCCTTTCATAGTTCATCTTCATAAAAATTAATATGGTGCTATTAAGGGCCATTCAGATGGCTGTTTTGTCAGAGAAGTCTGGCATTCAGTCCCAGCTGTACTATTTCAGCTGGTACATCAGACTGGGTTGATAATAACAATGCCAAAAGAGTCAGCAACTCAACAGAGCTTCTCCTATGGTTGGGGATAAGCAGGAACTCACATCTCACTACGTGGGAATGAGAGCTGTCCTGCCTCTTACTGATCCTGTGATTTTGCACATTTCTATTAATCCCTCATACCTCAATTTCTTCATTTGTAAAACTGAGGTAATGATAGTATCTAACATCAGAGACTTGTTGCCAAGCTTAAATTAAGCAGTGCACATTTAACCTGTACACGACCAGGGGATTGCAAAGAGTCAGACACAACTGAGAGACTGAACAACAATAAAGTGCTCCTAACTGAGCACATGGCGCCTGGTTTTTAAATATATCTTAGCTATTCCACTCTCATCATTTTATCATGGCGAATAATAAAAATGATGGAGGTGGGACTAACATGTGAATTTTGCACTTGTGGAAGGAAAGGGGTTTTGCTGTTCATCGTTAATTATTCTCTAATTTTGTCAGATAAGCTAATGAAGAACACAAGAGGCAGCAGACAGGTGAGAACCTGGTCCACACAGAGCTTTTCTATGACATGCATTTATCTAACTTCACCACTGTCTACAGTACCTCTTTCAGCCTCAATCCTGGTGCTAAGGTCGATCTGCACAGCAGTCTTATGTCACTTTCCCTGTATCTCAAGGCTGCAGTGAAAACACACATCAAGTAAGTAGACAGAGAGCCTACTTCAGGAAAGAAAACCATATAACCCAATCATTATGTATCTTTAAAAAATGCCGTAATGCTACTGCCTTAATTTACACCCTAGCACTGCCATAAATGCCACTATGATTCAAGGTACTGCTCTGTTTGGACAGATTACCCTAGTAGTGCTCAAAACCTGAATCCTTACCTTCTGATTTTAAGTTGAACACCACCATCTGGTGTAAGATGCTATTTACAAAATGTCATTTAGGGCAATTTTTAATTCTCAGTGAAGTCTTAAATATTACTAATACAACTAACTTTTAAATCTAGTACTCCTTAGCCAACACTGACTAAGTCCTCAGTCCTTTCTCTCCTAACCCATATACATGTGTGTGTGTATATATATATAAACACACACACACTCAAACAGAAAACATTTTTTAAAATCAGGATAATTCTGCTATATGAGGGGCTTCCTTGATGGCTCAGATGGTAAAGAATCTGCCTGCAATACAGAAGACTCTAGTTCGATCCCCAAGTCAGGAAGATCCCCTGGAGAAGGGAGTTGCTACCCATTCCAGCATACTTGCCTGGAGAATCCTACAGAGAGCCCGGGAGGTTACAGTTCCTGGGGTCGCAAAACGCTGGACATGACTGAGCGACTAACATTGCTCTGTGAGAAGCCTGCATGATGTCACAGACGAAGAGCATAAGGCAGTAAAGAAAGCACAGAATTAAGGTAGGTAAAGTCCACAGGATCGCCAAGAGTCGGACAAGACTTAGCGACTAAACAAACACAAGCGTGCCTATGACCTCAGAGGAATCTCATCCTGCAGGCCCACTTCAATCTGATGAAGGTCTCCTTAGCTGCCCTTTGTGATTGACTGCATTAAGGAAAGTACCACATGCCTGGCAGGATCTTCTGGTGTTTCTCACTGAATAGGAAACTTTTAGGTTACTCCAGTTTTAAAATAAGGGGGGATGTAGAAGCTAACAGCATCACAAAGTTGGTAGTGATAGGTGAAATATGTGAAAGAACTAGGGCAGAAAAGAATGTAAAGCTTCTGGATGTGGGGGTGCTCAGAGTTCTAGCCGTGCCGGGAGAAAGTGCTGAAATTGAGAGGCATCAAGATTTACCATTTCAGAGTTTGAGTCTCCGTTATGGTAAGTCTTCTAAGCACTTAAAACTTAAATGAATATGGAGTGGATAATGAGATTTCTTTCCTTCTAAAATGTAAGCCTGATGAATGATGCTTGAAAAGAACAACCAGTCATTTTTATGAGTGCTCAGCACAGCAATATAAGGGACTTTTTTTTCTGTACTTAAAAGAAAAATTTTCTTTGTTTTGGCTTAAGGATGGTGACATCCCTTGTTGGAAGAAATATCACCTCTATAAACTTATCTAGCTAAGATACTGCACTTTCTTCCTCAATACTAAAAATCAATTATGAATATATTTTAAGATATAAAACCATAGATTGTGTTAATGACCATATATCGTAATTGAATTTTAGTATTATTTACAACAACCAAAATGACTAGTTGCACTTAAAATACATGCATATGTGATAACGAATTGGTTACAGCTTGTAAGAAAATACATGACAGATTTACAAACAATTGTATGTAACAGAAAAACTCTTGTATTTGATAAAAATAAGGAATGAGTCTTGTAAAAAGATCACAGTCTAGGAAGACTCTAGAGTTAAGGTCTTTTGTGAGCCTTAAGAGAAAAAGTACTTCAATGCTATTGTTTTGTGTGTTTTTTTGTAAGCCCAGAAGTTGCCAAAGACAAATTTCTTAAATCCCAAATCAGGTAAGAACTGTATAAAACTATCTTGTTTCTATTTTAAGAAGCATTCATTAGTTATGGTTCTGCTTTTGAAAATAGTTATCTTGAAGTAAAAATTGTTGCCATGTTAAAAATGATTCATATTTGCATATGCATGGGCATTTCCGTCTCAAGGAAGATGGTCCAAAAACTATAATATCCAATACTTCATAACTAAATCCTATGAACATACAGATTTATATCAAAACTATTTTCACATTCAATTTAAACATGAGAGTCACCTTGAGTTATTTTTTAGAATCTAAATGTGAGATGGAGAAATATTATCATTTAGAAGGTGAAAAGAAAATGTTCTATGAAATATGCACATAGAATCCTTAAAACAAGTTAGAACTGCACACTTGAGAACCTATGACTCTACAAAGAGCCAACATTTTGGATAATAAAAAATGAAATTATGATAAAAATTACATATGTAGCAAGAAACCTACTACAATACAATTTACGGAATTTTCAATTCCAATTTCTCAAATAAAATTTTTCTCAGTAACTTTAAAAAACATAGCTCTAAGTTTTAAAACCTAAATGAGCATAGAGAAAATCTTCAAGGAACAACAATAATTGAGAATATTAACAAAACCTGTTTGTTTCAGACTCTCATATACAACTGTCTATTCAAGGTTCATGTGGTCGCTGAGAGTTGGACACAACTCAGTGACTTCACGTTCACTCTTCACTTTCATGCATTGGAGAAGGAAATGGCAACCCACTCCAGTGTTCTTGCCTGGAGAATCCCAGGGACGGCGGAGCCTGGTGGGCTGCCGTCTATGGGGTTGCACAGAGTCGGACACAACTGAAGCGACTTAGGAGCAGCAGCAGCATTCAAGGTTCAGCGAGCATCTCTAACTTAACACAAGCATGTGGAACTCCTATTCTCACCTCTTGTTTTTAAGTCCATCCTATTCCTCTCCCAGTTTTGAACATGTCAGTAAATGGTACCACCATCAACCAAGCCAAAAACTAAACTGATTATTCTACTCAATAAAGGGCAACGTGAACAAAGCTAATAGATGATATAATGAGAAAGAATACTTTGTAACATTCAAAACTGACTGGGGATTTATCTTTAAAATATATCTGGAGTACCTATAAATCAGCAATAAAAATTTGACAGTATCGCTGACAGAAAAATGAGTAAAAGGATATGAAGAGTTGCTCATACTTGCTAGTAATGATAGAAATACAAGTGAACACAGTGAAATATCACTTGATTCCTATACACTTTATACCCAGAAATCTGGATAACGTGAAATGTTGGTGGTGATATGGCAATGACTTTCCAAATCCATATGCGTGCATATGCACACACAAAACTCCTTCACACACTGCTGACTTGGTAAAACCATTCTAGAGAGCAATCGGTCACTAGTTAAATGAAGTATGCCCCATCACCTCCTAATTCTTTTCCTGTGTGTGTGTAGTCGCTCAGTCATGTCCAACTCTCTGCAGCCTCTTGAACCATAGACAACCAGGCTCCTCTGTCTGAGGGATTTTCCAGGCAAGAATACTGGAGTGGGTTGCCATTTCCTACTCCAGGGGATTTTCCTAACCCTGGGGTTGAACCTGTGCCTTTTGTGTCTTCTGCATTGACAGGAAGATTCTTTACCACGAGCACTACCTGGGAAGGTCTTTTTTTTTCAGTTGTACATGTAAGTCAAAGAAAAGCTCACGCAGGTCCATAAGGATATATACATGAGGTGGCACACTTTGGAAATTATTTATGGTGATGTAAATTTATTTTGGGGGGCTCCAAAATCACTGCAGATGGTGACTGCAGCAATGAAATTAAAAGATGCTTACTCCTTGGAAGGAAAGTTATGACCAACCTAGACAGTACATTCAAAAGGGAGCTCGTGTACACCTGTGGGGGATTCATGTCGATGTATGGCAAAGCCAACAGAGTATTGTAAAGTAAAATAAAGTATAAAATAAATAAATAAATAAATAAAATAAAGAAGAGCTATGACAAAAAAAAAAAAGAAAGAAAGACAAAAGCAGAGATATTAATTTGACAACTAAGGTCCGTCTAGTCAAGGCTATGGTTTTTNTGAAACACCTACCATCTTACTTGGGTTTCTGTTACCTTGGGCGTGGGGTATCTCTTCATGGCTGCTCCAGCAAATCACAGCTGCTGCTCCTTACCTTGGACGAGGGGTATCTCCTTACCGCCACCGTTCCTGACCTTCAACGTGGGATAGCTCCTCTAGGCCCTCCTGCCCCTGGGAAGCCACTGCTCCTCAGGTTGCTCCTCCCGGCCGCTGGCCCTGGCCTCGGGCATGAGTGGCTCCTCCCAGCTGCAGCCCCTGGCCTGGGCTTGGGCTCAGGGTGGCTCTTCAGGGTCACTGCCCTGAGGAGTTTATGCAAAAGCATAAAGGTGTTTTATTGCTAGCTCGAGCTAGGGCTCCCATCTCATCCAGTGCAGTGTTGATATAAATAATGTGACGTGATGTGCTCAGTCATGTCTGACTCTTTGTGACCCCATGGACTGTAGCCCGCCAGGCTCCTCTGTCCATGGAATTTTCCCAACAAGAACACTGGAGTTGGTTGCCATTTCCTTCTCTGGGGAATCTTCCTGATCCAGGGATTGAACCTGTGTCTCCTGCATTCACAAGTGGATTCTGAGCCACTTGGAAAACTCATCTGATATAATAAATAAGTCCTTGTTAATATGTTGGTTGAATGAATACATGAAAAAATTGTCCAAGTCCTTTCATTTTTCTGAATGCTAGTTTTGTTTCTGGAAATATTTTATAGTGTGAAATATGCTCAGAAAAAAATATTAAGCTCTCTTCACAGCTTTTCAATTACTATTATCAAAATTTCAAAGAGGACCCACTTCTTAATAGGCTAGCTTCACCCAGGAGAAAATAAATCCTTTCCCACTGTCCCTTGAGCAGCATTTCTGTATATTAAACTTGCCTGATAAAATAAGACCAGTGTTCCCTATTCTGTGCCTTTTACCTTGAGGGCTTCTGGTAGGAGTGAAATTGGCTTCCTATCTTCAGACAACTGGAAAGGCCAACATGCATGCAATTAATCAATTCTGAGGCTCTCTATCAACATGACTTTCCCAAAGAGAAAGGCTTGGGGTTCATTATCATTACCATCTCAGCTATAATAGAATATTTTTCTACCTTGATAAGGAAACTGATTATATCCATTCACTTCTATTTAAAACCTTATCTACACTCCATAAAGGTGGTAGTGAAGCCTGATTCTGTTAGAGAAGAAGTTGGCTTTACACCTTATACTTGCTTAATGAATTTACCACTGAAAACTGCTCCTTCTACACCAAATGACATCATACTAAACTCACAAATCATAAAATCAGAAATATAATTACAGAAGGGAGAGATCTAAAGGGCCAATCGGACACGGACTTGGAACCTGGCTTCACTGTTAAATGGAAGGACTAACCCTTGACAAGTCGCAGCATCTTTCTAAGACCTAGTTTGCTCCTTAAAATCAGGTCCTACTGGCTCCAACTCAAAAGATGTTATGAGAGTAAAGTAGTTCTCTCATCAGAAAGTGCACAGAATAACCTGAGGAACATTTTCAAACATACGTAACCCACAGCTCAGAGACTACCTAGTTGGAATTCCCAGTATGTTCCTTCAAAAAGCTATGAATACACATGGATAAATTACCATACAGAGATGCATCCAGACAATAGTGTTCTAAGCAGCCATGGATTAAAGAAAGAAGATGATCTCTATTACTGAATATAGAGCAGTCTTCAAAATTACCTTTCTTTTCCACAAGGATCTAGAATATTCTGAAAGAGGGTGGTGGTGATGAAGAGGGTAAAAATGAAAACAAAACATCTGATGATAACTTTTTATGAAGCTTTTAACCAGTGTAATTACTTTAAAATAATAATTAAAAAAGAAATCTTATAACTACAAAGAAACTGTGACAAGTGAACCTAAGAGTTAAATCTACAGCATAACCACAGAAAGAACAAAATTCATGATTTCAAATGACAAATTTTAGACACAATACTCTGGCCGGACTATAATTTAAAGACAAATGGAAATCTGCAAAGAAATTTTTAATTCCCTTCAGTAGTTTACTATTTAGTGGTAGTTTAGGTATTATAATTTTGAAACTAGTACTATACACTATAGTATAAAACAAGAATGTTATTTCAAACCAGGAATTTTGAGGGAGGGCAAAAGAAATAAAAATATAATAATATGATGGGACATCCACAATTTAATTTCAAATGGTCACCCTCCCCTCAAATACACCTATTCAGTATGCAATGTTTAAAACATTTAAAGTGGTTGGGATGTGCTGCTTATTATACTATTCTTTCAAATTCTCTGCATATATGACAATTTTCACAATAAAAAGTTCACAGGGAAGAAAAAAACAAAAAACCTATGCAGATGATTCCAGCACCAGCTCCTAAAGGCAGCACTCTCAGGGCATAGAAGAGACTTAAACTGGTTACTCTTCCTTCATGCTTTTGGGGCCTCCACAAGGTTCAGTGCAATTCAGAGAGGAAGCGGGGATTCTGACAAGATAGCAGCTACGAAGCAAAGGGGATAGGACTAGGTTTTAGAAAACTCCCTAGACTGTTGGTGGATTTTCCACACACTTGCAATGCTGGTCTATGCAGTTTCCTCATTTCAGAAACAGGAACAACGTCCCCGCCTGCTAACTTCAAAGGGCTGCTGAGAATCAAGTGAGACGATGATGAAGGTCTTTCGCAAACTCTAAAAATATTATTTTTGATAATTTTCCAGCATTTCCAGTATACACATTATTTCACAACTCACACGTGGCTCTTGAGAATCTTCAGTGATGGTTTAATATTCAGTATGCCTTCGACATTCAGAGCATCCAACCTACTTAACAACGTAACAGCAATGTCTCCATCTGCTTCAGAAAACAACAGGAAATCAGGGGCATCCCCGGTGTTCCACTTTCTGTCAAGGTTTACCATTCTCACTCTCTCTCAGTCTATTATCGATCATCTTGGTTACGCTCTGCTTTGCTAATTTGCTTCCTGACTCATATATATTTTGACAAATTTTATTGTTAAATTATAACATGCATCAAAGTCAAATATTCTAATTCTGATGATGATAAAGTTATAAAGGACTAACAGGCGCTTTTAAAAGACTAATATATATATGGAATAGTGGTTTTCAGGAAAAAAAATCCTCCTCCTCCAAAAACCTTCCTCTCAGTCAGATCGGCTTAGCAGAGGTAAGACTCTTGGGGTACGTGTGTGTGTGCATGAATCGTGTGGTAGAGTTGCTAAGCTGCGTCTGATTCTTTGCAACCCCATGGACTGCAGCCTGCCAGGCTCCTCTGTCCATGGGATTTTCTGGTTGCCATTTCCTCCTCCAGAGGATCTTCCGGACTCAGGGATCAATTAGATGTGTCATATGTATATGTGTGTGTATGTATGAGAGTGAGCTTCAACACACCCAGCATGAATGCATAGTTTGAATAAGTACCCTTGAATCCCAGCCCTCCTAGCTTAAGTTTACTTGGATAAATATTCCACTTTTTCTTCCATTTTAATTGCACTGGAACAAATAAGATCAAAATGCTCCCCAACTCAGGGGAAAAAAGAAATCTTAATTGGATGAGAAGTCATACAACTCGGCTGGAACTGTATGAAGCTCTTTATACAGAAGCTTTCACTGGCGCCAACCTTCTTCCCAGAGGCTCATTTCATTTCCCTGCTGGTAACACTCAAATCACTTCACAGTTCATTGATACTGCATTGGCAACCCTTTGTTTTCAATCAAAGGAAGATGCTGAAGCAATGCTCAGTTGGACTAAGTATACATGACACAGTGTACTTGCGTCCTTGCCACAGAGGACTGGGGACGGGGGGAGGTAAAGGGAAATGTGCCACTCAGCATCCAGTATTCCATGACTTTCCCCAGAAGTGGATCAGGGTAAATTATGATGACAGGCCTGAGACAAACGCTGATGCTCTCTCTTCTATTGTTTCACCTGAACACAGCACTCTTTCGGATTGCATCGAGACTCCTAACCTGATTCTCTGTCACTCATGGCTGAAAACAAAAGGCCACTGTTCAAATAAGTTTTTAAACAGTTTCCATGGAGACTGAATTTCATATTTCCTCCCTTGCTGCTTTGGAATCACTAAGGGATCGCCACTGGTTTTTGCTGATGGGCATCTTTCTATAAATCTCCCTGAATGAAAGATTTCTTTAAGGTCAAAGAGCTTGTAAGTTGTGTGGGTGAGCAGTGGGCAGGAGGGTGGTCATTTCTCACCTTTAGCCTTGAAGCATCATTGTATTCAGGTTGCTTTAAAATCTACCACCCCTGCCACATCCTCCTCATGTATTTGCATACCTGCACTGGGTGACCCAGTGGGTGAGAATCTGCCTGCCAATGCAGGACACAGATTCAGTCCTTGGTCTGGGAAGATCCCACATGCTGCAGAGCAACTAAGCCCATGAGCCACAGCTGTGAGGCCCACGATTTGGAGCTCGCAGTTTGAGCCGCAACTCCTATGTCCACATGCTGCAACTACTGAATTGACACCCTAGAACCAGCGCTCTGCGACAGCAGAGGCCACTGCAATGAGAAGTCTGCACACTGCTCTCAGGGGGTAGATGCCTGCCTGCTGCAATTAGAGAAAGCTCACACACAGCAACGGAGACGCAGCACAGCCAAGTAAGCAAATGAGTAATTTTTTTTTAATAAAAATAAGAGAGAAGTGCAAACCCCAGCCACTGAAAGAAGCTATTGCTCCCCAGGTGAACTTCCAGCGAACTAGGAAGAAAGCATACGCCAAGAAGTAGATGAAGTCAGAGTCTCTGACTGCCAACGTGGGAAGCCCAAGCACCCTGTATTTTACAAGGGGCGGCACCAATGAACACTCTTGAAGATGAGATCACCTAAAACTTCTATTTATTTGGATTTGGCTTGGCCACCTGATGTGAAGAACTGACTCATTTGATAATACCCTGATGCTGGGAAAGATTGAAGGCAGGAGAAGAAGGGGACAACAGAGGATGAGATGGTTGGATGGCATCACCGACTCAATGCACATGAGTTTGAGCAAGCTCCGGGATTTAGTAACGGATAAGGGGCCTGGTGTGCTACAGTCCACGGGGTCGCAAAGAGTCCGACACGACTGAGGGACTGGACTGAACCGAACCACCGATGGACTGCGCGTGGCTGCTGTTATTTCACCTTTGATAAGAACAGGCAACTCTGTGGTTTTTAAAGTTTAGAAAGTGAGAGAAATTACAACCTAATAAATTTTATTTTATGGATAAATTGCTCGAGGCCCATTTTCAAAAAAATGATTTCAAAAAGTGATGAAAGGAGTGCGGATGAGGAAGTTCTTATTTGGAAATTCTGTGCAGGAGACACAGAATTTGACAAGGGCTTTGAAAGAAGAGTGATTTCAATAGAAAATATTTTGGGGCAGAGAAAGGAGTGACTGTGGTCAGTTTGGAAAACAAGAGAGAGGTCAGTTTCCCTAGGTCATGGAACGCTAGAACATGGACCAGAAAGAGGGAGATGTCAAGGTCTGACTCAGAGCTTCATACCCGTGCCCAGATCAAGGTGCCCATGGAAAGAAGGGCCTGTCGGGGCTATGGAGCTGGGCGTAGGCCACGAGGACCCTCTGCTTGCTTTGGAAGAGAATACGGATTTAAAACAGGTCACGCCATACTTCACCAGCATTTAGAGAGACTAGGGCCCATACATATGTGACCCATCTTACAGAGGTGCAGCGTGGCACCGGCACTCCAGGCTGTTCTGGGAAGGAAAGAAAAACATGGTCCCCAAAACATCCCTGCTCTGGTTTTCAATTTGGAAAATGGACTCACCAAAGTAATTACGTAGGCCATCATTAGTTCTGAGGTTAGTCAAAACAATTCCAACTGCTTATGAGTACAATAAAAAAGGGCAAACAATAATAAAAGAAAGATATTTCTACCTCCTCTCCCATTTAATATTCAACCATAATAACTTGGCTTCTACCTACATTTTACCATAAAAACTGTACCTTATCAGTTGCCAAACTCATTATATCTTTTTTTTTTTTTTTTTAATTCTTGACACCATTCCTGATCACTCCCTGGTCTCTTAAAGCTCTAAAGCACCTCAGTTTCAGCATCATTCTATCTTAGTTCCTTTTCTTTTCCTTGAAGGCGTTCCTAGAGTTCTACCCTCTGCCATGACTCTTCATTCTATACCTTCCTTCCAGGGTAATGAGTCTGGATCCACGTTGTTAATTACCACATATATGTGATAATTCTTACAGTATTACCATCAGGCCATGCCAAATACATAAATTTCCTGTAAGTCTTTAAGGCAGTTTTACTCATTTCCAAAAAAGACCAATATCATTTCCAAAGAAAGATCAATCTCTTTATGTTCAAGATCAGCTGACCATCTTCCCATTTTCTCCTGTTCTTCTCATATTCTCCGCTTCAAAGAAAGACAACACCCAGTTGCCTAATCCTAATCCTAGGCATTGCGTTGACTCCTTCCTCTGTGTTCCTGGGAAGACTTTAGAGTCTACATCCCAAGGAACTCTACCATCCTTTCTTCACACCCATGCTTACTTAAGTTTACTTACTCATCATTTCCTTCTTGGATTTCTGTATTAGTTTGTGAGGCCCTAAATGGGAAACCTTAAAAAAGAATGGGCTAGCTTTGCAGTAGGAAGCTAAGATGGCACCTGCAGGAAGGAGTGGGGGCGTAGTCTGTCAAAGTTTTTGATTGGCTCTCTTGATTTCCGTGCACATGGACAGTGCATAGACTCCTGTTATAATGAAGGCACATGACAATTTGACCTTTAATGTGATTGGTGCAACTGAAGGCTGACCTTTAACGCGATTGGTGCAACTGAAGGCTGACCTTTAACGCGATTGGTGCAACTGAAGGCTGACCTTTAACGCGATTGGTGCAACTGAAGGCTGACCTTTAACGCGATTGGTGCAACTGAAGGCTGACCTTTAACGCGATTGGTGCAACTGAAGGCTGACCTTTAACGCGATTGGTGCAACTGAAGGCTGACCTTTAACGCGATTGGTGCAACTGAAGGCTGACCTTTAACGCGATTGGTGCAACTGAAGGCTGACCTTTAACGCGATTGGTGCAACTGAAGGCTGACCTTTAACGCGATTGGTGCAACTGAAGGCTGACCTTTAACGCGATTGGTGCAACTGAAGGCTGACCTTTAACGCGATTGGTGCAACTGAAGGCTGACCTTTAACGCGATTGGTGCAACTGAAGGCTGACCTTTAACGCGATTGGTGCAACTGAAGGCTGACCTTTAACGCGATTGGTGCAACTGAAGGCTGACCTTTAACGCGATTGGTGCAACTGAAGGCTGACCTTTAACGCGATTGGTGCAACTGAAGGCTGACCTTTAACGCGATTGGTGCAACTGAAGGCTGACCTTTAACGCGATTGGTGCAACTGAAGGCTGACCTTTAACGCGATTGGTGCAACTGAAGGCTGACCTTTAACGCGATTGGTGCAACTGAAGGCTGACCTTTAACGCGATTGGTGCAACTGAAGGCTGACCTTTAACGCGATTGGTGCAACTGAAGGCTGACCTTTAACGCGATTGGTGCAACTGAAGGCTGACCTTTAACGCGATTGGTGCAACTGAAGGCTGACCTTTAACGCGATTGGTGCAACTGAAGGCTGACCTTTAANATTGATACAACATTTCAAAGTAGCTATATTCCAATAAAAATTAATTTAAGAAAAGGATGTGGTTAAAAAAATAATATTAGTTAGTACACTGTTCAACAACAGGAGAGGTTTTTGTTTTATGTTTTTTAAGCGCCATATAGTGGAGGAGAAGCACCCAGCCAGGGAGAGGGGAGGAGGAGTGTGGAAACATTTTGCTAGAAAGTTGGGCGAGGTCTGAAGCAAGGGAAGAAAGGGGCTGCTTAGGGCAGCTGTGTGTCTGGGGGCAGTCCCTGTGGGGAAGAATCTGCTGCCCTGGCGTATGGAGCAGACAAACCGCAGAAAAAGCGCAAGCAAAGCAATGAGACACTCCGAAGAGGGTCCAGGTTGGATGCTGAGTGGCAGGACTTCCCGGAGAAGGAAGCTTGGCTAGGCGCAGGACAGAGGAAGGAAGCAGGATGAGCGGCTTTCCTTGTGGAAGAAGAAAGGGAGACCGGGTGTGCTCCGCGTGACAGGCCATTTACAGACATGGGATGCCCTAGTGGCCCTTTGTTAGATATCGCTGCGTGAAATCTACTTCATTTGCAGCATAAATTTCCTCTCAAAGAAATGCTATGCATAACCCTGGGCAAATCATTTCACCTGTAAGTCCCTGCCATTGCTCATCTGTAAAACGACCTCTAAGGCTTCATACTATTTACACTAATATTGAATGGCTGTATGCTTCAGGATAAATTATACAAAAGATTCTAAGATGGTAAGCCACAACAAAAATTGAGAAGATATAGGAGGAGAGTGAAATAATAATTTTAAAGAAAGGTATTAAAAGTGGATAATAAATACAGAAAAGATTATCAGTGCTGTCTATAGGGTCTAATCACTCTGAGAATCACTTCTCTGAGTTATCACTGAGGAGAGGCGGCTGGATGTGTGGACAGACAGACCCAAACCCTCAGCTCTCTGCAGAAATCATCATGCGTACCAAATTTACATCATGAACACTCAGCTTTTCTCAATGAGACTCCTAACATCGTTCTATCATATTCATTACCAATATTACAAATGTATAATGGAGAAGGTGTCAGGACTTTATACAGTAAATAATAGATCTAGTGAGATGGAAAAAAAACAAGCAGTAAGAAACAAGACTATGATCACAAGGAATTAATATTTACAACATATTTAGAGGTTTGTTCAACTGAGTTAAAAACCAACAGCATCCATTCTGTAACCATTCTCTTGTACATCAGATATTAGAATCCTAAATAGTAATCACCAAACGAGGTTTAGGATAATGCAAAAAGGCATGCCTTATTAACTCTCGGACATCTCATTTCTTGGTCATAAATCCTATTAACTTGTATTACCAACTGCCATAAAACTTGCAGATAAAAGATAATTTATGCTCATTGTACAGAAGCTAATGTTTCTGGACTTCTGAGAAGCACAGGACCAGAAAATGACAAAGTGTGTATGTGAAATCAGCAGCCACTCACACTGTATGGCGAGTGTGACAAACACGCTCTTAGCATCTGGCTGGCTTCACAAGAACACAGCCTAACCCGCCATTGACATCAGTGGGGTTTCACGGCTAAAACGTCTCTCACCAACTTCATAAAAGGGTATGATGTCTTGTTAACAACACTTTTGGGGGGAAGTAAAAAAGGGATGCTTGCTTTTTAGGGAGAAGCGATTATGGATTCTATTTTTAATTTGCTGCTTTAAAATGGCAGTTGAAACATCTCTTCAAGCAACCGCTACCTACTGCGGATTTCATTCATAATGAAATGCTTGACCCCACAGCAAGTGAAATATGCCAAAATACTACCAAAAAGACATTATATACTAAAAGTCAACCTGCCAAAAACTTCTAGTCTCCCAAATTTATATAGACCTGGAACTAAACTATTGTCTCCTTGTTTTAAAATCCAATTTATAATTAACAAAAACAAGTGAGAGGAAGGGGACTGAAAAGAGAATTAGATAAAAGATTTTAGGCTGCAAGAATCTATACAACTTTAAGCGAATGCACTCAAGACATAGAGGCCTGTGACAAATGACTAATATACCTTTAATGAATGAAGGATGATGGTTTATTTAAACAGCAGTCTCACCAGAGTCCTGTATGTAGACTCTCCAAAAGAAACGCAGAACATTACAGAAACACTAAGATGAATTGAGGGTAGGGAGGCTTTTTCCGAAAAAATCAGGAGAAGCACACTTTAGTTCCATGGTCCAGGGGTACCCCAGGTACTTGAACCATCATGGAGCAGATACAGCACTAAAACACTGTTATTAGCCGAAGACCACGTCTCATTCCTCCTGCTATTATCTTCAATTTCAGACAAACTAGAATCATAGAACCAATTCTAGAAGACGCTGTCCTCAAAAACAACAATAAAATGATAATTAACATTTATACTGAATTTTTAGTTCAAGTCAGTCACTCAATCATATCTGACTCTTTGTGACCTCATGGACTGCAGCACGCCAGGCCTCCCTGTCCAGCACCAACTCCCGGAGTCCACCCAAACCCATGTCCATTGTGTTGGTGATGTCATCCAGACATCTCATCTCTGTCATCCCCTTCTCCTCTTGCCTTCAATCTTTCCCAGCATCAGGGTCTTCCCAAATGAGCCAGCTCTTCACATTCAGGTGGCCAAAGTATTGGAGTTTCAACTTCACCATCAGTTCTTCCAATGATTATTTAGGACTGATTTCCTTTAGGATGGACTGGTTGGATCTCCTTGCAGTCCAAGGGACTCTCAAGAGTTTTCTTCAGCACCACAGTTCAAAAGCATCAATTCTTCAGCACTCAGCTTTCTTTATAGTCCAACTTTCACATCCATACATGACTACTGGAAAAACCATAGCCTTGACTAGACAGACCTTTGTTAGCAAAGTAATGTCTCTGCATTTTAAAATACTGTCTAGGTTGGTCATATGTTCCTTCCAAGGAGTAAGCGTCTTTTAATTTCAAAAACAATACTCAAATGATAATTAACATTTATATTGAATTGAAGCACTTTTTTTTGTATTTTAGTGGTTTGATGATAATCTCACTTAATCTGCTTAAATGGACAAAGTTTTTTTTTGTAGGTAGATTTTGTTGTAATTGAGAAAACACATAGTATTATTTTTGTTTAATTTCAGTGTGTGGCCACGAGGAGGGATATACCCTTAAAGTACAACCAAGATTAATCTTATTTGAAAAGAATGTTGTGGAAAACATACACACACTCACACACACATACAACAGATAATGCGCAGTCTGTGGACTGTGACTTTCCATCTTAGCCCATTAATCCCATGAAGGAGGAAACGTAGTGGAGTGGAACAAATGTGGAGTCAAAACACTGCTGTGTGACCGTATGACCTGTTCTGCTTTCCTCCTCCCAGGATTGTTATGAAGCTCAAATAGATGCTTTTTATAAAAGTCCCCAAATTATCACCTTTCTCACGATCAGCTGTCTGATGACTTTCAATTAAAAACATTTAAAACACCTTGAAACTATTGTTTATTTGTCACTGAAGCATACCAGATTGATTTCTTCAGTCTAGTTCCAAAATATTTGCAAATGGTTTCAATTTATGTTTATGGTGTGCCCATTCTATGATTACAATAAGCCCTATTAACCAGGAACAGCATTCCACAGACATCCATCCTCAACATGCACACTACCGAATACAGATGCGTGCTTTATTACATGTGCAACATACAGCACAGAGATATGGGAAAGCACACACTACACAGTCATTTCAGCTCCAATGGTACATATCCCATTTCCAGGATGTAGGTCGAATCTCTGCAATAATTTTAATATAGCTTTTAATAATAGATTTTTGGAGTTAATCACATTTCATAAGTATACCATTAAAACTGCTTAAAAATATGGTAGTGTGTAAGACTGATTGGTATCTTAAGCCCTCAAATGCATTCATTTTGGGTTTTGCATTTGTCCTAGGAGCTGACTGACAACTCTGTCATACAGAGTGAAACCAGTCAGAAAATCATGTAAGGTATATTAACATGTGTGGAATCTGAAAAAGTGGTACAGATTATATTATTTACAAAACAGAGAGAGAGACACAGACATAGAGGGGAAAAAGTATGGATACCAAGGAGGGATGACGGGGAGAGGTGGGATGAATTGGGAGACTGGGGTTGACATATACACGTTATTGATACTATTCATAAAATAGGTAACTAATGGGAACATAGTTACCCAGTGCTCCGCTGCTGCTAAGCTGCATGCGACTCTTTGCGACCCAGTGGACTGTAGCCCGGCAGGCTCCTCTGTCCGTGAGATTCCCAGGCAACAATACTGGAGTGCGTTGCCATGCCCTCCTCACTCAGTGCTCTATGGTGGCTAAAGGGGAAGGGAATCCCAAACTGGGGTATATGTGTATATAACAGCTGTACAGTAGAAACTCACACAGCACTGTAAGCAACTATTGCTGCTGCTAAGTCGCTTCAGTCGTGTCCGACTCTGTGTGACCCCATAGATGGCAGCCCACCAGGCTCCCCCGTCCCTGGGATTCTCCAGGCAAGAACAATGGAGTGGGTTGCCATTTCCTTCTCCAATGCATGAAAGTGAAAAGTGAACGTGAAGTCGCTCAGTCGTGTCCGACTCTTCATGACCCCATGGACTGCAGCCCACCAGGCTCCTCCGTCCATGGGATTTTCCAGGCAAGAGTACTGGAGTGGGGGTGCCATCGCCTTCTCCAGTATAGCAACTGTACTCCAATACAAAAAAGAAGTGACTGAGAAGCAGGGACCCAGGAAGTGTCTCCAGGTGGCCCTGCAAAGCCCCCAGACCAAAGTCTGTGCTAAACATTCTCACTGCTCCTGTGATCGAGGGTGTGGTCTCGCACGAGCTTTCCGCTTCACACTATGCAATCATTACTTGCTTAGGATAAGGTAATTTTCTAGTCGTTTCAATAAGACAAAAACAAACAGACCAGAAAGAGATTCTAGAGGGCCTCGTGGCTTAGACAGGAAAGAATCTGCCTTCAGTGCAGGAGACCCAGGTTTGATCCCTGAATGGATGGGAAAGATGCCCTGGAGAAAGGAATGGCGACCCACTCCAGTAACCTTGCCTGGAGAATTCCATGGACAGAGGAGCCTGGAGGGCTACAGTCCATGGACACACAAAGACGGAGTGACTGACACTCACGGTGTGTGCAAGCACGCTCATCATGATCACTATGTTTGGGGAACTGGGGATTCTCTTCTTTAATGATTAAACTTTGAGTCATATTACAAATGAAAAGAAAAGATGATTACATTACTATACATTTTGTGTAGGGTCCCGATCCCAGACTTTCTCTCCCAACTTCAGCTTCTGGCCCTCTGACAGAGACTACACCCTCTGCTCAGTCCTCTTTCCAGCCCACGGCTTTCTCTCTTAGACCACCTCACACCAGGCTGGGGCAGTGTAACTGTGTTCCACCAAAGGCAACGCAAGCCACTGCCAGGTCTGGCCTTGAAAAACATGTGGTACCTGGTGGTCCAGGCGTTGAGACTTTGCACTTCCAAAGCAAGGGGCGTGGGTTCGATCCCTGCTTGGGGAAGTAAGATTACACATGCCACACAGCCAAAAAATAAATACATTCATAAAAAATTTAAAGAAGAAAACATGCAGTGCCACGCCTTATAGTTTTCTTTTTTCCCCTGCTGCCTCAATGTGTCCCAGCTGGCTCAGATAAGAACTAAACCATACTGCCCAAACCATGTTCTCCATGAGTGAGAAAAAAAAAAAATTAAGCATAATCTCAGTTAAGCCTTTGAGATTTGGGGGTCAATTTCACTGCAACATACCCAGGGTAGATTAGTATCCTGGCCAATTGACAACTACCAAAAGCTAAGGGAAAAAAAGGGGGGTGGATCTTTCCAAATGCATCAAACATCTCCCCTCCCCAACAAAGAATACTCAAAACCCCAAAACTAGGTTTTGATTGAAAAGGAACACCAAATCTAACTTTCATCTTACATGCATTTGTGATTTTTTTTTTTTAAACCAAATCGTGAACTTGCACTTCAATTTCTTCAGCCTCCAAGTGTGGAAGGTCATCAGGAGAGTGAGCTTGAGCAAGGTAGGAGTGTAAAGGAGACTGCACTGCTTAAGCAGACACTCACAGAGCAAAGATGAATAGAAAGAACACTCTGCTAGGAAAACTGCCAACCAAATTCTGATGCGAAGAGGAACAAGTCTTCCTGAGGCATCTGTAATCAGAAGTCAAACTCCCAGCAGAATTAGCTTCAACATATATACCACCTAGATGGTCTCCCAAAAATCTCAAACAAAAGGTCTTAAGTTTTTAGTGCCTATAAATAACTGGGCTAGAAATCCACTCCAGAGTCTTCTTGGACTCACTTTTAACTTCTATTTCAAGTAATTCGCCCGGGTAAAGTTCCCAGAAATATGAGGTCACAGAGAAAAATCACAAAATACAGAATGAAATCAAGATTACAAAATATAAAAGGAAAACAGAACAGAAAAGACAGCTAACTTATAAAGACTGCAGATATCAGAATTATTCTGGACTATAAAGAAAGTACAACAATTACATTTTAAGAGTTTTTAAAATGTGAGTAAGAGCAAAGTATGTGAGAGAGATGAATCACAACAGGAACTTAAAAGCCTTTGCTATGAAAAGGATAAGTTTAGTAGCAAAATAGAACAGCTAAAGCAGAAGAGTGAAGTGGTTTGCAGAGGTGATGAGGAACTTCAGAATGCAACCCAGAGAAACTAAGAAAATATGGAGGAAGTTTTGAGATCTATGTGATGCAATTAGAGGATCCTATATATATGTGTGCATGTGCATGTGTGTATATATATATGCATATATATATGTATATGTGTATATGTATATATACACACACAAATACATTCAATTGGAGTTGCAGAAGAAGAAAGAAAGAGCATGTGATGGGACAATATTTGAAAACATGATGGCTGTGAGTTTTCCAAACTGAGGACAGACAGCAGCCTATAGACGGAGAATTAATTCTAAGAAATCCCAAGTGGAATACATTTTAGGAAGTCCGTACTTATACAATAAAGGTACAGAATACCACAGACAATGAAAAGATCTTAAGAGCAGAAGTCATTTTTAGACATGGCTTTTGCTATCAGTTAATGTTCCAACTTTACTTTTCAAAAATTATCCTATGATATTTAGTTACTTCTTAGTCGGAGTATTTATACAGAGACAAGTTACAGTTGACTATTTTAGTGTCCATAGAATCATATAAATAAAATCATAATAAAACAGTAAAGCTCAATGCTTCACAACTGTAGAGAATTTCACACTTCAGAAAGTGTCGGGAAATTTTAAGTATTTAACAAACACCTAATTAGAAATCTAAGAAGCATATATGTGCATGTCAGACTGCTAACTGAACTATTTTAATGACTTTGCCATAGCTTATGGCAAAAAACTTCACACTCTAGTATATATCATTCAAGGCTTTTCACAGTCAGGATCTAAACGAGTCTTCTGGACCCCAGAGTCTTCTTAGTCTGATATTAGGTATTTTCCATACGGCTGCTCAGTATTACCTGTATATCCCACAACACGCCCTGCAGCTCTATCTTTCTTTAGTGGCTCCTTCTAACTGGAATGACTTTCCCATCATTTCCCATAACAGAGATCTGCTCATCCTTCAAGGGTCTGTTGAAACATAAGCTAACAGAATGCATGTTCCATGAAAGCAAGGATTTTGCTATTGCTGGCTGCTGTATCCTTGGAAAAGCACCTGACATACAGCAGGTACTCAGTAAATATTTGTTGAGTTAATTGATTGAATAAAATGTGAATGCCTCTGTAAGCATTTCCTTACCACACCCATGACCAGACTATATAATCTTTCATCATCTTTATGTTCTAAACTTTCAATCTAGCTTTATGTTTGTGTTTAATAATTGTCTCCTTCACTGGACATCGACTACAGATCTTTAGAACTATAGTTCTAAAGAACCTATGTTACTATTTCTGTTTAATCTTCAATTACCCAGCAGTGTAACAGGTAGACAGTAGGCACTCCGTAACTGTTTGCTGACCAAATAAATGGAGAGCATGAAGTTTGAAAACTAAATTCTTCAACTTCCTTTCTACATCTTACAGAAAGTGTTCCAGAAAACAACAAAGCCAGGCAGTGCAGAAAAAAACAAAACAAAACACAAAAACGCACAAGTGGCTGAACAATGGTGAGCATGCATTATAACTTACCATATTAACCAAACAACAATTTTTAGGAAATGACAAGCTACAGATGGTGAACAGCAGATGGAGTGGAAGCAAAGCTATATGTAGCACATGATAATAAGAGGCAAAAGAGAAAAAAAAAAAAAAAACTGTCCACTGTTTTTAAAAAATGTTAACAAAAGAGACACAGACATAGAGAACGGACTTTTGGCCTCTGAGGGAGTAGGAAAGGGTGGGATGATTTGGGAGAATGGCATTGAAGCATATATACTATTAAGTAAGAAATGAGGCGCTGGTCTATGTTCGATGCAGGATGCAGGATGCTTGGGGCTGGTGTACGGGGATGATCCAGAGAGACGTTGTGGGGTGGGAGGTGGGAGGGGGATTCAGGATTGGGAGCTTGTGTACACCTGTGGTGGATTCATATCGATGTATGGCAAAGCCAATAGAGTATTGTAAAGTAAAATTTAAAAAAAAATTTAATTAATTAAAAAATAAAAATAAAAAATGTTACCAAACTATCATTTTTCAAACTGAAATACACCCATCAACCTCATAAAACATGTTTATATCATAAGAATTCTATTCTAAGCACTACAATGATAGAAAATTCCCTTGCTGTTTATCATGGGAAATGAATGATATCATCATGAAAGTGAAATTAACAAGCAAGCAACTTACGAACAGTAAAAGCTAAAGACTTTAAGTACTTCACAAAATCAAATACAGTTTCCAATTACGACAACATTGAAAATATCTGGGAATTCCATTTGAAATATTTGCCAAGCTTTGTATTTCCTCTGCTGAGATTTTTCTCACGTGGCACTCCTATTCAGCTGCTCAAAATGCAAAAATCCTAAATTTAATTCTTAATCAATTTAATTAAAAACCTTATTTTCTTTCTTGGGTTTTGTTTTTCTAAGTACAACAAAATGAAAGTTTGCAGCTTCTCTTCCACCTGTTTTTCCCTTCAGTGACCGGAGGCAGTCAAACTTGTCAACTTCACTCAGTTGAAACACATAAACTGGGCAGATGCTTTCGCCTTATCTATAAAAATCTTACATGTTTTGTAGAAGCAAAGTGTGGACACTGTATTTAATCTCCACTTACCGGTTGGAGCAGGTAGATGAGAGATTCCTCTTGGATTATTATAACTGGCAAAGAAGTTATTTGAGGCGCTTGGAACAAAGTGCTCACAGATGCCATGATCTGGTCAAAACGTCCAGCAAGTCCTCCCAAGGTCACAATCATATCTACCTATGAAACCAAAGGAATTGAAAATGATTAAACAGCATTGAATGCTTCCATAGAGCTTTCAATACTCCCTTTTATTACATAAGCCATGAAGAAACAGCAGACATTGACTGTGTTGTTCAGATGAAGGAATTAAGTCCCATGATTGGTTAAGTAGCAGTCAGCTTCTGAGAGCAACATTTTTGGTACCAATCTTAAGTTTTTCCCATTTGCCTATTCAGCTGGAAACTAACCAAGTCTTCCTTTAAAACTCTGCTCCATGTTTCTTCCACATGGAAGTCTTCCCGAATCTACCCACATAGCACCCAACAGTGAGGGACCCTGTTTTACAGGTCTGACGTCTGTCATCGCCCTCGCCACAATCCAAGTATGTTAAAGACCTGAACTGTCTTCACTGAACCTAGCAAGTTGCCTAAATTCTCTGTACCACATTTTTCTGTTCACATGGAAAAACTGGCTAACAATAGCCAATTGATAGGGTGGTTCTGGGGATTAACTGAGGACACTAAATGAGTTAATAAGTGCAAAGAGTTAAAACATGTTCACAACACAGTGATTGTTTAAAACATGTCAGCCGCTCTTCCACTGCATTACTTTTGGTATTATTACATTTATATTACTATTAATATGTTTATTATTATTACATGTCATTTGATGTGTTACTTTTTTCACTTAACACTTTAAAGAAAGCATTTCCTATCATTATCAGTTCAGTTCAGTTCAGTAGGTCAGTCATGTCCGACTCTTTGCAACCCCATGAGTCGCAGCACGCCAGGCCTCCCTGTTCATCACCATCTCCCAGAGTTCACTCAGACTCATGNATGAACTCCTTTTCCTATTTGGGACCAGTCTGTTGTTCCATGTCCAGTTCTAACGTTGCTTCCTGACCTGCATACAGATTTCTCAAGAGGCAGGTTAGGTGGTCTGGTATTCCCATCTCTTTCAGAATTTTTCACAGTTTATTGTGATCCACACAGTCAAAGGCTTTGTGTAATTTATTCAAACATTTCCCTATTGTGGATAACACATTTCCACGCTATTTATATATAAAATTACTGCGATGCTTTCCTAACTTACAAGAACAATGGTTGAAGAACGGCCATGGAACAGTGGAAGGGTGCAGGGTCACGGGCTCCTTTGGCCAAAGCTCTTACAGAGAACGAGAGAGAGGTGGAACACGGTCTCTTTCCCTTGGCTAGTCAGCCTGATCTTCTCATGTATCAGCAGAGTCAAAGCTGCTATACTGATCATGAAAAAGGAAACGCTGGAGAGCTTAATCAAAATATTTTAAGTATGAAATAGAGTATTTCCTGCCATATCAGTAAACAAGAATGCCACAGTCATCAGTGATTCCTGCTCTCCAAACACAAATCCCTGAGCCTGAGCAGCACCCAGGAAGGGGAACAGTGCCTGCTCACTCTGGCAGCCTTCAGGCTGCAGCCACTCCCCGTGGTGAGCACCGAGGAACTCAGGGTGAGATCAATGACCAACGCAGGATACTGACCTCAGAGAGCTGAAAGGCATATGGGAGGAACGATTTCAGTGGGCCCAGATTCTTGAACCTTCCTATGCACAGAGAAGTGCTAAATTCCTGAACTTAGGCTATCTGTTCCTGTTGTTAGCCGCTCAGTTTTGTGTCTTTATGACCCACGGACTATAGCTCATCAGACTCCTAGATCCATGGGATTTTCCAGACAAGAATACTGGACTTGGTTGCCATTTCCTTCTCCAGGGGATCTTCCTGACGCAGGGATTGAGCCAGATCTCCCACACTGCAGGCAGGTTCTTTACTGTCGGAGCCACTTGGTTTTAATTAGTTTTTTAACTTCTTAAATCTAATTAAATTTTCTTTAATTAGCCTTTTGACGTTCAGACTCAGACTACCTGCCCTTTGCTGAAAAACTTCTATATAACCTGGCTCCTCCCCTCCTCAGAGCAGTTCTCTCAGGGCCACTTGAGATGCTGTCTCCTGGGCTTGAAGCCCTAAAATTTCCCACCAGATAAAACATAACTCTCAACTTTAAGGTTGTGACTATTTTTTAGGTCAATACAAGAAAACTTTACATGTAATAATAACTGACAGTTATACTACTCACTTGATCTGAAGTAAAGCAGAACATTTAAAGATAGGAACTATTTGGCTATTAGTTTTTAAATAGTACATTTAAAAAGCTCAAATAACATGTTCCTTGAAGAAATCATGATTTTAAGAGAATAACATGAGACCCCTGCACCAGTACAACCTGTTCAGTTTCTCGAGGAACAGTAAGTGGCATAAGTCGCCATAAAGCCCAAGTCTGTGCAGCTCACAGGCTGTGACCCTGGTCCTCCTCATAGTGCCTAACACATGCAAGACACTCAAATGTTTGATGAATGAATAAGTGAAGACACCACAAGAAAGGACCAGTCAGCCAAAGGAAGAAATAGATTAACTACCATAATATGAGAATATATACATCAGAAGAGGGATTCATAACAACACAAAAACTAAAGTACACAGAAGAATCACAAGGTTGGGAATGAGTTTCTTATTTTTGACCTTTTTAGAGTGTAGAGAGAATATGAATTTTGATTTTGAATAAGACACTTTGTGTCAAAACTATAGTATTTTAAGACAAGTATACCACATATCTAGAAGATCTAATTTTTTTTTTTTTGAGCTCTTATTTTAACTCTGAGAATTAAGATTTGAGGCAGAGGAAGACCATGTACCCTAGGAAGCATGTACTCCTAATACAAAGGTAAAGATTAAGACATCTTAGTCTTCAGAAGAAAGGGGTGATCTACAAGCCTTTGGGGTGTCAAGTCAGGTAATGGCTTTTAGCAGTGCTTAGAAAATCTTATTAGTAACACTCCAGACCAGAGGGGAATGGCTCAGAAATTATATAGGAACTCAGAAAAATCAAAGACAATTTGCCCTAAACGGAAAAGAAAGACAATATAAGAAAGAAACCAGTCCATCCTAAAGGAAATCACCCTGAATATTCACTAGAAGGACTGATGCTGAAGCTCCAATACTTTGGCCACCTGATACGATGAGCCAATTCATTGGAAAAGAAACTGATGCTGGGAAAGATTGAGGGCAGAAAGAGAAGGGGGCAACAGTGGATGAGATGGTTGGATGGCATCATCAACTCAATGGATATAAGTTTGAGCAAACTCCAGGGGATAGTAAAGGACAGGGAAGCCTGGTATGCTATAGTCCATGGGTTTGCAAAGAGTCAGACACAACTGAGCAACTGAACAGCAATGGAAGATACAGTAGAGAAAGTTCTAAGGCTCTAGTAAAAAGGACATGGCACAGTCCTATTTACATAATCCTAAATTCACAGCAGAACAAATATGTGATGACAAAATAGTTTATTCCCTATGCAGATTCTGAAATCCCTTATTTTAGGTTCTCAATTTTTCATTACTATACTTCAAGCCTTGAGGGATCCCATAACCTTTGAGGCTGAAATTTAATCCCCATCTTCCACACTGGCATATCATGATGAATAAGCAGTATCTGTAAATCAGTCACTGAATTTTTCAGAATAAAGAAGCAGCAAGATTATGTCTCATCACTACTATTTTCTCTACAGGAAGTATTTAGCAAGACTGATTAGGAAAACATTAGAGGATCAGCGTAAGCTGCAGGGGGTGGGAGGAGCCAGCCAGGAGCTGTTTCTGTAGTTGTCTAGCTCTGGCTGGCAATAGGACATTCAAAGAGATGGAAGAAAGAAGACAGACACCAACAATATTTACACAGGGCTTCCCTGGTGGCTCAGATAATGAAGAATCTGTGTGCCATGCCCAAGACCCGGGTTTGATCCCTGGGTCAGAAAGATCCCCTGGAGATGAGAATGGCAGTCCACTCCAGTATCTTGCCTGGAGAATCCCATGGACAGAGGAGCCTGGCAGGCTACAGTCCATGGGGTTCCAAAGAGTCGGACATGCCTGAGTGATTAATACTTTCACTTCACTTTATAAGCCGAGATACCTGCCTTTAGGACAACAATGCCACTGGGAAGGACTTTTCAGGCTAAAGCAGGCTGTTTACAGACAGCCAGGACACCTTTTCTACGTGGATCCAAAGCCTGGTGCATTACTCCTAACATCACCCAGTGTAACATAAATTTTTAAAACAGTATTTTCTGGATGCCTCAGCATTTCCACAGACTGTAAGCCCCTGACTCCAAGGACCAGGTACACCAGGGTGATAAGACTGGTCTCTACCACAAGTTCCCCTCCCTGCCCTCCTCTGACTGACCTAGTGACACTCAGTGACAGCCCCTCACACTCCTGTGTGTCCCTGCTCTAAACCCCCCCAAAGGCGCTTGCTCACGGAGCCTTGCTGTCTGCCCGCTCCCCACCTGCTTGGTTAAGCTCAGACCCTGCGCCCTCCACCATTAAGGCCCCTGCACGCCTTTCCCCTTGAGGAACTGTGAGACAAACAGCCATTTAATTTCAAATGCCTCTCTTGCATGTGTCTACACCAGACTGATCTTCAAAAACCCCCGATTATTCCTTACAGCACACACAGTCAGACTTTGTTACGACTGCTGGTACACCTGTGTCTCTCTCTCTCCTTCTAGAGGAGACCTAAGAAACACAGACACCAGCCGCAGCATGTGCGACACAGCAGACAGTAAGCATTTCTGAGCTTCATCAACGCACACAAATCAGGGAAAATTGAAGAAAAAACCAGAGAGGCATGAGGCTGATTATTAGGCTGCGTTAATGTCATCTAAAATGTACAAAATAGTACTTCCATACTTGGCAAGGATTCCCATAGTTGGCAGCTTTTGAAAACAGTAACTTATTTCACATGTGTTACCCCGGGCAGTATATATTTGCTGATCACTTACTGCGTATTAAACACTTAGGATAGATCAGTAAACAAGACAAACCACCACCCATGTCCACATGTCTGTTCTTTAGGTGTGCATATATATTCCTGCCCTTCAAATAGGTTCATCTGTACCATTTTTCTAGATTCCACATATATGCATTAATACACAATATTTCTCTGTCTCTTTCTGGGCTTCCCTGATAGCTCAGTTGGTAAACAATCTGCCTGCAATGCAGGAGAGCCCAGTTTGATTCCTGGGTTGCGAAGATCTGCTGGAGAAGGGAGAGGCTACCTGCTCCAGTACTCTTGGGCTTCCCTTGTGACTCAGCTGGTAAAGAAACCGCCTGCAATGTGGGAGACCTAGGTTTGATCCCTGGGTTGGTAAGATTCCCTGGAGAAGGGAAAGGCTACCCACTCCAGTATTCTGGCCTGCAGAATTCCAAGGACTGTACAGACCATGGGATCGAAAAGAGTTGGACAAGACTGAGCGACTTTCACTTTCACTTTCTGACTTCACTCTGTGATAGACTCTGTGCCCATCCACGCCTCCACAAATGACCCAATTTTGCTCCGTTGAATGGCTGAGTAATATTCCAGGGCATATATGTTCATGTTCCACATCTTTATCCATTTCTCTGTTTAAAGAGTGTCAGGAGGGTAGTCATGAGAGCTGAATGCAAAATTAGGAGGAATCAGAGTAAAATCTAAATGCTAGATCTGAAAAGAGCCTTAGTAAGCCACTGTAAAGTCCTGACTTTTATTAGCATTACATGGAAAGCCATTCTGAGCAGTTATCAGTTCTGATATTATTTGATCCATCAGCAACATCTGACACAAGGTTATTTTTACCTCCTCCCAGATATAGTCTCTCACAGAAATATGGGCTTCTAGCAAAGCCATATTTCTTTGATCTCATTGGTTGCTTCCTCTTAGGAACCAGCATAACAACTTTGGAATAGCCCAGAGTAAAGTCCTTAATTCTCTTCTGTCATTACATACTTTGCCTTGGTGTTCTCTGACAGCCTTGTGGCTTTAAATACCAACAATGTCAATACTTTCTAACAGTCTATCATCAATCCAGACCCTTTCTCCTCAACTCCAGGCTCCCATATTCAATGTTTACTTGACATCTGCATTTGGAATCCAATAGAGATCTCTCCGTTAACCTGATCTTTCCCTGAATCATGATCTCCCACTGTTCTCCCCACAAAAGCTATTCTACCCCAAACTCCCAGGGTTCATTCTTAACTCCTCTCTCTTATACCCTGTAAAAAAATTATATTGGTCCTAAGGTGAGTGAAAGTCACTCAGTTGTTCTGACTCTTTGCGACCCTGTGGTCTGCAGCCAACTAAGCTCCTCTGTCCATGGAATTCTCCAGGCAAGAATACTGGAATGGATTGCCATTCCCTTCTCCAGGGGATNTTATATTGGTCCTAAGGTGAGTGAAAGTCACTCAGTTGTTCTGACTCTTTGCGACCCTGTGGTCTGCAGCCAACTAAGCTCCTCTGTCCATGGAATTCTCCAGGCAAGAATACTGGAATGGATTGCCATTCCCTTCTCCAGGGGATCTTCCCAACCTAGGGATCAAACCCAGGTCTCTGGCATTGCAGGCATCTATTTAACCATCTGAGCCACCAGGTAAGTCTCAGTTCAGTATACATCCAAAATTTCTCCCCTTGTCACTACCTACAACCCCATCACAACCACGGCCACCAAAATCTGTCAGAGAGTATGAGCCACCATTATAGCTCATGGGGAAGACTGCAGTGGCCTCCAACAGAGCTCTGCTTTTGCCCTTATTTCCCCACAATCTATTCTCAATATAGTAACAAAAATAACCCTGTCGAAATGAAAATCAGGTTTTGCACCCTTCTGCTTAACACCCTCCAACAATTTTCTTTTTGGATCTATCTATTAAAGCAAAGGAAGTAAAAGCAAAACTAAACAAATGAGACCTAATGAGACTTAAAAGATTTTTTGCAGCAAAGGAAACCATTGACGAAATGAAAATACAACCTACTGGATAGGAGAAAATATTTGCAAATGATATGATTGATAAAGGGTTAATATCCCCAAAATAAAAAAGGCTCATACAAGTCAACATCAAAACAAATAAACAAGTAAACCAAGCAGTTAAAAAATGGGCAGAAGAACCGAATAAACATTTTTCCAAAGAGGACATGTAGATGGTCAATAGGCATGTAAAAAGAAGTTCAACATCACTAACCATCAGAGAAGTGCAAATCAAAACCACAATGAGATACCACCTCACACCAGTCAGAATGGCTGTTATCAAAAGGATGAGAGATTAGTAAATGTTAGTTAGGATGTGAAGAAGGGAACACTTACACACTGCTGATGGGAATGAAACAGTGTGGCCACTGTGGAAAACAGTACGAAGGGCTCTCAAAAAATTAAGGCTTCCCTTGTGGCTCAGCTGGTAAAGAATCCGCCTGCCATGTGGGAGACCTGGGCTCGATCCCTGGGTTGGGAAGATCCCCTGGAGATGGGAAAGGCTACCCACTCTAGTATTCTGGCCTGGAGAATTCCACGGACTGTATAGCTCATGGAGTCTCACAGCTGAGCAATTTTCACTTTCACTTCACTTTCAAAAAATTACACACAGAACTTCTGTATGATCCAGCCATCTTTCTTCTGCTCCTTCTGGGTAATACACAAAAGAAGTCATGATCTCAAAGAGATCACCACACTCCAATGGTCACTGCAGCATTATTCGCAATAGTCAAGACATGGAAACAGTCTAAGTGTCTGTCAACAGACGAATGCGTTAAAAAAGATCAGAAAATATGTGATACACATATATATATATATATCTCATATTATATATATAATACACACAAAACATACACACAATCGAACAATATTCAGACACAAGAAAGAAGGAAATTCTACCATTTGTGGCAACATGGATGAACCTGGAGGCTAGAGATGCTAAGTGAGATAAATTGGATAAAGAAGGACAAACACTGTATGACTTCACAAGTAAAAATTTTAAAAAATAAACTCAAAGAAGACTGGAATGCCATGCACATGCTGCTATATTGAAAATGGATAACCAACAAGATTTATCACACGATACATGGAACTCTGCTCGATGCTACATGGCAGCCTGGATGGGAGGGGAGTTTAGGGGAAAATGGATACATGGATATAGATGGCTGCGCACCTCTGCTGTTCATCTGAAACTACCACAATCTTGTTAATTGGCTATACCCCATTACAAAATAAAAAGTTTAAAAATAAACAAATAATTCTAAATTTTTTTAAAAAAGAGAGAGGAGAATGTCAGTTGTGGGGATAGGGAAATAGAGAGACATTGGCCAAAAAGTACAAACTTCCAAATAAACAATAAGTTCTAAATATCTCATGGACAGCAGGGTGACTATAGCCAACAATACTGAACTACATACTTGGAAGTTACTAAAAGTAGACAGTAGATGTTCTGTCACAACAGCAAATGAAAGTAATCATGTGAGGTGATGGACTTGCTAACTGACTCTTATTAAGGTGCTTATTTTGCAGTATGTCTGTGTACTAAATCATGTTATATGCCTTAGATGTACACAGTGTTATATATCAAGTATCTCAATAAAGCTGGAAATATAGAGACACTTTACATTCTTTTTTTTTTTTTTCGTGCTTGGTCTTCAGAATCCTCAATGTATTTCACAGTGATGGCACGCCTTAAGTCAGGCTAGCTACATGTCAAGTGCTCAGGTGCCCAGTGGATCACACGGGTCTAGAAATAGCAATGAACAGTGAAGTCATCCACTCCTACTTCTGGGGCCCCATCTAGAAAAAGGAGTAGGAGAAAAGACAAAACATTCAACAGCACCACTATGGCTGCAGAGAACCGCTGTCCTTGGGGAAAAAAGCCCACTCTCTGTTGGTGTTACGCGTGAAGACATAAACACAGGGGATTTTTAATGAGGATGGACCATGAGTTTCAGAGGGCAATGAGAGGGAGAGTGTGCATATTCGAGGGCAAGTCTCCTTATTTTAGCACACATCTACCATCCTCTAAAGAGTGAACGCTACTCTCAGAGACTAACACATTTTATGCTGGCTGTGATCCATCAAAGATTCTGTGTTTGTAACTGTAAAAAATGTTGCTACAATCCTATTACATCTATAGAGAAAATATTTTAAATAAAATATTTGTGTACACATAACACAAGTGTGTTATCTGTCATGCCATATTCTGTAATATATAAAATGTTAAAAAATTCCCTAACCTGTTTTTCAAGATCTCTTTCACTTCTAACAGTCCACATGAGATTCTCTGGTTTCCACTCTAATAGGTTAAATAATAATTGTGTCTATTTTGTTTAGAGAACAACTGAAAACTTGGCTTTGTGTTATCTGTAATAGAATCATGACAAGACTGGCTAAAGGATATGTAGCACCAAAAGAAGAAGCAATTTCATTTTTCTATTATACAATCAAAGCCTTTTGGTAAACAAATGACATATTTTTCTCCATTTGTCCTCAAAAAGACTTAGATACAGCATGCTTGAAGTCTATGGCAGGGACAGAGGCTGTCAGCATATTTTAATTGCATTGACTCTTCATAAATTGGATTTTGGAGGTGCATAAATGGACAATTTCTTTGAGGCTATCCCTGATAGACAGGGTGACCATACAATTTAATGCACAAGCTGAGATACCCTTGAAAGTAAAAGGGAACATCATAAATAATTACAGCAAGGATTCAGGCACAAAACAGGACTATCCCATGTAAACCAAGACACACGTTTATCCTGCTGTTCGAGAATTCCAAGTATGTAGCCAGCTGGACCAAATTAAACACAAGGGTCTCAAAAAATTTAGACGTTATCCTTAAGCTTCCCTTAACCTTCAGAGATCCATACTGTAGGACAACGAGGCTTGAACAGGAGATGAATTTCTCTGGTCCAATTGTCGGATGCTCTAATTTAAAGACAGCAGACCCAGTGCAGCCTATGAAGGAAACCCCTGGATCAGGAGAGAACAGAAACGAGGACCTGCCAACAGCCCAGCGATATCAAAGTATGTTTCAATAAGCTGATAAAATAATTCAAGTGATTGATGTGAAGTACAATGAGACACCAGAGAAATTAAAGACCTGAGGCTTTACGGTATCAGAATATACTGGGTTGACAAACAAAGACAGTACCTGGTTGGGTCTTGGCAGCCTGTGGAAAACAATACTACAGGGACCCTATTTAAATTTCAACAAGGCCCAGTGAGTCACAGTTTAATGGCAGCCTGTTTCCGGGAGAAAGAAATCACGCCTCTTGCAGTGGCAAGATAATAAGGCTCCAGACTTTTCCTCAAATAATTTGCTCCCCATCCTCCTCACTACAGCCTTAATTGAGTCATCACCTTCCTCACCGGGGTGACCCCACTGGCCTCCTGCCTGGCTTTCTGTAACCAAGTAGTTTCTTATCTGATTATAGGAGAAAGCTTTCTACATCTCAAATCTGATCAGGCCAATNAGTTGACTCATTGGAAAAGACTTTGATGCTGGGAAGGATTGGGAGCAGGAGGAAAAGGGGATGACAGAGGATGAGATGGCTGGATGACATCACGGAGTCAATGACTGTGAGTCTGAGTGAACTCCGGGAGATGGTGATGGACAGGGAGGCCTGGCGTGCTGTGATTCATGGGATTGTGAAAAGTCAGACACGACTGAGCGACTGAACTGAACTGAGGGTCAAGAATACAACCAAAATATTTTTTAAAAGATGGGTAACCTTGTGATTTTGACCCTGTAAGACACCATAGTCAAGACTGGGAATCAAGCCAATTGTAGAAGCAGAGCGGAATTGATAGAGACTATGGGCTGCATGTACACAGTGCAGTATTTCTCAGCCATAAAGAAGTGGGAAGTAGTTCCAAGGCAAGCCACAGGAGAGAAAGTAGAGAGATCATTTCGAGTGAAGTAAAGGACACAGGATGAGACACACATGGGTATCATATGATATCACCTCTAGCGGTAATATAAAGATGGGTACAATTGAACCGCTTGCCCAGAGACAGAGGCTCACAGACTTAGAGAAGAAACTTCTAATCACCAAGATATGCAGATGTGGGACATGGAGAAGTGAGTTACTTCAGACTAATATATGCACACCAGCATTTATAAAATAAATGACCAGGACCCACTGTATAACACAAGGATGCTTACTCCATACTCTGTAAAAACCTGTATGAGAAAAAAGCTCAGAATTTATTAACAGAAGTGAAACTAGTTGTGGTAGAAGGGAAAAGAGCCACCCACAATACTGGAATCCATCTCTATGCTGCTGCTGCTTCGGCTGCTGCTGAGGAGCTGTCGTGTCCGACCCTGTGCGACCCCATGGACGGCAGCCCACCAGGCTCCCCCGTCCCTGGGATTCTCCAGGCAAGAACACTGGAGTGGGGTGCCATTGCCTTCTCCGAATTCATCTCTATACTCCAGCTCAAATGACGAGATAAACACAGCAAAAAGGAAATGCTGGCTCTCCTCCCCTCAGGACACTGTGACCTGGGCTGGTGTCACGTCCTGGGGCCTGGTTGGCTTGGGTCCCGAGGCTGGAGTGTCCTGGGGATGAGGGAGCTGGGGGCATGTGGCAGGCAGTGTGCCTCCACAGTGGACCTAGAGTGCCTGTTGCTCTGGTAACACAGGCAGGAAAATTTAAGGGATTGGAATTAACATACACACATTCAGTTCAGTTCAGTTCAGCTCAGTCACTCAGCCATGTCTGACTCTTTGCGACCCCATGAACTGCAGCACTCCAGGCTCCCTGTCCATCACCAACTCCTAGAGCTTGATCAAACTCATGTCCATCAAATTGTTGATGCCATCCAACCATCTCATCCTCTGTCCTCCCCTTCTCCTTCAATCTTTCTCAGCATCAGTGTCTTTTCTAATGAGTCAGTTCTTCACATCAAGTGGCCAAAGTATTGGAGTTTCAGTTTCAGCATCAGTCCTTTCAGTGAATATTCAGGACTGACTTCCTTTAGGATGGACTGGTTGGANAGTTTGCTCAGATTTATGTCCACTGAGTCGACGATGCCATCCAACCATCTCCCCTCCATCACCCACTTCTACTCCTTTAAGTCTTTCCCGGCATCAGAGTCTTTTCCAATGAGTTGGCTCTTCAAACCAGGTGGCCAAAGTATTGGAGGATCAGCTTCAGCATAAGTCCTTTCAGTGAATATTCAGGACTGACTTCCTTTAGGATGGACTGGTTGGATCTCCTTGAGAAGGGAATCTCAAGATTCTTCTCCAACATCACAGCTCAGAAGCATCAATTCTTTGGCACTCAGCTTAATTTATAGTCCAACTCACATCCATACATGACTACTGGAAAAACCATAGCTTTGACTAGATGGACCTTTGTTGACAAAGTAAGGTCTCTGCTTTTTAATATGCCGTCTAGGTTGGTCATAGCTTTTCTTCCAAGGTGCAAGCATCTTTTAATTTCATGGCTGCAGTCACCATCTGCAGTGATTTTGGAGCCCCAAAGAATAAAGTCTCTCACTGTTTCCATTGGTTCCCCATCTATAATATATATCAACTAGATGATACAAAATACGTACTGAATAGCATAGGGAAGTTTACTGAACGCACAGTAATCATCTATATGTGAAAAAGAAACGAAAAGAGAATAGATAAATGTCTATGTATTAATATAACTGAATCAAGTTCCTGTACATCTGAAACAAACACATTAGAAATCAATTATATTCCAACAGAAAATAACAAGGAAATTACAGTTAAAAAAAAAAAAAAAGTGCGCCATGCGGAAGTGCTGCCGCCTTGTGGCTGTTTTCTGGAACAACACCATGAAGAGCTATGCTGCTGGCGCTTAACCTTCACAAGGATTCAAGGCTTGTAAGTTGTCAACTAAAAATCACAGTCACAACCTGAAAGTAGAAAGCTGTTTTACTTGGTGGAAATGTTTACAACTCCAAGCCTGGGAGACCACATCTCAGTAGCTCTGAGGAAACTGCTCCAAGGAGGCGAGAGGGGCAGTCAGGCTACACACATGTTTGCAACAAAGGGAGCAGGCAGTCTGAGCATCAGAGATCCAGCATTAAGGAATTTGGTGTTCTTTGTACGGGAAGATGCAGGCCTCTGGGCTCACTGCATTGGTTCCTTATGCACCTCGGCTGTCTGGGGCCGACCCTGTTTCCTTGCTTACCTGGCTTCGTGCATTCCCCCAGCTGCTTAGTAGTTACCGTATGGGAGGCAGCATCTGCTGGATCTCAGCTTGGGGAGCCCTCATCACATTTGGAGGCCAAAAATCGCTGAAGGCTGTGACATGTCCTGTTTATTAACATGGCAGGATATATTTTCATTTCACAAAGTAAAAAACACCTGCCCTTCTAAGGCATGGAGAAATGCCTAGGGGTGGTCATTGGAAAAAGAATTCAAAACAAGGCAGGTATTAATGAAGCCAATTTCAATAAGTAAGTTTAAGTTATACCCTTTAAAATAATCACAGGAAAAGATGTCAACACCACTAATAGAGAAATGCAAACCTAAAGTATGGTGAGATATTGAAGGAGGAAACAGGACAGGCTCCATCTTGAAAGTAAGACTCCATCTTGGGCCCAACTGTGGACTTTGAGCTATATGCCCTGTATCTATGCAAATGACATACAAACTTGGAAATCAGACCCCCTGCATGGAAGACCCTCAGGGCTCGTACCTAGACACTATGTCACCTAAAAAAAATACCCTAATTACCTGTGGAACTGAATAGAATCATAAATTCTATTGTGCTTATTGGGGTATGACCCCAGGCCTATTGATAATTTTCCACTGCTAACTACCTAGGCTTAAGGCATATGAATCACTGGTTAACTTTGATTATATCTTTCTTTTTCTTTGTTCAGACTAGTTTCATAAAATTTGGGGATATGGTTTTGGGCACGTACATTTAGGGTATGCCCATGGCCATTCTGACTGGTGTGATGTAATACTGTTGTAGCCACACGCTCCAGGAAACAAACTTGGTCTTTGGCTAAGAGGAGACTCTGCCTTGGTAATAAACTGCACTCCACTATCTGCATTGTCCTTCTAAGTGAGTTTGTTTCCCCGAACGCATGGCTACAACAGTAATACATCACACCAGTCAGAATGACCATGGGCAAACACTCTAAAAACAGTAACTGCTAGAGAAGGTGTGAAGACAAGGGAACCTCCTCCATTGATGCTGGGATGTAAATTGGTAACAGCCACTACGGAAGACATTGTGAAGCTTCTTTCAGCCATGAAAATGAACATGAGGTTAGAATACTCCTGAACACCATACACAAAAATAAACTACAAACAGATCGAGAGATGGTGATGAACAGGGAGGCCTGGCATGCTGCAATTCATGGGGTCGCAAAGAGACAGACACGACTGAGTGACTGAACTGGACTGAACTGAAGGGTGGATACTATGAAATTCTTGAGAAAACTATAAACAGGAGACAATTTAACATGAATGCAGCAAGTTCTTTGTGGATCCACCTCTTAGAAAAATGAAACATAACCTCAAATCAAAAGATGGGACCGAATTAACCTTAAAAGCTTTTACATACCAAAAGGAAACCCTCAAGGAAAGACAAGGACAACCCTCAGAGTAGGTAGAAATAATTTGCAAAGGAAGAGACCCACAAGGAATTCATCTCCAAAACATACAAACAGCTCATGCAGCTCAATGTCAAAAATACATACAAACGAAGACCCAAAAAAAAGCGGGGGTGGGGGACAAAGATTGAAATGGATGTGTCTCCAAGGAAAGTCTACAGATAGCAGATAAGCACATGAAAGGATGCTCAGCATCACTAATGACTAGAGAAGTGTAGATCAAAGTCCAACGAGGTAGGCACTCATCAGATTGGCCACCTCAAAGCATCTCAAAGAATAAATGCCAGAGAGGATGAGGAGAGAAAGGAGCCTCCTGCTCTGTTGTTTGCAATGTACTTAGGAGAATGTGTGGAGGGCCACTTAAAAATAACTTACACGTGTTGCTGGACAAAACCTTGGCTTTCTCTGAATAAAAAATTACAGACAGAGCTTGGAGGATTTAGAAAATCTGCTTCACTTCTCAGCCAGTGGAGGGGGGAGCAGAGTAGCCCCGCGCCATGAGGAGTCTGGAAGCTTATATACGGCAAGAGCGCACAGTGAGGGGCTGGTGATAGGGGACAAGCGTGTCAGAATCTCCCCCAGAACAGTCACCTGCTGGCGTCAGTAACCCAGGAATGGAGTCTGGCAGTTCTGGGGCTCTGCAGCCTTCTTCCAGAGGTGTAACTACAAGGGGCAGGGTGTGGTTAGGGTTAGCAAAGGACTCTCAGTGTGAAGTGCAGCTCCTGCAGAGTGAGGGGGCAGAAAAGCCTGACCTGCCTCTTGAGAAACCTATATGCAGGTCAGGAAGCAACAGGTAGAACGGGACATGGAACAACAGACTGGTTCCAAATAGGAAAAGGAGTACGTCAATGCAGTATATTGTCACCCAGCATATTTAACTTATATGTGAAGTACATCATGAGAAACGCTGGGCTGGAAGAAGAACAAGCGGGAATCAAGATTGCTGGGAGAAATATCAATAACTTCAGATATGCAGATGACACCACCCTTATGGCAGAAAGTGAACAGGAACTAAAACGTGTTTTGATGAAAGTGAAAGAGGAGAGTGGAAAAGTTCGCTTAAAGCTCAGCATTCAGAAAACTAAGATCATGGCATCTGGTCCCATCACTTCATGGGAAATGGATGGGGAAACAGTGAGAGACTTTATTTTTGGGGGGCTCCAAAATCACTGGAAATGTTGATTGCAGCCATGAAATTAAAAAACGCTTACTCCTTAGAAAGAAAGTTATGACCAGCCTAGATCGCATATTGAANTCCCACCCCCTTTATATTCTAGAAGCACTTTAGTTCTCAGAACACATCACAAGATTGCAAACTTCAGCGCTGTAACTATCCCCTCCCCTCACTCTCCCTTGTAAAGTATTTCCAAAGATGCCTACCTCCACCTCCTTTCAAAAAAAAAAGAAAGAAAACTTGTTTGAACAGAGCATTTTCATCTCACTATGTCAAACTGCAAATGTGTTATTAAGAGATGTCATAAACATGTTTACACAAAGCTTGTTTGTGAATGTGTTCTTTGAATGAAAAGTTTAAAGAAATTAAAAAAGAAGAGGAAGGGACATATTTATACCTGAAAAGTGAGTAATGTACAAAAGCTTGTGTGTATTTGACAGAAAACTAGGGAGGCAATGAAAAGGGTCTATGCTAATACTCCCAACTGTTTTAAACTATAATACCCCAGTAAAAGTTGTAGCAGTAAAAGTCCAGGCAGTCTATACCCTCACTGGAGAGGTCAGCATGCCCAGACTGGAAGCAATTCTTTTTGCCAGAGATCCTTGACACACTAGCTGCAAGTCAGCAGCAGAGGAGGCCAGCAGAGACGGGCCTACCCCAAAAGACTAGTGCATTCCATGAGCCCGTTATAGGAAACATGTAAACGGTGCAAGTGTGCCTGTGGGATCAGAACTTTCAGTATTACCTATCCTTTGACATCCCAAACTTAAGTTTCACCTTTGGTCTTGAACACTGAGAACAAAACACTCTCTTGATTCACGCTAGTTCCTAGTTCATCTTCCAGATCCCGCTGAGTTACCACCTGCACAAGGAGAGTTCACGCTGGAGAAGGTCCACTTCCAAGGGGTTTCCCACCTGTCCTATCCCACTTATAAGGGCATCCACTTCACAGACCACAAGGTCTTAGGGTCAGAAACTGTCTCATTGGCTAGTAAACATGTTACAGACATCTGTTAGCTGAACGGTTAGTTTCCATGCTTTACCTCTGGTGAATAACCAAGGATCATCAAGCACACACTTGAAGACTATTTCCCAAGGTCTCTATTTCTTTCTCAGGTTCTTGATGGAAAAGATGACTGAAGAGTTATCCTTCCAAGAATCCTGTAACTGGTTCTTTTATTACTATCATGAAATTTTCCATCCTCCAATTCAGCTTGCACACAGCCATGACACTAACTTTCTAAATTGTATTACGATGTCTCATTCAAAATTTTCTAACAGGTTAACATTACCCATAGATCAAAATTCACATTTTTAATCTAGAGATTAAAGATCCTTCCTCTGTGACCCCAAACAATCTTTTTAGCACTGATGCTTACTTCTTAGAATTCTTGCTGCATACCAGTTTTCCTTGCTTTCTTAGGCTGCTATTTGAAATCCTTGATAACACTTAATTTCAGCTGCCCTGGTCATGACAGAGAATAGGACGACGACTGAGTTCATGCCCAAGATAATGAAATGTTTTTTTGATGTACCCTGGGCTTTGAATTCTTTAGTTAAACATTTCATGCCTGGTTGTAGTAACAGTGTTACCTTTCATTACAGATCTATCATGAATACTAATATTTCCTTGATTACCTGGCCTGTAGGTTCTCAAACCATATCAATGAGAGACCCCTGGGGAAAGAACATATTTTTCCAAATAAACAAAAAGCACAATTGTTAAATGTGGAAACGTGTTATTTTTTCTTCTATATAAATACACAGGGATAGCATGAGCATTTTTGCATGTATTTACATTTCTCTATGTCAGAAAGTGAATGCCAAGGAGAGCTGAATAGAAAAAATAAAACACATACTTGTGTGTGTGTGAGTTTACATAATTTTATTTTACTATCTCTGCTGAAAATTAAATTCTTTGAAGAGTCAGGAACATATATATAAGTAAAATTACATAAAATCATGGTCTGTATAAATAACATGGATAAGTCTACTCAGTTCAGTTCAGCNAATAAAACACATACTTGTGTGTGTGTGAGTTTACATAATTTTATTTTACTATCTCTGCTGAAAATTAAATTCTTTGAAGAGTCAGGAACATATATATAAGTAAAATTACATAAAATCATGGTCTGTATAAATAACATGGATAAGTCTACTCAGTTCAGTTCAGCCGCTCAGTTGTGTCCAACTCTTTGCGACCCCATGAATCGCAGCATGCCAGGCCTCCCTGTTCATCACCATCTCCCAGATTTCACTCAGACTCACATCCATCGAGTCCGTGATGCCATCCAGCCATCGCATCCTCGGTCGTCCCCTTCTCTTCCTGCCCCCAATCCCTCCCAGCATCAGAGTCTTTTCCAATGAGTCAACTCTTCGCATGGTCTGTATAAATAACATGGATAAGTCTACTAGAGGTCATTATTGTCTCCAAACTTCTCATGTCATCTGAGGTCTTGAGAAATGGAAAGATGTATCATTTATGGTTTAGAAAACCCAAAATACCTAGCATGGCATCTTCAACACAGTTGGTATTTAGTGCAAAATGAAAACTCGAAGTATGATTTGTATCATATTCAGGAATCACTAGCTATTTGGAAGTAGAGTTTGAAAGTATTTTACAGTTTGGGTAAATGTCATCCACTGAAGTTAACTGACTGCTTGGTAGATGAATGAAAAAATTCACATCTGCTTTCCTGCCCATCCTACTGAAAAAGCACCAGATATTTTCACCCCGGCCAAAAATTCTATAACATACACGATGTCTTACTAAAGCTGAGCATCTTGAGAGAGCGCCAAGCAGTCATTCTTCCCACTCGTTGGAACATGGGTTACGAGGCAGCAGAACGTGGAACCCACATCCTCTTTCTCTCATCCCCTTCCATCCTCTTTCTCTCATCCCTTTCCATTCCTACCACTGAGAAAGCTGAAAACAATTTTCAAAATCTCTGCTCTGTTCACAGAAGATTAGTATTTCTGTACTTGTGATTAGTTTTAAAAGCGATTATCCTATCTTGCATCATCATGATTTGCTTTCTATACTACAAACAATATTTCTTGCTTTCGCTTCAGCCATAAAACAAGTCTTAGCTGCATATTCTTGTCTAAAATGATAAATGAAACTCGTGGCTCCCATGTCTGGATGGATTAGGTTCAGCTATTCGTAGCACTTCGGGTGCATTATTTTCCCAAAGTTTAGTGGCATAAAACGCTCTTCATTTTTTATTGACCAGTTAATAATAGGTGGCTATCAGGCTTGCTGCAGTGCAATCCTTAGATTTTGCAATCTGGTGCAATATAAATAGTTTATGTTAATTACCCCCTTCCCACCTTCTGGGAGAATAGAGACATTTTGATTGCAAATTTTGCACTTGGTCATTAACACTCTGGTTTCTAGATTATGCATTGGACCATTTTATAATGCCAAATGAAAATGTTAAAACTGTTAACTGCAGTGACATTAAGTACTTAAAACTTATTTCTTGCAATGTGGTAAGTTTCCTTCAGCTAATACATGTATACAAAATAGCTGATCACCTCATCATCACCAGGTTTACGTTTAGTTTTAAGCAAGATCATTTGCTATTTTGCTAACTGTATTCCATCTCCATAAGCATCATAGTAAACTAAATGCCATCTGGGAGAATATATTTGTTTAATGATAACTTCCTCTTTCTGAAATAATTTCCTTCATTTATACAGATGTTTTGAAAAAAATCAAAATCTATAGGGTCAATTTTATAGTCAACTAAAATCTCTAGTAGAAATGGATGAAGAAATAAAATTAAAATGTAATCAGTGAACTCTGAATTCAGATAGTCTTATTTCTACTGTGCTTCAACTATTTTGACACAGCGGTTCCTACTGCAAAGTACACAGAGTCACATACATATTGACAGAGTAAGGCTCCTAGTGGACCCAGAAGAGATGCTGATATTATCCTATTTCAATGTCATCTATTTCTTAAGGACCAGCATGTTGGCCATGGAATGCTAAGTAGAACTTCTATGAAAAGAGATAATCATGGAAACAAAGACATTTTCCACTTTCAGCTGCAAAGAGAGTGAATAGAGAGTGAATGCTATGGGGTTCCACCTGCTCTGATTTAAATGGAACTTTCCGAGAAAACTAGGCTCCTCACCTAACACAAAGAAGGTATTACTATGTATATATCTCTTCTCCTGATTACTTGCTAAACTACCACCAAAAAATGTATCAATCTGATGTGCATATCCCTGTGACATGCAGTTAACATCATTTCAGTTCTTCATTCATGACTTAAACTATAGCACATCATTTCTTAAACATGAATGTTACAGGGTTTTTAAGTAGCCTACTGTAAATATTTACCCTAATATTTAAAAAATATAACATGAAACAAGTTATTCTTCTGTTTGGGCAGGCAATCTTCAGTTGGTTAGATGAAAGGCTAAACTAAGGTTTTTGGGGACTGCCTATTGCTTCCTCTCTATCATTCCCTATTATCATCCCAATACCCTGTTCTCCCTCCCACTGTTGTCTTTTTTCATTTTAGCCCTAAGCATAAAGTTAGAAATAAAAATTTGTTTACTAAAATTTGAAATAATCTTTTACTGTTAAACCAAGACAAACTCTGTATGTCTAGTCTGTCGCCTCAAATAAATGAATTTATTGCTTAAAAAATGTAGATACTATCATTGTGGACAATCGTAATTATGAGGTAAACACTACTACATATGATACATCTGGAAAACAGGTACATAGAAAAAGAAGAAATTTTATAATCTTCTAAGCAATTTCAGGATGTTCTATTATAAGTACATGAATCTTCCAGAAGATTAATATAAGATACAGTTTCCTCCTCCATCTGCAGTTTCTGCATCTCCATGATGCTGCTGTTGCTAAGTCGCTTCAGTCGTGTCCAACTCTGTGTGACCCCATAAACGGCAGCCCACCAGGCTTCTCCGTCTCTGGGACTCTCCAGGCAAGAACACTGGAGTGGGTTGCCATTTCCTTCTCCAATGCATGAAAGTGAAAAGTGAAAGGGAAGTCGCTCAGTCGTGTCTGACTCTTTGTGACCCCATGGACTGCAGCCCACCAGGCTCCCCCGTCCATGGGATTTCCCAGGCAAGAGTACTGGAGTGGGGTGCCATCGCCTTCTCCGCCACGATGCAATAGCTCTAAATAAAATAGTCCTTTTCACATTAGGTCAGTGTTCTCCTGCAAAGGAGCACCACACCAACCATATGTGCAACTCTCTGCATTAGTAAGAAATTTTATCTGGTAACTGAGTCATCCAGCTGAGAGTCCTGGTAAGCAGATAAACTTAACCCTTGTCCCGGGGCCCATAAAAGCACACCTTTCCTCTGGCAGGGATGAATTAGGCTGCCACAGCCTTGAGGGCAGTTAGCTTTTTATATCCATCGCAGCATTTCCTGAGTCACTCCAAAGCATGGGGAATATCTATTTTCTCTTGTTGCACAGCACTATAAAAAAGATTGCTGGTCTCTAAGAAGAAAGAAAAAAACAGAGATGTGAATTTCTCTTTTGAAGGCTTTTCCAAAATGATCTAGGAAACAGCCTGCTAGTTCACACAATGCACAGAATTTTTCTTCTCCTTTCTTCCTCCTGATACTTAGCTTGCACCTCATTTGTTCCAGAACCTGAACATGTAAGTAATATGTCATTTGACAAAGATAGCAATTCTGGTAATACAGTAAAAATTAAAAGGGGTCTGTGTAGGCATACTGATGTAGAGCTGAATGTGCATTTGTGTGTGTGTGTGTGTGTGTGTGTGTGTGTGTGAATACAGTAAAAATTAAAAGGGGTCTGTGTAGGCATACTGATGTAGAGCTGAATGTGCATTTGTGTGTGTGTGTGTGTGTGTGTGTGAGAGAGAGAGAGAGAGAGAGAGAGAGAGAGAAAGAGAGAGAGAGAGAGAGAGAGAGAGAGAGACATGTTGCTTTTTAGAACTTCACAAAAATTACCAATTAAGCTTACAACATCCCTTTGGGGTAGACAAGCACAGGCACAAAGGTAGAAAAATGTGTTATGAGAGCCTTACAATGCCTCAGCTACATAACTGATGTTGAAATTGTACGGTATTGCTTTCTATATCAATACAAGGAATTTGGCAAGATTTGTCCTTGTCAAGTTCACAATGGCCATGGCTTATGAGACAATTTCTACGTATTCTCATTTGTCAGCTCTCAACTTTCTCAAGAAACTTAAGCTTAGAAAAAGAAACAGGTCCCAGAAGTAAGATATCAATTAATGAAAAGAAGATACCATTTGTACTGTTTTTAAAAACACACAACACACATCCCCTTTCCCTGCCCCATACGGTGAAGAGAAAAGCTGGATGTGTGTGTATGACCAAGTAACAGTGGACATCTCCATGTACTGGCCAAAATAAACGTGTGTTCAATTACAAAGGAACAAGAGCTAGGGCAGGAGAATAAGTTTTGTTAATGTCAAAGCAGATTACTAAATGAAGTTTACAAACATTTGATATAAAGGGTGTTCTTACATGTATGTATAGATTCATTTAATGAATATTTATGAACAGCCAGGAATTGCTTTAGATGATGGGAATACAGCGGAGAACAAACAAGCACAATTCCCTGCCCACACAAACTTTACATTCCAGCCAGTGAATACAGAAGCAACTATTCTAAACATGTCTGATGGTGACAAGTGGAATGCAGAAATTCAGCAGGAAAGGGGAAAGGGCTGCTGAACCTGGAGATGGAAGAAGAGGAGGGATGGGGCAGGGTGGATAGAAACCATTTAAATCCGGTGGTCATACCAGGGTTCATTGGTATGAGGTATAATTTCATTAGAAAAAAAATTCTTCTTATTCCATTTTCTCAAATGTAAATTTAAAGGTGAACCAAAGGGGCTTCCCTGGTGGTCCAATGATTGAGAGTCCTCCTGCCAAAGCAGAGGACAAAGGATCAACCTGTGTCTAGGAAGATCCCACATGCTGCAGAGCAACTAAACCCGTTTGCAATAACCACGGAGCCTTTGCTCCAGAGCTGGAAGCTGCAACTACCAAAGCGCACACACCTAGAGCCTATGCTCTGCAATAAGAAAATCCACCACAATGAGAGGCCCAGGCACCACAGAGTAGCCCCCACTCTCCACAACTAGAAAAGCCCTCCACACAGCAAGGAAGATCCAGCACAACCGAATAAGTGAATTGTTGTTGTTCAGTCGCTAAACCATGTCCAACTCTTTGTGACCCCACAAACTGCAGCACGCCAGACTTCCTTGTCCTTCACCATCTCCCATCTTCACCATCAACTCTGCTCAAACTCATGTCCCTTGAGTCAATGATGCCATCCAACCATTGCATCCTCTGTCTCCCCCTTCTCTTCCTGCACTCAGTCTTTCCCAGCATCAGGGTCTTTTTCAATGAGTCAGCTCTTCGCATCAGGTGGCCAACGTATTGGAGCTTCATCATCAGTTCTTCCAATGAATATTCAGGACTGATTTCCTTTAGGATAGATTGGTTTGATCTCCTTGCTGTACAAAGGACTCTCAAGAGTTTTCTCTAGCACCACAAATCAAAAGTGTCAGTTCTTCTTTCTTTATGGCCCAACTCTCACATCTGCAAATGACTACTGGAAAAACCATAGCTTTGATGATATGAATCTTTGCCAGCAAACTGATGTCTCTATACTTTTATTTTTATTTTTTATTTATTTATTTATTTATTTATTTTTAAATTTAACTTTACAATACTCTATTGGGTTTGCCATACATCGACACGAATCCACCACAGGTGCACACAAGCTCCCAATCCCGAATCCCCCTCCCACCTCCCACCCCACAACGTCTCTCTGGATCATCCCCGTACACCAGCCCCAAGCGTCCTGCATCCTGCATCAAACATAGACTGGTGATTCGTTTCCTACATAACAGTATACATTCTTCAATGTCATTCTCCCAGATCATCCCACCCTCTCCTACATTTGTTTTTATTTTTCTTCCTGTATCATTTATCTTCACGCTTTCCTCTTAACTGTCTTTGCTTAATCTTATTTCCCCAGATATATCCTTTCTGTTCCTACCTTCAGTGTGTTTACTCTCTATGCCCTTATAACTTGATTTTTTTTCAAACAGTTAATCACTACCCAAGGTGACACTGTATGTTTATTTGTGTCTTTATTGACTACCTCATTCACCAAAATATCAGGTCCACAAGAGCAACAATTTTGTTCTGTGTTGGGATTGTTTCGGTTTAAAAAAACAACCCAGAGAAAGGAGTAAGGTAAATTATTAATATCTCCTTCACTGCTAGAGATCTGATTCTTTTACAACTTGATATTCCAGCATACTGGAGTATACACCAGGGGCTTCCCTGGTGGCTCACTTGGTAAAGAATCCGCCTGCAATGCAGAGGAGTTGGGTTTGATCTCTGAGTTGGGAAAATCCCCTGGAGACGGGAATGGCTACTCACTCCAGTATTCTGGCCTGGAGAATTCATGGACTGTATAGTCCATGGGGTCGCAAAGAGTCAAGACACCACGCGACTTTTACTTTTTTACTTTCTTTTTCTTTTTACTTTTACTTTTACTTTTTTACTTTCACTTTTACTCCAGTATACTCAAATTATTAGTCTTTACAGCAAGGCAAAGCATACATGAGACATTAGTAACTTTAATGTCTTTTAAATGACTAAGAGTAACAACAGTCCAGTCTTCCATGATTCTTTTTTTACAATTTCAGGCAAAATAAAAAGCTGCACAGTAAAGTATCATTGTGATAATACAATGCAGGCTGACACACCACATAAATTCATGATTTAAACTATTGAGAGATTCTACTTCATACTTTCAGTCTTGATTTACTGTCACTGGAATAATGTTTTAATTATGCACATCAACTGCAGCTGCTGTTTAGTCGATAAGTCGTGTCTCACTCTTTTTGACCCCATGAACTGTAGCCCACCGACTTCCTCTGTCCATAGGATTTTCCAGGCAAGAGTACTGGAGTGGGTTGCCATTTCCTCCTCNTAGGTGAATGATCACACCATCATGATTATCTGGGTCATGAAGATCTTTTTTGTACAGTTCTGTGTATCCTTGCCACCTCTTCTTAATATCTTCTGCTTAGGTCCCTACCATTTCTGTCCTTTATTGAGCCCATCTTTGCATGAAATGTTCCCTTGGTATGTCTAATTTTTGAAGAGATCTCTAGTCTTTCCCATTCTATTATTTTCCTCTATTTCTTTGCACTGGTTACTGAGGAAAGCTGTACATCGTCACCTGTTTATTTAGCACATGAAGAGTACATCATGCGAAATGCCAGGCTATATGAATTATAAGTTGGAATCAAGATTGTTGGGAGAGATACCAACAACCTCAAATATGTAAAAAAAAATCTCCTTGCAGTTCCTTGGACAGCAAAGAGAACAAACTAGTCAATCTTAAATGAAATCAACCCTCAATATTCATTGGAAGGACTGATGCTGAAGCGGAACCTTCAATATTTTGGCTACCTGATGCAAAGAGCCAACTCATCGGAAAAGACCCTGATGCTGGGAAAAACTGAAGGCAGGAGAAGGGTACAATAGAGGATGAGANACCCTCAATATTCATTGGAAGGACTGATGCTGAAGCGGAACCTTCAATATTTTGGCTACCTGATGCAAAGAGCCAACTCATCGGAAAAGACCCTGATGCTGGGAAAAACTGAAGGCAGGAGAAGGGTACAATAGAGGATGAGATGGTCAGATGTCATCACCAACTCAATGGACATGAGTTTGAGCAAGGGAAATGGTACAGGACAGGGAAGCCTGGCATGCTGCAGGCCAGGGGGTTACAAAGAGTCGGATATGACTAAGCAAATGAACAACAGATAGGCAGATGATACCACTTTAATGGCTGAAAGTGAAGGAGAACTACAGAGCCTCTTGATGAGGATGAAAGAGGAGACTGAAAAAGCTGGCTTAAAGCTCAACATTCAAAAAACGAAAACCATGGCATCTGGTCCCATCACTTCATGACAAATAGATGGGGGAAAAGTAGAAACAGTGACAGATTTTATTTTCCTGGGCTCCAAAATCACTGTGGATGGTGACCGCAGCCATCAAATTAAAAGACACTTGCTCCTTGGAAGAAAAGTTACGACAAACCTAGACAGCATACTGAAAAGTGGAGACAGCACTTTGCTGAGAAAGGTCCATATAGTCAAAGCTGCAATTTTTCTATAAGTCATGTACAGACATGAGAGTTGGATCAAAAGAAGTGTGAGCACCAAAGAATTGATACTTTTGAATTGTGATGCTGGAGAAGACTCTTGAGACTCCCTTGGGCAGCAAGGAGACTAAACCAGTCAAAATATTCATTGGAAGGACTGATGCTAAAGCCAAAGCTCCAACACTTTGGCCACCTGATACAAAGAGCCAGCTCACTGGAAAAGACCCTGAGGCCAGGAAAGATTGAGAGCAGGAGGAGAAGGGGATTACAAGGATGACATGGTTGGATGGCATCACCAAGTTGATGAATACGAGCGTGAACAAACTCTAGGAGTCTGTGAAGGACAGGGAAGCCTGGTGTGCTGAAGTTCATGGGGTTGCAAAGAGTCTCACATGAGTTAGCGAGTGAAGGACAAAAACAACGTAATCCAATAACCCATTGGTTTGTTTGGTCACTGTTTGTCTAGCCCAACTACTGCAGTTCCCCTCTTGCCACCCCAGAAGTGGGGGTGAAGGGCACCGACATGATGGAACGGTGAAGGGAAAGCGCTGGGCTCTCACACTGACTATAGCTGCTTTGCTGGCATTCTTTCCTGCAGATGTTAATTACCTTGTGCAAGAAACAACAATCCTGTCCAACAGACCAAATATGTAATCTGTTGAAAATTAGTGCTAGGAACTGAATCCTAGTTTTCACAAAATTCTTTTCATAAAAAAAAAGGGGGACACTCATCCAAAAGCTGTCTCTAATTCTATTATTTTCCTAAAGTCTTTTAAGTTTTTTGAGCCTGAGCTTAACATCATAAAACTTGGCTAAATAACACAGTTCAATGTCTATTATATTTTAAACTATTTTATCATTATATTTATAACATATTATCTTCTATCCTACATATCTACATTTATGGAAAAACAATTTATTATGTGACTCTTTAAGACATTAAATACTGCAACGAGTGCCTAAACATTCTAAGTATAAGGAATCATGCTTTAAAATCCCATTCCTATATCCGGTAAAGACCCCAAAGACTATACAACAATGAGAGAGTATCAGAAGTTACATGAGATATTACAGTTTCTTCAAAAGGTCTCATGAAACTGAAACACATGAGGGCATGATTGATGGAATAATTAAAAAGACTGAAGTAGGTGATTTTAGCCTTGAATCAAGGAAACACTGACTGACTCAGAAAGTGAAAGATATAAAGTAAAATAAAATATCAAGGGGAAAATCTGTAAGAGACATTCCTCATTCTGAGTTCATATTAGTGAATCAGGCAGAGAAGAACTAAGACAAATGGGCAAAAGGGGAAACACAAAGATGTCATGGCTATCTGAAAAGGAGGCTTTATGGAATAAATTAAGAATGGCATACCATATGCCTTGGGAAGTGGACAGCAATCAGCTGGTCAACTACAATCATATCTATATGTTTAATATTAGAACTATCAGCATGGAAAAACACATGGACAGTGACAAGTCACACTGCTACTTATTTGAAATTTCAGATTACACTTTGGCATGGATCCAGTGGTACACCATGGCTTCACTAAAATAGTTTTCAAACTGCTGCATGTTAACAAGAGGCATAAATTGTACACCCTAGTTCTTATCCTGTGGACCATATGAAATTAAGCAGTGGATCAGAGCTTGCTCCCCTTCTTGTCCAAAATCCAAAGGAATAAATAATTTAAGGGTTATATACATAAAGACTAGTGATTAAGTGGTTGGGATGTTACCTAACTTGAAGAAGGTTATGCATATAAAGATCTAATCAAAGAAAATGTGCTAATGGTTATGTTTTCCTCTTCCTTCTTACATAAAAGTGAAAGTTTGCAACCCCATGGACTGTAGCCCACCAGGCTCCTCTCTCTCTCGAATTCTCCAGGAAAGAATACTGAAATGGGGTGCCACGCCCTTCTCCAGGGGATTTTCCAGACTGTGAGATCCATCCGGGGTCTCCTGCATTGCAGGCAGATTCTTTACCATCTGAGGCATCAGGTTACATACTACCAGTTAAAGACCAAGAATGCACTATGATGATATGAAAATAGTTTTCTCATTGCCGAACAATCCAGCTTTATCACTGCTAAGTCAGACGGTTTGTTTGCCCCTCTCCACATACTATCAATGATCCTTGCCTACTGATATTGACACCCTTGTGCAGCCTTTTTGCATACTTACCAGGGTTAATCTGTATGACTAACAACATCTGGCAGAAGAGACAGGCAGATGATATATCACTGATGAAATCAAGTTATAAAAAAGACCACGATTTCTGTTTCGGCAAGCTCTCTTGTATGTTATGTTTTCTTTTCCCTTCCTCTTTTCCTGGAAAGCCGTCTGCCCTGATGCGAGCAGCCCACTGGCAAGGAGCTGACACCTCCAACCAAGAGCCAGGGAGAAATAACAGCCAGTAAAACCAGCAACCAGAGCAATGTGGAAACAAGTTCTATAGCCCCAGGGAGCCTTGAGATGCCTGAAAAACCAGGCTGTGTTACAACTTCATGAGAAACCTTGAACGAGAACCACCCTATTATTAAACAACTGACTCTCATATGTCTTACCAAGAGACTTTGTGAGAGAAACACTGCTTGCTGTTTTTTTTTTTTTAATTGGAGATAATTGCTTACCAATGTTGTGTTGGCTTCTGCCATGTAACTGATGTGAGTCAGCCATAAGTATACGTATGTCCACTCCCTCTTTAGCTCCCCACCAACCCTATCCCACCCCTCCAGGCCATCACAGAGCACAAGGCACCAACTCCCTGCGCTCTACATCAGTTGCCCGTTAGTCGCCTGCTTTCCATACGGTAACAAATATGTGTCAGTGCTACTCTCTGCATTCATCCTACCTCTCCTTCCCCTCGCCGTGTCCAAAGTCTGTTCTCTAGGTCAGCGTCTCTATTTCTGCCCTGCAGATAGGCTCATCAGTACCATTTTTCTAGATTCCATATATGTATGTGTTATGAATAATATACATTTGCTTTTCTCTTTTGGACTCACTTCACTCTGTGTAATAGGCTCTAGGTTTATCCACCTCACTAGAACTGACTCAAATGTGTTCCTTTTAATGGCTAATTATTTGCCGTTTTAAGCTGCTAAATTTTAGGACAATTTATTATGCAGTAATAACTAGTGAATACAAATGGCAAGAACTGGGAAATACTCTGTTTAGAAGCTGACAAACCAACCACTTGATATTTTAGTGTTTTTAGAAGTTTATCATGCAAACCAGTTTTAAAGTCAAATGAATCAGTGCTGGCTATGAATCTGCTTCATGTTTTAAATAAAAATTTAGCATTTTAAATTTCTTCCTTATTTTACTTTCCACAATAGAGCCTCAGTTTTACCTTCATTGAAGATCCAGACAAGGTACAAAAAAAAAAAAAATGTGTATGGAAGTGGAAATAACCTCCTTTCACTTGTAACAGAGCAAGTGTTTCAGTTGGAGATAATGGCTTACATGGATTCTGTGTAACACTGCATTAACTTGTTGTCATTACCATCATTATTAAACACAGCCAAACATTCATCATGTGCTCTACAGGGCACATGAGCTTCTACAAGACGTCACTGGCACCCTGTAGGAACACACCCAAAGAATTCAAAAGCAATGGATTCTCATCTATACATGAAGAAAAAAAAAAACAACTTGATTGTACTCCATCAACCTACACGTATGCAATGTAGGAACTAGAAGGTTCAGTTGATCTTCCTTTTTCGAACTAAACCTCAACAAACATAAATGACTTTTGGAGATTAAAATCAAAAGTGATGCAGGAAATGCAAGAGAAATTCATCTGAAGGTATTAACGTATTAACTCAAAATTTTCCTTTACCCCTGATCCATTCAAAAACAAAAAACCCTGGCTTCCCAGTCTTTCCAGCTATGTCCTTATCCTCTGCAATAACTATCAGACTGACACTTGCAGTTTTGGCAAGCCTGCAGCATTAGAGTGGGTGGCTGGCTGGGCTGGGGGGAACGGAGGGAAGGGGAGAAACGGAAGGAGAGAGAGAGAGAACAGATACATCTGGCCAGATCCTCAACTGGTTTCTGAGTCTGCTTGTCCCTGCCTCTCCTGCTGTTTCTTCTGCTCCTGCAGATATGATTAATGTCTATGAATTGGCAAAACTCTGGTTTGTAAGCAAGGGTGAGGGCTTTCCGTCCCAACGAGGTTGAGGTATGGAGTTAATGAGAAGTGAGACTGGGGAATGAACAGAAACATGCCAATGTTAAAGTAATTGAGCATGAATATCAAACACTGACTTGGGAACAGTCTTCATTTGCTAATGGGAAGTCTGATCAGCTGCCGGGTGGATGGCGTGGGTGCACAGATCTGCATTCATTGCTGGTCTCAGAATTTCCATCACAACAGCCCACACTTTATAACCTTGGTACCTTGCTTCCTCTCCTAGATTCCTATTTCCCTTTTCTTCTCTTTCTTTTGTTCTTTTTCCCTTCCCTGCCTCACTCTCCTCCTTTACTTCCATCCTACAAATGCTTTCTTTTTTCTTGTTTATGAATTTATCTCATCTATCCTCAAGCCTCACAAAGAATTTAAAGCTTCTCTCAATAATTGCTTTTTCTTTAAAATATGCATAGTTTATTAATGCCAGTTCAGAATAACACAGATGATGGTGTTGTGGCTAGAAGAATTGCTGATGCTATAATTTTCATTTTAAAAACCTTGCATTGTCCTCTAAAGCCAGTGATAGCTTGAATTATTAATTAGTATAAGATACTACTCTGTCTTCTATCATTCTAAAATAGTTTACTTGTATGTTCTTAAGTGGCAAAGATCTTTGGAAGATTTGCACAATAGTGACAAAATGAACACCTTAATAAGCTCTACATTATTACCAATTTCAAGTTTTAATGAAGTGTTATCCAGAAGAGTAATAATAGTTTTAAGAAAACTGGTGCTGCTGCTAAGTCGCTTCAGTCGTGTCCGACTCTGTGCGACCCCATAGACAGCAGCCCACCAGGCTCCTCTGTCCTTGGGATTCTCCAGGCAAGAACATTGGAGTGGGTTGCCATTTCCTTCTCCAATGCAGGAAAGTGAAAAGTGAAAGTGAAGTCGCTCAGTTGTGTCCTACTCTTCGCGACCCCATGGACTGCAGCCTACCAGGCTCCTCTGCCCATGGGGTTTTCCAGGCAAGAGTACTGGAGTAGGTTGCCATTTCCTTCTCCATTAAGAAAACTAAATTAAAAAAAAAAAAACTTTGGTTATAAAATTCTGTGGTTGTTGCTGTGTAGTTGCTAAGATGTGCCTGACTTTTTTGCAACCCCATGGAATTTCCCAGCCAAGGATACTTGAGAGGGTTGCCATTTCCTCCTCCAGGGGATCTTCCTGACCCAGGGATCAAACCCAAGTCTGATGTCTCCTGCTTTGGCATGTGGATTCTTTACTCCTGAGCCACCAGGAAAGTCCTCTAAAATTCTATAAGGCATTTTTACAAAAATTCATTTACAAAGATTTTTTTTTCACTCACAATACAAATGGACAAAATTTAAATGTACATCAGTTGGACTCTGTTTAAGTAAAATATAGTACCATTCAGTAAGTGAAATGTAAAATGATGTGTGAAAAATACATAAACCAATGAAGATGTAGACAACACAGTATACTTTTAATGAATCAAAAGCTATAAATTCATTTGACATATACATGCTTAGAGGACTAAGCATTAATGCTTATCTGAGGGCCACAGACTTTCTAAGATTGTGCTTCTACTTGTCACTTTCTAGATTTCCATTTGAACCTGTAGGACAACTGCCAGAAAGAATACTTAAGTAACAAAGTAACTAAGAAAAATGAGTTTCTCAATCCCTACACATACAGCAAGGAAAACGTCGGGTGCGGGGGGGAAGCAATCACATAGGAAAAGACCTTAAATATAAAAGTGCTTATGGTTTACCTTAATAGCGTAGTATTCTCTAACTTCAGGCCTAATAGAATCAAAGTCTCCACTGATGAATTCAGGCAGAAAGCTGAAAGAAAGAGTTCTAAGTAAGTCAATTATTTAAGACTATTTAGTAGCTAACCTTTAAAATTATGATTCTAAGAACCAGAGAGAGAGCTAAGGTACTCAAAAGGAAAAAGAAACAGTCTATTTTCAGAGTAAATGGGATGTTATATCTTATGCACTTAATTTTCACTTAGAAAGACTGAGGGGAATTCCAGGTATCCAAATAATGTGTCAATATAGTCTCACTATCAGTCAATATTTATCTTGCTTAAAAAAAAAACAGATGAAGATTAAAGATTACTACTTTAACAAAAGCTCCCAGTTCAAAACCCTAGCACATGGACTCTCAGTCTTTGCATAGTACTTTCTACAAATAGACAACTGTGACATTTTATCTTCACATCAGTTCAAAACTTTCAACAGATTTTAACAGAACAAATGATAATGAGGATGAGGCATTTTTGTAGCACATAAGTCAGTTCAAAAACATTTTCCAAATAGCCTACTGACATATTTCTAGAAATAGGAGTCTTCTAGTTTTGTCTGCAATGCCACAAAGATCACGATTACTAAATAGAAGGAGACGATTCTCCAAATGGATGTTTCTAATTCTATCGCAATTACCTTTTTTCTCTTCCCTACCATTTTTCAGAACTCCTTTAGGAAAACCTCCCTTACTGTATCTACATAAGCCATCCTTTCCTATTATAAGACATCTGTATGACCTGGTAGAATTTCTTCCCACTAAAAATACCTAATTGTGGAGAAATAAAACACCCCTGGACTTCTCAGTACTCCTGCCAAACGCCCTAGCTCCTGAGCTTCCAAAGTATGTATGAGATGAAAAGAATGCTTGCTTTCCTGTCTTCCAGAAATACTCTGCTCTTCACATACCAACCATAAAAACTAGATCCAGCTTTTTATCCCATTAATTGCTTCGATTCAAAATCCTAATCTAACTTCTGTTATGTCTTCTCAAGATGGCCAAATTTTTACAGAAAGAAAAGATCCCTAGAGACTGAATATTACTGCTGGCTGCTATAAGTCCAAAGAGGTAAAGCCCAGAACCTACAGACATCCCTGGGTCACAAAAGACAAGACACAGGGAGATACCTTCCTGCTGGAGAGATTTCACTGATATAAAAGTAGGCTGGGGTTAAGATTCAGGCCCATAGAATGTCCCCAGGGAGCCTTTCAAGAAGGGAGAAGCACTGCTGCCACCACCCCACTTAACAGTTGAGAAAAAAATCTCATTTTTTCGTCTTTCAGATATGAGTATGTGGCTATTCGTACAGGACTACTGATCTGTAGCTGCATGAGTCAAGGGTTTATAAAAACTGGAGAACAGAACTCTGACTCAGAACACCTCGTGTACACATTCAGGATAATATTCATGAAGAGGAGTATTAAAAAACCCATCTTGTTCTTTTGTAAGATGACTTTAAGTTCTTAACCCAATTGATGTGCTGCAGTCCATGGGGTCGCAAAGAGTTACCAACGACTTAGTGACTGATCAACTACCCAACTGGAACTGTTAATTCTCAGGCCAACTCTGGCCGTGCTGGACCACCTCTTCTTTGAGCTATTCATCTTCTTAGGGCTAAACAGTTAAGAGGAAGCCCTTCCACAGAGTTCTGTACCACATACACTGCATAGATTTGTCTTTTCATTAAACATTAATACTTACTTATTAAAATTTTCAATCAATTGATTTCAGAAATGTTCACTGAACATCAAACCATGTGCAGAAGCAATAGTCCACTCAGAATAAGGTAAAATTGGGAAGTAAGATACCTAGGTTTTTAAATTACCTTGCCTGGTTTGAACATTTTCCTACAAACTTTTCTTCTCAAAATGTCCCTACCATAGTTATCTATGATTTTCAATTTCATTTTATACCTGTTTAGATAACTCCCCTCCTGATATCTTACTTAGGACTAAAAAAATAGACCGTGAGTTTGTATCACTTTTTTTTCCTGTTGCAAAATTTCATTCATTTTTCAAAGTTTCTTCCAAATGCCTCCACCTACCACCATTTAACTATAAAAGCGTTAGTCGCTCAGTCACGTACAACTCTTTGCAACCCAATGGACCACAGACCACCTGGCTCCTCTGTCCATGGAATTCTCCAGGCAAGAATACTGGAGTAGGTAACCATTCCCTTCTCCAGGGGATCTTGCCAACCCAGGAATGAAACCCGTATCTCCTGCATTGCAAGCAGATTCTTTACCATTTGAGCCACCAAGGAAGCCCCCATTCAACCGTACACAAATTAAAACACATATGGACCACAGACTATCCATACTTCCTATAGTCTGAATGTGTATGTCCCCCTCCAATTAACATTTTGAAACCCTACCGCCTAAATGATGTTCTTGGGAGGTGATTAGTTTAAAATGGTGGCACTCTCATGAATATATGAGTGCCCTCAGAAGAGAAACCCCAGAAAGCTCTCTTCCCCCTTCCCATCATCTGCGGACACAGTGAGCAGACAGCCCTCTGTAAAACAAGGAGTAGACCTCCCCATGCAGTGACTGCCGGCACTCTGAACTTGAACTTCCCACCCTCCAGAACTGGGAGAAGCGGTTGTTATTTATAAGCCATCCAGTCTGTGGCATTCTGTAAGAGCAACTTAAAAGCATTGAGATATTGCTGGAGAGGGTAAAAGGAGTCAGCCCTCCAATACCACCACTGTCCTCTTAAAGAAGTGAAATCTAAGAAGTCAAGTGAATTTGGGCAATATTTCACCATGTAGAGAAGCCATTTAAACCTACGACTCTGGTTCTGTGCAGTCCAAACCATGCAACTTTCTAATAAGGCTGACTACGTTCCTCTACAAAGTTTAGCCCCTTGGATATTTAGAACCAATTTGGAAGTTTCCAAAAACTACATTTTTTGACAGCAAATAGAAGTGAAAAATAAAGGCTAATAAATGTAGTCAGCTGAACATCTATCCAAAGGAAAGCAATAATGCAAATTCACTTATATAATCTTGCAAAATATTAACAGGAAAGCAAAATTAAATAGATAAAAAATAAGTTCAGTAAACTTTCAATATAATTTTCTCCAATGTAACACAGATGCTTTAAAAAATGAATGAGGATGCATATTTCTAAGATGACTCATGGCAAAAGTACACCTGGTTTACATGCTGATATGACTAAAATAATTATAACTTATTCTGATATAATATACTAGTTTTTGAAACTTCCTGAAATGTGCCTTCATACACTGCAATCAAAAGTCCATGTAACACTGAGGCACCTGTGGCCAAGCACCTGGGTATCCTGAAGAGGTACTTATTGCAGATGACACTTCACAGATGTAAAGGAACTGTACTGTAATATAAAAGATAGTGTACACAAAAGATAATTTTCAGAACTATTTGGGAACTGACTTCAGAGAGCAAGTAAGTGATGAATGGCAAATGGGTTTGTGTCTTGTTACGTACAGCACTCAAGCGGACCTCTCCTTGGTATCCTCAAATCTACCAGCACTGACTCATAGTATTAAGATCCATCCCATGTAATAATTGGGAGTAGGTTGCTACATGATGAAAACGTACCTAGTCATGGTGTGTTAGAATACAACTGTCTTTCAGAAAACTTTTTCTGATACCAGTAAAGAAGGCTATCCCTCCACAGAGGCTTCTCTGCTCCCAAGGAACATACAACCACTCCCTTTCTATAGCAATGAATCTCTTACTTTTCATTTCATTACAAGCAGTTTCTGTAAATGTCTTTTAGCTTCTACTAGACTAAGCTCTTGAGGCAGGAGCTCTCTGATTGATCTTGGTATTGTTCAGAGCACCAAGTATATAGATGCTGATAATAACATCATAATGTGAGAAGGCAAAGGAGGAGAAGCAGGGGGTTTGGGGGATGAAAAGAGGAAGTAGGAGGGGAAAGCAGAAAAAGGAGGAGGGCCAGGGGAAAGATGGCAGGGGCAAAAACAGGAATGCAAAGAATTAGGGGAAAGGAGGGGAGAAGTGGAGGAGGAGAGGTGGGGAGAAAATGGTAAAAAGGGAAGAGAAAGGCCGGAAGAGGAACAAAAGGGAAAGAGAACAGTGGAAAAGCACCAAGGAAGACTTTCAACATAAACTTACTAGGATGTCCGCTCCCTAATTCTTAGCTTGTCCACAATATTTAACTTTTCTGAGCTTCATTTCACCTTATGTAAAATGAGGATAATTCGGAGTGCTTGTGAGGATTAAGAGTTAATATATGTAAAGCACTTAGAAAATGCCTGGCACACAGTAAGCAGGATTTAAGCCATTCAGTTAAAATAAAATTTATTACTAGAGAAGCTAACTCACTTGCTCGAGGTTAGAAGGCTAATAAGAGCTAGAACCAAATTTCACACCCAGGCGGCACCATCTTTATTCTCTAACAGCCATGTCTACAGCCTTCCAGACACATTCATTTACGAAATGGAATAAAAGTTTCTTACAGAGAAAGTTCTCTATATAACTGCATTATCCTCCTGCTGATTTTATTAATCAGTGTTAATTTGGCCAACCTGTATATATGATAGAAGTAGTGTACTGAGAAGAAAAGAAGGATTTGTGCTCCTTGCTATCAAAGGATAGGATCTTGATTAAAGAAATACATTAGGAGGAAAAATTTTGAAAATAGTGTTGAAAAAGAAGAGGGCTCCAGATACAAGAAAAAAAAATGGTACCCTGTCTAAAGACACAGGAATTGATCATTCAAAGATCTTAGCTAATATTCTCTGCAAAACTGCCTAACTTAATAGCCAAGAAAAAAACCCAAGGGTGATCTAAAAAACAGTAAGTAAAACAGTACCACATTTTGACTGTGTTTATAGATGACATCAGTTCNTACTGCTGCTGCTGCTGCTAAGTCGCTTCAGTGGTGTCCGACTCTGTGTGACCCCACAGATGGCAGCCCACCAGGCTCCCTCATCCCTGGAATTCTCCAGGCAAGAACACTGGAGTGGGTTGCCATTTCCTTCTCCAATGCATGAAAGTAAAAAGTGAAAGTAAAGTCGTCCAGTCGTGTCCGACTCTTAGTGACCCCTTGGACTGCACCCTGCCAGGCTCCTCCGTCCATGGGATTGTCCAGGCAAGAGTACTCATGCACCCCAAAATTCAGAGCAGCAATAGCCGGGGTATGGAAGCAACTGAAGATGAATGGATAAAGATGTAATGTGTGGACGTACGTGCTGTGCTTATCATGTCCAACTCTCTGTGACCCCATGGACGATAGCCTGCCAAGCTCCTCTAGCCATGGGATTTCCCAGGCAAGGCAACTGGAGCAAGCAGCCATTTCCTGCTCCAGGGGATCTCCCCAAGCCAAGGATCAAATCCATGTCTCTTGCATCTCCTGCATTGGCAGGTGGATTCTTTACCACTTGGGCTACTGGGAAGTATATGTGTATGTATATACACACAGACACACATACATATATATACACACACATACAATATACATATACACACAATGGAATATTACTCAGCCATAAAAAAAAATGAAATTCTACCATTTCCAGCAAGATGAGCCTATAGAGTATTACCCTTAGCAAAATAAGTAAGAGAAAAGCAAACACTGTATATTATCATGTATGCGGAATCGAAAAACCAGGGCCCAGGCCAACTCCTGGCAGGGTTGAAAGGAAGACAGCATTCCTATTTCTCTGAGCCTTCAGAGAAGGGGAAAGTTAGGGTTGGGGTTAGGGGTTACGGGTTAGGGTTAGGGTTAGNAAGACATTCAACACTTTATAATAAAATAGACATTGTATTAGATGATTTTGCCCAACTCTATAAGTGTTCTCCTTCTTTCTGAATTGAAGGATTGATTACCTTGCCTGGCAAAGGAAAAACTTCTTTGCTACACTTTCACTAGAATATGCAATTTTACTTCTCCCCAAAATCCTGGCCCTTATTTGAAATCTGTCCTACTTGTACATCCAACCAGAGCTACATGGTAATGAAGTGGCAGGGTGAGTGCCCAGTTATTCCAAACCATAAGCTATCAATCCCTAGGCATGCTCGACTTATGTTTCTAGGTTTGTGACTTATTTTAATGAACAGAGAAGCAGTAAAGAGAGGCACAATTACGAAATCATATGAGACTTCTTAAAAGTACATTTCATTCTAGGCAGTAAACACACAAACAAATGAATATTCAACTCTGTAACTGAGCACTCTAACTCAAAATACACAATGTAAATTTGATGGATCAGCCCATGACAGGAGAATTAACCTCTCACTGTGACCACTTTGAGAATCAGAAAAAATATGTGAAACAATGGTATTCAGACAGTGGAGAGCAGGCAGCTCAGGCCAGTGACTGCTGAAAAATGGGAAAAAAATAAGATGAGCCCTCTTATTCCTCAGCCTTCTTCATGGAGGCAGTTTCTAGCTTAGGCCACAATGAGGGAAAACTCAGAGACCTGCAGCCTAACTAGAGTAGACCAAGATTAATTTTAAGGAAAGCTGAAGAGCTAGAAAAGGTAGAAAACGGAACCATAGGGAGAACGATAACTCTAGAAAGCTTCATTCCTGGTGAAAATGCTATGAAGACTCTTGAAATGACAATAAATGATTTTGTGGAAGGGTTTGAGAGGACTGACTCCAATTTTGCAAGATGCTCTCAGTCAGTTTAGTTGCTCAGTCGTGTCCGACTCTTTGCGACCCCATGGACCACAGCATGCCAGGCTTCCCTGCCCATTACCAACTCCCAGAGCTTGCTCAAACTCAAGTCCATCGAGTCGGTGATGTCATCCAACCATCTCATCCTCTGTCAACCCCTTCTCCTCTTGCCCTCAATTGTTCCCAGCATCAGGGCCTTTTCCAGTGAGTCAGTTCTTAGTCTCAGGTGGCCAAAGTATTGGAGTTTCAGCTTCACCATCAGTCCTTCCAATGAATATTCAAGGACTGATTTTCTTTAGGATGGACTGGCTAGATTGCCTTGCAGTCCAAGGGACTCTTGAGAGTCTTCTCCAACACCACAGTTCAAAAGCGTCAATTCTTCGGCACTCAGCTTTCTTTATAGTCCAACTCTCACATCCACACATGACTACTGGAAAAACCATAGCTTTCCCTAGATGGACTTTTGTCGGCAAAGTAATGTCTCTGCTTTTTAATATGCTGTCTAGGTTGGTCAAAGCTTTTCTTTGAAGCAGCAAGCGTCTTTTGATTTCATGGTTGCAGTCACCATTTGCAGTGATTCTGGAGCCCCCCAAAATAGTCTCTCACTGTTTCCATTGTTACCCCATCTATTTAAGAGCATCTATAAGCCAGATGCTCTACTGTGGGTAAGACGCTGTCAAACAGCATTGTATGCTACAAAGAAATTGTTCAAGAAAGGAAGAGTCCACTGATTTGTCAAACTTCATGGTAATTTCATTTTAGGAAATGGCCACAGCCATGCCAATCTGCAGCAACCACCATGCTCATCAATCAACAGTAATCGTCACTGAGGCAAGACCCCTCCATAAGCAAAAAGGCTGAGTCACTGATGGCTTAGATGATGGCCAGCAATTATTAGCAAAAAATAAAAAAATTATTTACGGTATATATATTGTACTTTAGGAGCTTCACTGGTGGCTCAGTGGTAAAGAATCTGCCTACAATGCAGGAGACCCAAGTTCAATCCAGGGATTGGGAAAATCCCCTGGAGTAGGGAATGGCTACCCACTCCAGTATTCTTGCCTGGAGAATTCCATGGACAGAGGAGTCTGGTGGGCCACAGTCCGTGGGGTCGCAAAGAGTCAGACATGACTGAGCAACCAACACACACGCATTGTATTTTAAGACATAATGCTATCGCACATTTAACAGACTACATATAGTAACTACATACAGATGACACACATAACTGTCACATGCACTGGGAAATCAAGAAATCTATGCAACTTGCTTTCTTACAGTATTTGCTCTATTATAATGGTCTGGAACCTAAATTAGGTATCTCTGAGGTATGCCTGTGTTTATAGTAGGTATGTACATTTTTTCTCAACTGCACATGGAATATTCTTTACAATGGACCATATTCTAGGCCACGGTCCAACATTTTTTTTTTTTTCTTAAGGACCCTGTCAGCATTTTAGCTTCTGTGGGCTCTAATGTCTGTGTCACAACCATTTAACTCTGTCATGGTCAAGAAAGTGGCTGTAGAGAATAGCAAAACAGTAGTATGGCACTGCTATGTTCCAATAAAGTGTCACTTACAGGTGGCTGGCCTGCAGCCTACAGTTGCCAACTTCTGTTCTGGGCCAAAAGAAAGACTCAACAGATTTAACAGGATTGAAATCATACAGAGTATATTCCATGACACATAATATTCTCTTTTCTCACTTGCTCAGAGTTGTCAATTATAAATCAGTACTACCTGGAATGAGGTATGACCACAAAGAGAATAAACTATTTGAGACTCTAAAACCTCCATCTATACATACACAATAAAACTGCTATCAAATAAATTCAATCATATGCCATTAAAGTAGGCTATGGATTTCAATTTTTCTAGATATATTTTATCCTACTTATTATGTACACTAACAAACTGCCCCACTAAATTACATAAGTTTGAATTACATTTAACATTTATTTATATATATATAATGCAAATATAATCAGTTCAATTTTATAATATTTTATAGTTCAGGCACACCTCAAATACTGAAACATATATATTTTAGAAATTAATTTTCTCACTGACAAATGTATAACTTCAAGTGTGAATCAGGATGCAAAATGTTAGATATTATTCTTTAAATAACATTTAACAGCAACTTTACAAATCACATATTTAATAAAAAAGCATAGTATTTAGTGCAACATTTGGTAATAAGACATTACAACAATTATACCAAGCATATATTAGAAGGTCACTTTGGAAATCATTTCACTGCCTCCCCAGCGCTGGCAGTTTCGTGTTGTATATCTTGCAGGTGGTGAAAGTGTGATGTCAGGGGCTTTCATGACACATGGGAATGCATCTCATCCACACAAAGGATGAATTGGGTCTGCCTCTGTGGCTCTGCTAGATTTTCAAAGCTCAGAAAACTACATAACCTATTGGTAGTTTCAGGAATGAGATTATTTCCATTCCAAAGAACCAGTTTACATGTTTAATTAATGACCTGTCTAGTTGGTGCCAAAGAAGGATGAGACATAAAAAAATAAATAAATTCAACAGCAAAATCCAAGGTAAAAAGGTTTTAGAAGGAAAGTAGTTTTAAAATTTAATACCAACTCTATGCCCAAAATGTATTGCTTCCTTTGCTATAGAAAGAGTTGAAGAAAGATGAAAATGCTAAGAAATGAGGACCACAGAATTTACACAATATTTACACTAAAAACATGAGAACCAAAGAGTATGCACATATTGAATCACATAAAACACATCATCAAAGATAATAAACAAGTCATTAAAATAAATTTTTATATATTGCATATAATCTGGCAAGTTTTCTCTGAGATGAATAATGTGTCAAGACCTAAGTAAGAGTTTTTGAGAAAAGATGGTTTATTCTACTACATCACATTTATACAGTGAGTTTCCAGGAAACAAAATTTATAACATAAACTACACTTAAGCACACAGCCTCTTGTCATTTATTTCACTTTCATCATTCCTGCAAGAAGCTATTCTTAAAAGACTCATTATCAAAATTCAAGATAGAAATGAGGTTTGAGGAGAAGAGATAAGGAGACTGGGTCGCCGTTTAGGCAGGGCTAATTACTGCTCAACTATACAAATGGCAAGAACAGTGATTCAGTATGGAACTCTCTAACAAGGCACTGCATTTGACTGACTAGCCATTAAGACATCTGTAAAAATGGTTCAGTCCATCTTTTGAAACATTTCTCTCAACATTCTCCAAAAACAGAAAACCATTTTAATTTTGAAAGACTAAAAGCAAGATAAGCCTCAGAAATTTGGTTTCACCTTTTTTCTAATTGGAGGACAACTACTTCAAAATATTGGGATGGTCTTTGCCATACATCAACATGAAATGGCCATAGGCATACCTGTGTCCCCTCCTTCCAGAGCCCCCCTCCCACCTCCCTTCTACCCCATCCTTCCAGGTTGTCAGAGAGCACCAGTTTTGGGTTCCCTGCATCATACATCAAGTTCCCACTGGCTGTCTATTTCACACTTGGTAATGTGTATGTTTCAATGCTATTCTCTCAAATCATCCCACCCTCTCCTTCTCCCACTGTGTCCAAAAGCCTGTTCTTTATGTCTGTGTCTCCTTTGCTGCCCTGCACATAGGATCATTGGTACCATCTTTCTAGATTTCATATATATATGCATTAATATATGATATCTGTCTTTCTCTTTATGACTTACTTCACTCTGTATAATAGGCTCTAGGTTCGTCTACTGTGTATAATAGGCTCTAGGTTAATCAGTTAATTAGAACTGATTTAAACACATTCCTTTTTACAGCTGAGTAATATTCCATTGGAAGAAAAGTTATGACCAACCTAGACAGTATATTCAAAAATAGAGACATTACTTTGCCGACTAAGGTCCATCTAGTCAAGGCTATGGTTTTTCCAGTAGTCATGTATGGATGTGAGAGTTGGACTGTGAAGAAGGCTGAGCACCGAAGAATTGATGCTTTTGAACTATGGTGTTGGAGAAGATTCTTGAGAGTCCCTTGGACTGCAAGGAGACCCAATCAGTCCATTCTGAAGGAGATCAACCTTGGGATTTCTTTGGAAGGAATGATGCTAAAGCCAAAACTCCAGTACTTTGGCCACCTCATGCGAAGAGTTGACTCACTGGAAAAGACTTTGATGCTGGGAGGGATTGGGGGCAGGAGGAGAAGGGGACGACCGAGGATGAGATGGCTGGATGGCATCACNTGCTAAAGCCAAAACTCCAGTACTTTGGCCACCTCATGCGAAGAGTTGACTCACTGGAAAAGACTTTGATGCTGGGAGGGATTGGGGGCAGGAGGAGAAGGGGACGACAGAGAATGAGATGGCTGGATGGCATCACTGACTCGATGGACTCAAGTCTGAGTGAACTCCAGGAGCTGGTGATGGACAGGGAGGCCTGGCGTGCTGCGATTCATGGGGTCGCAAAGAGTCAGACACAACTGAGCAACTGAACTGAACTGAATATTCCATTGTGTATATGTACCACAACTTCCTGATCCATTCTTAATACCCTCTATGAAGACAAAATAATAAGAACGAGATATTTAGATAGGTGGAGTTTGAGATTACAGAATACTTTAGTGCCCAAGTTCAGCTCTAAGTTGTAAATGCAGAGAGAGTGCTGAGGAAAGGTTAGAGGTAAAATTATATACTTGTGAGTCTTCCATACATGAGATACTTAATTCAACTTGTCAAAGATTCATTCAGTATCTATAATGTGCGCCAAGCTGCAGATACCAAAGTTAACACAGATCCAAACAGCCTAAAGTCCAAATCTGGATACTACAGAAGACACTCACTGGCATTATAAGTCAAGCACAGAATACTCCAGAAGAACACAGATGTGCCAGAGTAGGGGAAGCTGGCCAGTTGGAGAAAGGGAAGTGGACACTTGGTAACAGCTAATCCTGCAGGAAAAGCTATAAATGAAGCAGATTATCACAAGAAGATGAGAGATAAAAATAATGCCTGCATTCAGGCAACAGCAACAAAAAAAAGTAGACACAGTGGTGAAAGGAAAGTTAGGACGTGGAAGAAAAGTATAAGAACATATACCATGAAATCATTTCTCAGATGACAGCCGATCTTCCAGTCACACGTGGCCAATGGTGTTACAATCTCCAAAGTGCAGGAAAATGACTTAGTGCCTCTTTCAGCTCCAGAAAAGAACACTGCACACGATATACAAGTTGTACAAGTAAATATTTCCTCCCATGCTTAGTATATGGTCACTTCCCCTTCTGCCCTTTTCTGTAATTACTTCTTATATGAAAGTGGTGAGGAGAAGAAAGGAATGAGAGTGGGTATTTGAACAGAAAGTAAGGCATGGGATTATTTTCCTAGAAGGCAGTAGTGGTGATGGTATAGAGCAGGGCCAGAAAATGCTATGTATATGGAGGGGACTCATGCTAAGGTCAACACAATGCAGAATGGAAGGTTTCATCTTGTCTTGTTTACAAACGTGAAAAAGCCCCAAAGCATATACACAGATTAATACCAATTCTTCACCTTAACAAATATAAAAGGGTAGCTCACTGAGAGTGAATCACTTTGTGTAATTTATTTGCTTGACTCTCTGTGATTCAGGGGAGATATAATACAGAGAATTCAATAAACACGGCTAGTGATAAATGCCATGAGGGTCACTAATAGGTTGTCTGCTCCTCCCAAGTTTTCCAAAACCAAGTATAATAAGCTGCCTAGCTAACCATTCTGCTAAAATAAGTGTTTTTAATTCTTATTCTTCCTTTTTCCTCACAGTGTCCTCCATAGCAGGAATTAAACCTGACTTAAGAAAATGACAGAAGAATTTAAGACATATGCTGACCTGCTAAAGTAAATGCTGCATTCACTATCCTTGCAAGTTTCTGTTTATACTTTGCTGCTTCTATCCATCATATATGGATGTGTGACCCATTATCCCAAAAGACAGGGACTAGAGCCCAGGAAGATCTCTATAGCATTTAATAACGACTTCTGTCTTAAAGGAATCTGAAAGAATTAATAATATGATGACAATGGCTTAGGTTTAGGTAACCTTGAAATTATAAAATCATTAGACAATACCTAATAAAATGAATATCTAAGGAATATCTAACAAAATGGCTTCCCAGGTGGCTCAGTGGTAAAGAATCCATCTGCTAATGCAGGAGCTGCAAGAGATGTGGGTTCAATCCCTAGATCTACCTTTCTGTTTTCCTTATCACTGGTAGTGTACTTTATATTTCCATTATTTATCTGACATTTGAAACATGACATTTGAAACATGTTTCAAAGAACACAGGCATTTTGTTGCCTGCTGTATCCCAAGTTCCTACAATGATCTCTTTCATGTGGAATGACAGCATAATTCAAAATATGCTAAAACAGCAACTGAACATAATTTCCTCCATTATACAGCAACAAATTAACGAAGCTGGCCAGCATGGAGAGAAATGTATATGATCTTATATCATTGATAAATGTGAAGATAAGCACAAATTCTGGAAAGCAAACTGTCAGCTTGGATTAAATTTTTTTAATATGTAACTTTTGACCTCATATATTAATTCCCAGGAATCTATTTTAAGTGCCAGCAACTCATCACAAAGTTTTACTCATCAGAGTTATAAAAAGTTATGAACCACATACCTACCTAATATACGGAGGATGGTAGAGAAATAAGAATGCGACAAGTAAATTTTATATTTCATGACATAATAGATTTATAATACTATGGTAATGAGAGATATAATATAAAAATTGCTATTTTTATTACATATGGACACACACACATATATATATACACACAAAATGAGAGAAACAAAAAGAAAATTGGAAACTGACAAGGGTGCATAAAAATATAGGTGATTTCAGGTTATTTTTATCTTTCACTTTGCATATGCCTATATTCTTCAAGTTCATTATAATAAACTTGAATTACATCTGTAAGTGGGAGGATAAGTTAGGATTAGAGAGGATGTGCCTTTAAGAAAAACAAAAAGGAATATATGAAGTTAAAAACAAAAAAGCCAATGTAAATACGAAATACTTCAGATTTGATTCATTTAGACTAACTTGTATTATCTGTAAATATGATTAGTTTTAAAAGCACTTGAATACAGTTTTGTTTAAAATTGAACAAATAAAGACATTTTTTCAAATTTCTGCTGTATGATTTGACTAAAATCTCTGGTTTGGGTAACTTCTGCGACCTGTATCCTAACATGATTCTATCCTATTAAAAGCATTAGAATGTGTCAGAGCAGGGCATGACCATCACTGCTTTCTCCCACCATACCAGAAGTATGCCTGGAGAACAACTGCCACACAGAGGAAAACTCAGTATGAACGCCCTATTACTGGTAATAGGGATCACCAGGCCACATCATTATGTGAGAATATTCTATCTGCTTACTGATGTAATGTTAAGATGACAGAAACTATAGTTGTTTATCTTGTTCCTAGCACATGGAACTGCTCTCTAGTTACTAATAACCTACTAATTTACAGCTTAGCAGGAAAAAACTTGAATACACACTAGAGGCCGCTAGTGACAAATAAGTGAATTTTGCATGAAGGAAAAAACATGATCATAGCTGTAGAAAGGAAACTGCATTCTAAGTTTCTGAGTTTCAGTTGCCTTTTTAAATACTATGTGTCAAGTCAGAAAACATTTTTTCCTGGTTATAAATTTGTTGGTATTTTTTAATAAGGTAATACATCTCAGGAAATTTCATATTAAAAAAAAGACACATCAAGGAAATTGTTTAAAAATTCTACAATTGTATTCTTAAGGCACAACTGTGCTTTCAAATAATGAAACCCTTTTAAATATTACCAAAAAAAAAAAAAAAAAAGGACTATTCTTTTACTCCCATGGACTATATAGTCCCTGTCTCTTATACACATCTACATGTGTATAAGAGACAGCATCCATACATGACCACTCGGAAAACCATAGCCTTGACTAGACGGACCT
>SJYV01043057.1:216538-231263 GCA_006410875.1 Neotragus pygmaeus | reverse complement strand
AAAAAAAAAAAAAAAAGGACTATTCTTTTACTCCCATGGACTATATAGTCCAAGGAATTCTCCAGGCCAGAATACTGGAGTAGGTAGCTTTTCCCTTCTCTAGGCAATCTTCCCAACCCAGGAACTAAACCCAGGTCTCCTGCATTACAGGCAGGTTCTTTACCAGCTAAGCCACAAGGGAAGCATTCTCTCTTACTGAACCATCACAAGACCCAGATCAGGTGAAGAAATCCCTATATTGTGCAATGTAGTTTGATTTGGTAATATTTCATTAAGAGGAAAATTTTTTTAAAAACAAAGGGTATGGTATCTTAATTACCGCGCCCCCACCCAACCAGGAAAATTATTAATCATAAGAGTGGGATTTAAAAGAGTTTACAGAGAAAAAAATGTATGCTAACATGAAGTCAGGGAAAATGCACAGAGCCCACTGACTAACAGGTTTTTATAAAACTAAGGAAGTGTCCAGTGGTCGTGAAAGGATGTGAGAGCTGGACTGTGAAGAAAGCTGAGCACCGAAGAATTGATGCTTTTGAACCGTGGTGTTGGAGAAGACTCTTGAGAGTCCCTTAGACTGCAAGGAGATGCAACCAGTCCATTCTGAAGGAGATCAACCCTGGGATTTCTTTGGAAGGAATGATGCTAAAGCTGAAACTCCCGTACTTTGGCCACCTCATGCGAAGAGTTGACTCATTGGAAAAGACTCTGATGCTGGGAGGGACTGGGGGCAGGAGGAGAAGGGGATCACCGAGGATGAGATGGCTGGATGGCATTACTGACTCAATGCACGTGAGTCTGAGTGAACTCCGAGAGTTGGTGATGAACAGGGAGGCCTGGTGTGCTGTGATTCATGGGGTTATAAAGAGTGGGACACAACTGAGTGACTGAACTGAACTGAAGGAAGTGTATACCACACTTCTAAAATTTGGGAGGAATGTTATTAAATTTCTTTAAATACATGAGAAGTATTTTTATTACACATTCATGTTGTTGTTCGGTCGCTAAGTCATGTTCAACTATTTGCAATGCCATGGACTGTAGCATGCCAGGTTTCCACGTCCTTCACTACATGACAGGTAACCATTTAGTTCACTGTCATTAAGAGCGGGAAGAATAAAACATTGTCTCATAACTAGGGACAGTTCACATAACAATAAATAGTATGGGAGGTGCACTTGGAGTGGGAAGTATGAGAGACTGGTAGAGACCATTAGACGGTTCAGGGCACGATGGTAGCCAAAGGAAAATGCTGTGGATGGAAATGCTTGGTTTGGTGTCTATCTGCATTTGGTTACCCCACCCAAACTTATAGAAATTAACCTGCTGTGAGTATGGCTGAACAGGGCCCCCTCTAGAAACAGAATGGAGTCAAGTTATCGACTCCTGCCACTTAAAGAAACAAGGGCATGGAAGATACTCCCTTAACCACCTCTGCATGATCCTTCATGTGCTTAGTGATATACACAAGGATTGTGCATACACAATCACATGCACAAGCAACCAGAGACTGCCGATACTTCATATGAAGCACTTAGTGCTGGGCTCACAGAGGCTGACTGCAAGTCCTCTCTTGTTCGGAGCACACAAACTTTGCTGTGGATCTGTTTTCCAGTTTCCTGCCGATTTCTCAAGCCCAACTCCCCAAGCTTCCCACTTATTCTATCAGCTATGTTTACAGGGATTTTTTGTTGTCATTGTGTAAACTGGTCAGTTTTTTGTTGTTGTTCTTTACAACCAAGAATCCACAGACACAAAAAGTTTAAATAAGTTCCTAGCAACATTAACAGAAGAGCTTTTTATCAGTTTCTAATTCTCCTTCTGGGGGGAAAAATAAAAAGTATGACTTTACTGGGTCAGAAATATGTTTTCATATTTAATCTGTGATAGAGAAATACATTACATTTTTAAGGAAGTCATATCTAATCATGGTTTAATAACTATTAAGTTCAGAGTGAACTAGTTACTGAGGATGAGAGAAAGAAAAGGCCTGACAATAAGCATTCACGGGGGTTATAGGCTGGTTGAACACGCAAACAGGTGATTTCAATGTGTTGTGATAAATACTCTGTTAAGATAAGGGAAGCACTGGATAAAAGATCATCCAGGAAGGACACTTAGCAGACAAATGGACTAAAAGATGCTTAGGACAGACGGTAAAGAATCTTCCTGCAATGCAGAAGACTTGGGATCGATTGCTGGGTTAGGAAGATCCCCTGGAGAAGGGAATAGCTATCCTCTCCAGTATCCTCACCTGGGAAACCCCATAGACAGAGGAGCTTGGTGGGCTACAGCCTGTGGGGTCGCAAAGAGTTGGACACAGTGAGCAACTAACACACTAACCTGGTAAAGAGGGCTTCCTGGCTGGTACTGGTGGTAAAGAATCCACCTGCCAATGCAGGAGACGTAAGAGGCTCAGGTACGATCCCTGTGTCAGGAAGATCCTTTGGAGGAGGAAATGGCAGCCCAACCCACCATTCTTGCCTGGAGAATCCCATGGACAGAGGAGCCTTACTGCCTACAGTCCACGGGGTCACAAACAGTTGGACATGACGGAAGCAACTTAGTACAATCTGTAAAATAAGAAATCTAGCCAACAAATATCTTCTAGTTCATTCAGGTTTGTTTTTTTAATACCTTTCATAAATAAATCATATGTAATGTTCTGTTTTAAAAGTATCTTCATTTGATGTTAAGACTGAATCCTTGATATTTTAAGAAATGTACTGAATATAGTTAATTTACAGTATTTGATTAGCTTCAGGTACATAGCAAACTGATTCAGATGCATGTTATTTTAACAATTATTTTCAATTATAGGTTATTACAAGATACTGAAAATAGTTCCCCATGCTATACAGTAGGTCTTTGTTGGCTATTTTATATATAATGGTGTATACATTTTAATCCCAAACTCCTAATTTATCCCTCCCCCTCGCTTTTCCCTTTGATAATCATAAATTTATTTTCTGTGTCTATGAGTCTATCTCTGTTTTGTAAATAAGTTAATTTGCACCATTTTTTAGATTTCACAGATAACCAATATCTGATATTTGTCTTTCTCTGCCTCCTTTCACTTAGTATAATAATCTCTAAGTCCGTCAATGTTGCTGTAAATGGCATTATCTTGTTATTGCTAATGGCTGAGGAATATTCTGTTGTATAGTTATACCACATCTTTATCCATTCATCCATCAATGGACACTTATGTTGCTTCCGTGTCTTTGCTATTGTGAACAATGGGGTACTTACTGACATTTCAGTAGGCATTCTAACGGTGTTTTAAATAACAGGCCGAGTAGCATACCAATATTTAGATGATACAAATATTAAATTATCATTGACAGAGTGTTAATGCTTAAACAACTTCCTCTCTTCATGTCTTCTCTAGCCCTAAGATGTACAGCCCAAGTGTCAGGCACCCTGACAAGGTATTCGGCAGAAACAGATGGACCCTGATATCCAAGATGGCATCACAGACTCAGTGGACATGAGTTTGGGTAAACTTCGGGAGCTGGTGATGGACAGGGAGGCCTGGCATGCTGTGGTTCACGGGGTCGGAGAGAGTCGGACACGACTGAGCGACTGAACTGAACTGACTGAACTGATATCCAAGGTCAAAAATTAAGAGTGCACAGGTTTAAACCCTGTGCGGAGAGACACCACCTTCTTTGCTGCGGTCCAAGCAGGAGCACTGCTCATCTCACTCAACAGAAGTGCTAACTGCAATTTGAAGTCAGAGTTTATAGAGAGTGGGTCAACATTTTTATTAATCATGATTTTTTATTCTAGCTTCTTTCATTCTGGGCATTTATAGATTGCTCATCATTTCAGTTCCCTTTCTGACTTTCTCTAGGTCTCTTCTACTTCCTAAGGCAAACAATATCCAAGAGTTAAAGAATTATGATATCAATGTGTGTGTGTATATATATACATGTATACATACATACATACACTGATTATTTTTTCTCATGGCGGTAAAATGTTTTCTTGCTGTAATTTAGATGCCCTTTCTGAGATTCTTCAGCTTTCTCTTGAATTCTCTGGCTACAGAGGCAAAACTAAAGTTTTCAAGGAACACAACTCTTAGAAGTAACAACTGAGGTTTGCAAGTGACAGCTCGGGGCTCATCTTGGTATAATTGCCACTTTTACAGTTTCCCACAAGCTTCACTGACTAGCCCTTGCTAGCTGAACTCCAGCTGTCACCTTTCCATCAGTCAACAACAGGAAGGCCACAGCTGGCTTAGGTATGGTCCCATCATCAAGTCAAATTTCGTCCCATATAATGAGGTGTCAACAAGTCATGTATGCCATCTAGTTGTTGAATTTATTCCACTTCTTCTTGGCCCAATCTCATAAAATCAAAATTTTAATAACGAAAAATCATACAGGATGAATCAAGGTGTGCTACGTGTGTATATAAACATACATACATGTTCATTCACTTAAATGCAAATGAAAAATCAGATTCCATAATTTTTTAAATTATATATATATGTACACCATTGTTTTTAAAATTATATATATACACATATAATTATATATATGGTGTCATGTGACTATATATTCTATATATACAATGTATAGTATATATTACACACGTGGTATATATATGGTTATATATTATAAAAATACAACATATATGTGGTATTATGTGATAACTCTCAATTATTACTTAGCAATCTAATAATATATTGAACATAAGCAATAAAAGTGATGAAATACATGAGTTCTTCAATAGTATTAACAAGTGCTAAAAAAAAAAAATTCAAGCTTTTTTAAGGAAAATTAATAGAGTCATGTGTTACTCCAAATTTTTGAGACGATCCAGGTTTCTCTGAAAAATCATCTGAAGGTAATTTATTTCTGAAGATGCCATCCACAGTACAGGAAAGGAAAAAGGTTCTGTCAGGAACATACTTTATGAAATAGAATAGCCATAAAGAACAATGCCTCTGATTAAATTCAGTTGTAAACTGACTTCCTGCAGCTGCTCAGAATGATCTCACTCTGAAAATTTATTTTGACTTCATGCATGATCTGATAAACACAGCACTTCTGCATACACATTTTCCCCCTCTTCCAATATCCCAAAATGATTTAGAGCCATGCATGGATAACTTTGGGATCTCTGATTTATAGCATCTGATAAACAGATTAAAAAATATTACTTACTAATCCAATCAATAATTCAAGATAAATATGTCCTCACAGTTTTTTGTGTAAGGTTCTTTAATACCAAGACTTCCATTATAAATCTGCTTTAAAATATACTAATCATGTTTACCTTCCATCATTTGATTCAAAGATCCAATAATGTTGACATGCTTACAAAGCTTAGTAATTTGACTGCATAAATACATTTTAATAAAAACTTGCCAGAGAAAATGACTAAATATTGCTTACGGTTAGACTTAGAGAACCAAGCAAAACCAAAGATCTTTGGTTTCTCTTAAGCAAAGTACATGTTTCCTTTTTATGTATGTTACAGCATAGTACTTTTTCAATTACATCATCAATACTTGAAAATAAATCCCAATCACAGAGAAAACTATAGTCACAGGTAAGACAAATCAATTGTCACACATATTGGAGGTTATTAAGATTGAGATGTATGTTCAGATACTTGATACCAAGTTATTACAGAATAGTTTCACTTTTATTGTCTAATTCCATAAAAACCTACAATATTGACCAAGCTTGTACAGAATTTTCACTTGAGAGAAAATATAGGTCTTATATATGAGTGTCTACTACTACTTACATAACCTCTAGGGTTGAAGTGACGACGCTGAAATTTTTGTGTGGTTCCAACTAAAAGAACTAACATTCCTCCCAAGGAAACACCTGAAAAAATAACAGATTGCCACTAAAAAGGCAATTCTTAAGAATCAAGTCCATCAATTGCATTATGTTCTTCAGTTGCTAGGTCAGGTCCGACACTTTGCAACCCCAAGGACTGCAGCACGCCAGGCTTCCCTGTCCTTCACTATCTCCCAGAGTTTGCTCAACTCCACTGAGTTGGTGATACCATCCTAACATCAATCCCTGTCGTCCCCTTCTCCTCCTGCCCTCCCGGCATCTGGGTCTTTTCCAATGAGTCAGCTCTTCGCATCAGGCAACCAAAGTATTGCAGCTTCAGCATTAGTCCTTCTAATGAACATTAAGGGCTGATTTCCTTTAAGACTGACTGGTAAAATCTCCCTTGCTGTTCAAAGGCCTCTCAAGAGTCTTCTCCAGCAGCACAATACGAAAGCATCAATACAAACAAACAAAATAGTGGTATCTTTATATAATGGAGTCCCACTCAATAGTAAAAATATTCAAACTACACACAACAACAGATGAAAAGCATTTGATAGAGTAAAAAAAGTCAGACAAAAGAAATAAACCCTGTAATACCATTCTTATGATATTCTAGAAGGCTGCAGGAGCCAGAGAGTAAGGGATCAACTGCCAAGGAAACAGGAAGGAAATCTGGGGGGTGGCAGACATGTTTTAATCTGGGGGATGACAGACATCTTGACTGTGGTCATGAATACAACTGTTCACCGGTTCAAAACCAATTTAGTCCTATGTTTAAAATCAATTTTATTGTGTGAAATTATTCCTGAACAAAGCTGATTAAAAACAAAAAACAATCACAGAAGCCAGACATCATATTCCATGATTCTAACTACAATATGATAAGCTCTTACAAGCTTCCTAAGTGGTTGTACAATTACTGCACAGAGAATATTAACTATGAAAGACTATTTACAGCTCATATACTTATCCAATTATTCTATAATTCATCACACACCGTAGCTTTGAAGGGCCACCCTCCATCCTCTTAACTCATCCAAGCCTTATATAATCAGCCCCAAGAGTGATACGTTTCCTCATCATGATTTCTCTGAGTTAATGCTAGAAGACAGATCTCTTCCTAAAAGGTCACATTTCAAGAAACTGCAGCCCATGAAGTGAAATGACTTGCAACACACCTCATAGTAATAAAGTCATAGAATCTGATTCCGAATGCTGACCTAACTAATGAGTCCATGCATACTCTCACTGAACAATTCCCAGCCTGGACACCAGGGACACTTTTCCCTCTGAAAAGAGAGGGACTGACAGCACAAAATGGCTACTGTTCCTCAAGTACGAATTAGATGCGGTGTAACATAAGACATTCCAGAAGTGAGCGTACGAATTAGATGCGGTGTAACATAAGACATTCCAGAAGTGAGCGTACGAATTAGATGCGGTATAACACAAGACATTCCAGAAGTGAGTGGGACACACTACTACCCATAACTTCAGACAAAAAATCAGAAAATGTTTTGAGATATAAGCTATGGCTGGTCTATGCTTGCTAATAATATTAAAATATATACTTATATTTACATATACCCCCAAACTTTCTTCTCTAGCACCAAGATACTTCCAATAGCTGATACTGTACCTTAAAAATCCCTGACTGTTAAAAACAACAACAACAACTTAGTCTTTGTGACATTTCTGCCAAAATATCAAAGAAAAATCATTAATTCAATAAATCCTTGGACTGTCTCTTATACACATCTAGATGTGTATAAGAGACAGATTATGAGATATCACCTCACACATGTCAGAATAATTTTCATCAAAAAGAATGTAATTAACAGATCTTGGCAAGAATGTAGAGAAAAGGGAACCCTCTTACATTGTTGATGGGAATGTAAATTGGCACAGCCACTGTGGCAAACAGTATGGAAGTTTCTCAAAAAGAAAAAACTGGAATCACAATATGACCCATCTGTTTCCCTCCTGAAATAAAAGAAAAACACTAATTTGAAAATATATGAGTACCTAATGTTCAAAGCAGCATTATTTACAATTGTCAAGATATGGAAGCAACCTAAGCATTCATCAACAGATGAAGAGATAAAGAAGACAATGGAATACTCCTGGGCCACGAAAAGAACAAAATTGTGCCATTTATGACAACATGGATGGACTTGGAGGTTATTATGCTATGTGAAATAAACCAGGCAGAGAAAGACCAATACTGTATGATTGTACCTACACATGGAATCTAAAAAATACAACAAACTAGTCTCCATAACGTGAAAGAAACAGACTCACAGATGCAGAGAGAGAACACCAGTGGTTACCAGTGAGACGAGGGAAGAGGGGAGGAGAAATGTAGGGGTAGAGGATTAAGAGGTGCAAATTATTATGTATAAAATAAGTTCAAGGAAACATTGTGCAACGTGGAGAATATAGTCAATATTTTATGATAACTGTAAATGGAAAGTGAAAGTCACTCAGTTGTGTCTGACTCTCGGTGACACCATGGTCTATACAATCTGTGGAATTCTTCAGGCCAGAATATTGGAGTGGGTAGCCTTTCCTTTCTCCAGGGGATCTTCCCAACCCAGGGATCCAACCCAGGTCTCCCACATTGCAGGCGGACTCTTTACCAGCTGAGCCATAAGGGAAGCCCAACAATACAGGAGTGAGTAGTAGCTTATCCCTTCTCCAGGGGATCTTCCCAAATCAGGAATTGAACCAGGGTTTCCTGCATTGCAGGTGGATTCTCTAGCAACTGAGCTATCAGGGAAGCCCTACTATAAATGGAGCATAACCTTTAAATTAATGAACCACTTTATTGTACACCTGTAGCTTATGTGATGTTATACACTATACTTCAATTATTAAAAAATGGGCCTAGGAGTAGGAAAAGTATTTATTTTTATAAATCACCAAAACATTTCAAAGATAGTGGTTTCAGAAGACCGTGGCTCAGAAGATAGTGATCTAAAAATACATCTCTACATTTCCTGTTCTTTATAAAGCATAGTATTTCTCAGTGCAAATTGAATGCAGTCTTACTAATATTGCCTTTGACAGGTCCTTGCACCAATGTCTGGAAGGTATTTAGTGGGGCTGGTAAGTCTGATGATCTTAGATAAGAACAGAACTGTAACTTCGGTTCCATAGAAAATTATTCATTATCTTTTGTAACAGAGAAAAACCATTTGGCTTTAACTAACATCCAAATTAAGCACATCAGTGATAGACAGGTCTTTTAAATGGCAAAAAGTAACATGAGATTTTTTGTAGTTTATTTTGATAGACTCAAGATTGAGTCTGTATGTCTTAGGAAGATAAACCCAAAGGCCCAGTACAGCATGATGCGAGCAGAGCTGCCTGTGCTAGTTTGAAAAAGCAACGTTAATACCATGGCATTTTAATTATTTTTGGGAAAACTGACCAAAAAAATGTAGATATTTTATGCAATATAAGTGGTATGCTTTCATAGAGGATGTATAACAGTCAGTAGACTGAAGGGCTCAAACGATGTAATAGCTAAATACATAAAGCAAAAGCTTTTTAGAAGTGTAAGAATTTTATTAAAATGCAGTTATAGTGGAAGATGTCAATAAATCTCTGCTGCTGCTGCTGCTAATTCACTTCAGTCGTGTCCGACTCTGTGTGACCCCATAGATGGGAGCCCACCAGGCTTCCCTGTCCCTGAGATTCTCCAGGCAAGAACACTGGAGTGGGTTGCCATTTCCTTCTCCAGTGCATGAAAGTGAAAAGTGAAGGGAAGTCACTCAGTCGTGTCTGACTGTTAGCGACCCCATGGACTGCAGCCCACCAGGCTTCTCCATCCATGGGATTTGCCAGGCAAGAGTACTGGAGTGGGGTGCCATTGCCTTAACATTCAATTATCTACATTTGATAGTGATATAGAGACCCTGAGATTCAACTGCAGAATATTTTCCCATCAACCATTTATAAAACTTACTTATGAACTTAGGCACAAAGAATGTGCTAAAAAAATTTTTCAGAGGAAGTATAGGTCTACAGGAGAAACAATCTGATAATAATCCAATAAAATTGGAATAAAAAAGATAAAGTTTTTACTTAAAAATTAAGATATATAAGGGCTTTCCTTGTGGCTCAGCTGGTAAAGAATTTGCCTGCAATGCCGGAGATCTGGGTTTGAACCCTGGNGAAGGCTGCAGGAGCCAGAGAGTAAGGGATCAACTGCCAAGGAAACAGGAAGGAAATCTGGGGGGTGGCAGACATGTTTTAATCTGGGGGATGACAGACATCTTGACTGTGGTCATGAATACAACTGTTCACCGGTTCAAAACCAATTTAGTCCTATGTTTAAAATCAATTTTATTGTGTGAAATTATTCCTGAACAAAGCTGATTAAAAACAAAAAACAATCACAGAAGCCAGACATCATATTCCATGATTCTAACTACAATATGATAAGCTCTTACAAGCTTCCTAAGTGGTTGTACAATTACTGCACAGAGAATATTAACTATGAAAGACTATTTACAGCTCATATACTTATCCAATTATTCTATAATTCATCACACACCGTAGCTTTGAAGGGCCACCCTCCATCCTCTTAACTCATCCAAGCCTTATATAATCAGCCCCAAGAGTGATACGTTTCCTCATCATGATTTCTCTGAGTTAATGCTAGAAGACAGATCTCTTCCTAAAAGGTCACATTTCAAGAAACTGCAGCCCATGAAGTGAAATGACTTGCAACACACCTCATAGTAATAAAGTCATAGAATCTGATTCCGAATGCTGACCTAACTAATGAGTCCATGCATACTCTCACTGAACAATTCCCAGCCTGGACACCAGGGACACTTTTCCCTCTGAAAAGAGAGGGACTGACAGCACAAAATGGCTACTGTTCCTCAAGTACGAATTAGATGCGGTGTAACATAAGACATTCCAGAAGTGAGCGTACGAATTAGATGCGGTGTAACATAAGACATTCCAGAAGTGAGCGTACGAATTAGATGCGGTATAACACAAGACATTCCAGAAGTGAGTGGGACACACTACTACCCATAACTTCAGACAAAAAATCAGAAAATGTTTTGAGATATAAGCTATGGCTGGTCTATGCTTGCTAATAATATTAAAATATATACTTATATTTACATATACCCCCAAACTTTCTTCTCTAGCACCAAGATACTTCCAATAGCTGATACTGTACCTTAAAAATCCCTGACTGTTAAAAACAACAACAACAACTTAGTCTTTGTGACATTTCTGCCAAAATATCAAAGAAAAATCATTAATTCAATAAATCCTTGGATGCTCATTAGTGTACTGGGTATTACGAGGCACATAAAGAAGATTAATTATTATCACCAACTTTCAGGAGTTCACATCCTAACGAGAGAGATAAGATACATCTACACACAGCTAAATCACAAGATAAAATGGGAAAGTAAATAATTACCAAGTATTATGCAAAGTTACAGGACAAGAGATCACTGGAAATTTACAACCTAGTAAAAGGTACGTCTTTACAGCTCTAAATCAAGGTAAAATGTTAACATAACACTGTAATTTAAAAGTACCACTATGGCGTAAGAGATGTCCAGGCCAGGCAGAGAGGGGAGCCCTCATGGGGCAGACAGCATTTCAGCTGGACAGTTTTCCTACAAAGAAAGTTAGCATATGCAGTGAGTGAGTGAGTGAAGTTGCTCAGTCATATCCAACTCTTTGCGACCCCATGGACTGCACCCTATCAGGCTCCTCCATCCATGGGATTTTCCAGGCAAGAGTACTGGAGTGGGTTGCCATTTCCTTCTCCAGGGATCTTCCTGATCCAGGAATCGAACTCGGGTCACCCGCATTGTAGGCAGACGCTTTTACCATCTGAGATACCAGGGAAGCATATGCAAAGGCTCTATAAATTCTAACCAGTAAGAATGGACAGCCAGAGAGTGGGAAAGGATTATGGGTGGTACCAACGTGTACAGGCTTAAGATCAGCCTGAGAAAGGGTCTGGTCCCAGGTAGAGGGGATAAAGGGTTTGGGAGAACACAGGCAGAAAACCGGCATGACTGACGAGATCGGCAAAAGCCAAACACTGATTCTCAGGGAATAGAAGCTTGGCGCTAGTGGTAAAGAAGACCCCCCTGGAGTAGGAAATGGCAACCCACTCCAGTATTCTTGTCTGAAGAACCCCATGGACAGAGGAGCCTGATGGGCTACAGTCCATGAGGCTGCAAAGAGTGAGAAATGACTGAAGTGACAGCACACACACATATTTAATAAACCCATCCAAATGCCTAACTATTAAAGGTATTCAATAAATGCTTGAACGAATGAATGGATCACAAGTTAAATGCTACATTCTTATTTCCGTCAATGGGTTATCCTACAGAGAAAAAAGCTTTCTGTTTAAGTCAGTTTGCCTTAACTAGATTCTAACAGAATCAAGTTTACAATTGCTTACCTACCTTTGAAGGCATTATTTTTTTAATGATCAATATAAACTATATCTCCCATATTTTCACACTACTTATGTTGTACCATAGATTTTGTCTCTGTATAGTTCTTATTTTCTCTTCTACTTGATTCCATAACTCTCTTCATCTCTTAAAGTAATATTCTCCTATAAGCACCTCCAGTAATGTTTCTTCAAATTTTTTTCAGATTCAGAGAGGTGAGGAGTCTTTATCCCCCTAAAAAAGGCCATCTACTAAAATTTCAATGTATTATGATTTTATGAAGCCCAAAAGTAGAAAAAAAAAAAATCTAACATTCACTAGGTCAGAGAGTAGTATCCTTTGAGGGCGGGTTGGCAATAATGGGGAACATGAGGAAGGCCGCCCAGTGCTGGGACAATACTCTTGCTGGTCTCAGTACTGTTTACATTACTGTGCCCTCCTTTGTGAAAATCCACTGAGTTTTATCATTCTACCTGTGCAATTCTCCGTGTGTCTGTATGCTTGTTTTTAATATTCATTATGTGCTTCCCAGGTGGCAGCAGTGGTAAAGGCACGGGACGTCAGAGATGTGGGTTCCATCCCTGAGGTGGGAAGACCCCCTGGAGAAGGGAATGGCAACCCACTCCAGCATTCTTGCCTGGAGAATCCCATGGACACAGGAGCCTGGCGGGCTACAGCCTATGGGGGTCGCAAAGGGTCAGACACGACTGAAGCAACCTAGCACACATGCACACACATACGGTGGGCAATGCTGGCAATTACAGTCAGCTGACTACTTTTCAGACCCTGGTTAAAAACTGACTAGAGCAGCAAATGTTCTTCTCTTAGAAAGAAAGAAGGTGAACGTGAAGCTGCTCAGCCGTGTCCGACTCTTTGCAACCCCATGGACTGGAGCCTACCAGGCTCTTCCGTCCATGGAATTTTCCAGGCAAGAGCACTGGAGTGGGGTGCCATTTCCTTCTCTTAGAGTATCTGTTAAAGATGTAGAAAAAAAGAGTAACTGCAGTATGGGAGGAGAGCAGTTGGGGTATGCGGGGAGAGTATAACCCTCCCATCATCACTGTCATTTAAGTGAACAACAACCATGCAATATTCTTCAATGTGGACAATTTACACTTTGCTGATCTAATACTGTGCCAATAAAACCACGAATACAAAAATGAAACAAACTTCCAATGCCTATCAATGATGAACAAGAAAAAAGACTGCTCCACAAAATCTTTCTAGAGATTCCTTCCCTGCTTCTCTTGTATTTTTCCCCCTCATCTCTGCATCCTGTGATTATTCTGACCATGGGGCCAGGCTTCACCATCTGGATTCTGACCTGATTCTACCTACTTGAGAGAAGACAGGAGGCAGATGTTGTGAGGCTGCCAAAGGACTTTCAGTCACAGACCACTATCAGTACATACATGTGAGACTGGAGTCAGGATCAGGCTGCAGCTTTAGAACTAGGGGCATCAGTCCACACATCTTACCCAAACTTACTACTCCACATTTCCAAAAACAGACATCTGGGCTGAGGGAAACAGTCAGTTAAGAGTATAGGAGTCTCACTGTACAAAGACGGAGTCTTCATAAAATTCCTTTCTCTTTCATCTCAAGTCTACAACCATGCTCAGATCCAGCTCTCACTGGCAGTGCCCACTCTGTGTCTGCCTGCCTGGATCTCCACCCTCCTCAGTCTCGTATACAGACTGAACACACCCCCAAATCAGAACCTATCAGCTGTCAGAGTAGAGGCAATCTCGTTACCCAAAATACACAGGCCATCAGTCAAAGTCACTCAAAACCTTAGGGAACAGAGAACAGAACAACTGTAACCAAATATCCATTAACAAATATTTTTCGAGTGTCTAATACTCTCAGGAAATTTTCTAGGCACAAGAGAATTTACATTCATTGAGGTTACATTCACCTGAACAAGAAAAATTAGTCATATTTTCTGAAGTCCAATGGCAGAACTCAATGGAACTCTTTGTTATGTAGGGAGATGTAACAGGTAATTTTTATCTTTTTCTTTCTGTTTCTCCCAACTCATTAATACACACTCAAATCATCATGCATTGCTTTCAACAATAAACAAAAACATCTAGGACTTATTTAAAAGAAAAACACCTTGTAAATGGAGAGAGGTGACACTGATTAAAGTGAAAGAGGAGAGTGAAAAAGTTGTCTTAAAGCTCAACATTCAGAAAACGAAGATCCTGGCATCTGGTCCCATCACGTCATGGGAAATAGACAGGGGAAACAGTGGAAACAGTGTCAGACTTTATTTTGGGGGGCTCCAAAATCACTGCAGATGGTGATTGCAGCCATGAAATTAGAAGATGCTTACTCCTTGGAAGAAAGGTTATGACTAACCTAGATAGTGTATTCAAAAGCAGAGACATTACTTTGCCAACAAAGGTCCGTCTAGTCAAGGCTATGGTTTCTCCAGTGCTCGTGTATAGATGTAAGAGTTGGACT
>SJYV01043057.1:192736-215195 GCA_006410875.1 Neotragus pygmaeus | reverse complement strand
CTGATGCTGGGAGGGATTGGGGGCAGGAGGAGAAGGGGACGACCGAGGATGAGACGGCTGGATGGCATCACGGACTCGATGGACGTGAGTCTGAGTGAACTCTGGGAGTTGGTGATGAACAGGGAGGCCTGGCGTGCTGTGATTCATGAGGTCGCAAAGAGTCGAAAACAACTGAGCAACTGAACTGAACTGAACCTTCAAATTTGACACAAAGACAAACATCTGTGAAAGATGCAGAAAGCTGGATGCATTCAGTACAGGGTCAGGCGTGAGGTTAACACTGAGTCTCCCTCGGCGCCATCCCTCTGCAGACCCTGCTCCTCTGCTACTGTCTGCGTCAGTCTTCCTTCTTTCCATTCCTAATGTGTAAATATCCCACTTTCTCTCCAATTAAAGATGATTCCTGACATATTCATGCTTTATTGCATAATTCTAAGGTATTACGTTGTAGATAAGGACATTGAATAAATAAAAATCAAGAAGAAGTGAAGCAGTGGTCCACATCCCTAACTTGGCTTTCCAAAACTCATGAATATTTCTTCTCTTTCCATTGTAAAGCCTTTCTGTTAAAAATACAGCTAACAGGAACCATGTTTAGTCACCTATGTCCAATTAGTGTAACAGGTTAGGGTTTGGATTTAATCAGATTTATTCCAAGGCTGTAATTCCCACATGAAGCAGTTAGCCTCACTCATCTCCATGTAAGGACTCTACCCTCACCCCAGCCAACCACGCCCCCAAGCTTCAGACGTGTACCACAGCAAACACGTTATTATAACTCGGAAATCAATACCAAGTACATTTTCTTCTTAAACATCTTCATATATAGACACATAATTGTTAAATAAATCATATAAATCTTCTTGGAAGAGTTCCCTAAGGTTACTTATAAATGTGTTCAAAAGTACTGGAAATGATCACTTTGAAATTTGTGCAAAAATAATGGCACTCATTCCCAAATTGGTGATGTGCGTTAATTTCGAATGAGAGTAAATATGTTGGATATTATCTGTCTTACTAGTGTCCAGTTCCATCCAATAAAAGTAATCGGTACAGAAATCTATGTTTTTCCATAGGGATTCTAGATGGTTCTTATGCTCAAGGAAGACTTAAAAAGTACTGTGTCAATTCCTTCCACAGCTCTGCTTCATACAGTTATATTCATAAGCTACACCCATCATTAGAGAAATGGCACTCAGTACCAGATTGCTGCTCAGCAAGGAGGCTACAGGTAAGAAACAAAAAGCACCTCCTCAAATCTTGCCCTCATGGCCATTATGCTCCTCACTGCAATAACTGGCCAGACACTTCTTATAACAAATACTTGAGTATTTTTTCACATCCTGCCCATGTCAGGTTGTAGGAAATACAGTCAAAGGAATCCACAAAGTTTAAAAATAAAGAAGCACAAGTCTATTCTCTATGTCTGTTTCTCCATTGTTGCTCTGTAAATAAATTCTTCAGTACCATTTTTCTAGATTCCGTATACATGTGTTAGAATACAGTATGTATCTTTCTCTTGCTGATTCACATCACACTATATAATAGGTTCTAGGTTCATCCACCTCACTAGAACTGACTCAAATGCATTCCTTTTTATGGTTGAGTAATATTCCATTGTGTATATATACCACAACTTCTTTATCCACTCATCTGTCGATGGACATCCAGGTTGCTTCCATGGTCCAGCTATTGTAAACAGTGCTGTGATGAACAAGGGGATACATGCGGTCTTTCAGTGTTGGTTTCCTCAGGGTGTATGCCCAGGAGTGGGATCACTGGGTCATATGGTGGTTTTATTCCTAGTTTTATAAGCAATCTCCATACCGTCTTTCACATATAAAATAGATACCCAACAGGAATTTGCTATATGGCTCAGGAAAAACAGGGGCTGTGTTAGCAACCTAGAAGTGTGGGATGAGGAGGGAGATGGAAGAGAGTTTCAAAAGGGAAAGGATACCTATGGCTGATCTATGCTGCAGTTTGACAGAAAACAGAAAAATTTTGTCAAGCAATTATCCTTCAATAAAAAATAAATTCATTTTAAAAAAAGCACAGACTTCTAGTTATGAGATAAGTCCTGGGGGTGTGATAATGCACGGCATCATGACAATAGTTAGCAATGCCGCCTTACGTGTTTGAAAATTGTTGAAAATAAATCTTAAAAGTTCTTATCAAAAATAAATAAATAAAGAAGCACGACATGTTAAGAATTTAAATTGCTTCCTTGGCTGTCACTGTGGCTATATTTTTTGATTATACATCTACACATGTCCAGTCTCAAAGAAAGCAACCAAGTGCTTTTAAAAGCATCTCCATTATAAATGTGAAGTAAAAATTTTGATGTCATAAAGACGTATTTTACATCATTTCAAAATATGTGTATTTAATTGATACTTATGATATGCTGCATCATAATACTTTAATTTTTTTACAGCAAGGAGGTGATTTCTCAAACTGTAAATATTTTAGTACATTTAGTAACACAAGCAGAACTAAATTTCATAGCTAGTCTACTTATACCTGGACTATAAATTGTCTTTGCCAAGAAGATGAACTAGACATGTTGGCAGTGAGCTAGATTTAAATTGTGCTTTCATCAAACATATTCTCACATCTAAAAATAGCTCACCATGCCAAGATCAGGAAAACCAGAGTGTACAGGTAACAAATCATTAAGAAATAAATTATTTCTCTCTTAAAAGTGTATGTGTGCACAACTCAGAACTAAGTTAAATTATACTGAGTTTTATTCAATACTATTATAAAAATCTTGCACCTTCTACAACAGGATACATATTTTATATAAGATCAATTTGTATTGCTTTAAACTATTTGAATAAAAACTCAAGTTACCATCATTTTAGTCAATATCCAAAGTCCTCACATGTACTGATATTTGATAATGTTATTTAAAAAGACTTTTGAAATAGAATTTTTTAAGGAAGAGTATGATTGGCCTATTTCTATTAATAAATACCACACAAAGCAAAAACTAATACAACATGGTTAAGCAGCTCACTCTCTGAGGTGGTTTTCTGTAAGTATTTGAAAGAAAATCAACAATCACCATTTACTAAGAAGAAAGTAAAACAAGCTCAAAAGCAGAACTGATGTAACAGACACTGGCTGAAAGAAAGCTTACCTCTCCCTCTCTCCTTCTGTGACATCATATAAGCGGTTGGCACCTCCATCAGCACAGGCTCTTAAAAGAGCTTCAAAAAGAAAAAACAAAGAATCTTTCAAAATAAGAAGCTCAGAGCAGCATTCTATCACATGATGAATGCTAAAGCACTCAGATACACACACAGTCATGCTTCCCTCCACATTTCACATTCAGCCAACAATGTTGCTGGAACTAAAAACCACCCTACCCATCACACACACAGTTAAGACAGAAGTGCCAAATAAGACAAAGTGCATTTCCTTTTTCCATCTTTTCCAATTCCTCCTATTAAATAAAGAGGAAGACTGTATATGATGTCCTCAGCAACCCTTAAAGCTTGCTTTTCCTTCTTTGTAACAGAAGACAGGCCTTGGGATCAAAGACAGGTTAAAAGGACACAGCTTATAACTTTCCTCCTTAATTTTATGAGTTTTTATAGAAAGTTTCTATTTATGGCAGATTTTAAGAGTTTCCATTGGGCTTCCCTGGTAGCTCAGTTAGTAAAGAATCTGCCTGCAGTGCAGGAGACCTGGGTTCAATCCCTGCGTCGGGAAGATCCCCTGGAGAAGGAAACGGCAACCCACCACAGTATCCTTGCCTGGAAAATCCTATGGACAGAGGAGCCTGGCAGGCTGCAGTCCATGGGACTGCAAAGAGTTGGCCATGACTGAGCGATTTTCACTTTCAAGGGTTTCCATATTTTATTGTGATACTGAAGGTTCCTCTTAAAAATAAATCATAACACCATAAGTTTACTCTAAAATATGAAGTAACTAATAATCTAGATATGTGTGATTGTAAAAATAGAGAAGGTGTTACAAAATTGACTGAAACTTGGAAAAATCCTAAGATATCAAATAAGGCAAAAAAGCCCAGCTGCCCCTCTAACTGGGGCTTTTTATTGCTTGCCTTCTCGTGCTTTTTCTGTGATATCACCCTAGGATTTGAAGTTACTGGTCAATCATTCCTTGAAATTCTTTTAACCCATGGTCTACAATCTCTGTTGTTATTTCTCTAACATCTAATTTTCCTAGAAATGTCAGTCTTAGCATCAATTCATCCCCTTCATTCTTTTTTAATAAAAATTTTTTTTTACCTATTAATTTCAAATCAAACTTTTTATTTTAAATCCTGGGTGATAAAAGAGAGAATGTTGAGATGTCTAAGATTCTAATTCCTCACCCTGAACAAACCAAAGTCTTATTTCTGTCCCCACAAAGCTGTTAAAACCAATCACAAGGCCATAAACACAAGCAAAGAGCATGGACATCAGCAGTTTCAGGAGAAATAAACTATAGTTGGCCCTCCAGATCCAAAGGTTTCTAATATACGGACCGCTCTTGGATCTGTGAAAGTGAAATCCATGGATGCAGAGGGCCAACTGTATTCCTTTACTGCACCATTTCACATAATTGACTTTAGCGTCTGTGGGTTTTGGTATCTCAAGGGATCCAGCCTCTCACAGAAACCAAGAGACAGCTGTATTTTTTAGAGCTACTTCATTTTATTACACTAATGAGATCACCTTCCCATTCTGCAAATTTAGCTGTACACTTAAAAGAGTGTTTATATTCAGTAATATGTACCTCCAGATTTCTAGGTGTTCAATGACAGGTGGGGTAAAAGGATAACGAACTGATCATATTGGCATGGTAAAGATCCCAGTGAATTTTCTGCTAATCCATGATATACCTAATATAGTTTTCTGGGTCCTACAATACATCAGAAATAAAACAGAGACCAAGTTGGGGGGAAAAGAGATATTCTTTTTTTGCTTCAGCTTCATCTGTAAATTGTAATAGTATCACCTTCAACAAAGTCATTAAGCAATTAATGACAACTGCTTGTCATTATATAATGATATATCATGCTCACCACAGTACTGGAGCATAGTAAGCATTCAACAAACATTTGTCCTCTTTCTCCACTCCTGTCAGAATGAAAATAAACACTAAAAAAGCATCGTGTTCCTAGAAAAGTCTAAGGTTCTTAAAAAGTGCAAAACAAAAATAAGAGGTTTTACAAACATATCTAAGAGACATGTATCATTTCACCAATTAACCAACAACACACATTTACCCTTAAAGAATGGGACTCAAATTCAAGTTATACCATAAACATAACTTGCAGAACATTGTAAAATATTCTGTACATTTCCTAAATATCAAAAACTAAAATTTCAAAGACATCAAAAGCTAAATGGAGAAAGAATCTCACATATAAAAGACTCAGCCAAACAAATGAACAGGGAGATGGAAAACACTGATAAATAGAAACAGATGGTAAACGATCAGTAATTACCCTCAGAGTACATAAAACATTTCTCTGTAAACAAAATTAACACATCTATGGGATCTTTTTATGTAAAAATTGATTCACTGAAGTAAAATGAAAATATAAAAGTAGTGGCCAAGGATTATCAAACAGTGACTTGTCAAGTTATCGCACTATATTATTTCGCAGAGATCAGTTGAATTTAACATTTATACCTATTATGTGGCAGGCCCTAAACAGAACAGAAAGATGAATAACAGAAGGAACTGGCTCTCCAGACTCTCACTTTTGTGGAAAAAAGAGAAACAGAATTGCATATATGCATGGCACTGTAGATGCTGCTGAGGGCCATGACAGAAGAAACGCAGCGCGATGCAGCAACGGGGAGAGGAGAGGTCAGTTTCAGTGGACAAGTCTGTAACACTGTTGATTAGTCACTCTTGTTCAGTTAAAAATCAGTGTTACTTTCATAATCCAAAATTGTTTTCCCATGCCTATTATTTCTCATACCCTGATTTAAATTGGTATTTTTAGAGCAGTTTATTAAAAGAGAAACACCTAAGTCAGTAGAAGTAAAATTTACACACATCTATTCCTGTTTTAAGGGATTCCCAGGTGGCTCAATGGTAAAGAATCTGCCTGACAATGCAGGAGACACCAGTTAGATCCTTGGGGTGGGAAGATCCCCTGGAGAAGAAAATGACAACCCACTCTAGTATTCTTGTCTGGGAAATCCCATGGACAGAGAAACCCGGTGGGCTAGAGTCTGCGGGGTTGTGCAAAGAATCAGACATGACTGAGTGACTAAATAAACAAACAGAATTCCTGCTTTAAATAGCTTCATAAAATCTGTGGACCAGTCTTTCATTACCTAGAAGCTGGGATTGGGGTACAAGCCATCTGTAAAAAAGAAAATAAGTTCCAGTACCTCCTAAAGCTATTTTATTTTGTTGTGAATAAAGTTTATCAAAAAAAAAGATACTTAACCACTTTTAAATCTCACTTTTAAATCCAATTAAAGTATTTTCCATATACTTAAATAAAATGGCATTTGAGAAATAAAGCTTCACGCATGCATTACATAATGTTGGCAGGAATTCATTGACAGCAACTTGAAAACTGAGTAAATGAAATAATTTCACTATTAATGAAAGCGACCAACTTAAAAAAAATCAGTAAAGAATGAAAAAAAGTAAAGGACATTCTCAAATAAGACATTTTTGATAAATCATGAGTCAGCCTTAAATATATACTCACTCCATCATCATTTAACTTATGCCAAGCTTTAATGAATAGAAGTTACTGCATGAGTTATTCTTAATGTAAAATTTTCATTGGCTTATACAGCAAAATTTTTGCAGATTTATCAAATACTACAACTTCAATGGTTGAATAGTTGTTTACTAGGCATCAGTCTGATATGAGCTGAAGACTAACATATATTAAAATCTCTATATCAACTTTATATACTGGTACTACCAGTAAGCATATTAAATACATCTTTAACATTTTTTTTTAAAAACCTGGAATCGTATAAATGAATGTTACTGACAAATACTGTAGAGTTTGACTCATAATCAGAGGCTAATCAGTTATTTCATCAATTTCTATTGAATAAAGCTGGACATAATTTGATTTTCTGAAAAGCAGACTATTAAATTGGTTTCAAGTATTACGATGGAAGAAAAAATAAACTAAAGTGAAAGAAATATTTTTCAGTCTTAGCCATCTGAAAGATACATTTTGATTCCAGTCTACATCAGCTACTTATTAGTCTTATGCCTGAGCTACTCCCAGGTACACTGATTCTAATGCAAAATAAAGAGTATTATATATATTTTACCAAACTCATGAAATGTTTCAGGAACTGGAGAAACAACAAAGATAAAATGAGAAGGAAGTAACATAGGGAAACAAATTCTCTTACATGCTGTTGATTAAATTATAATTTTGAGAGATAGTTTGGCAGATTTATAAAAATTTAAATGTGCACAACCTTTGATCCAGAAATCCTATGTAATCTCTATAAAACTTGCCCCAATTCACAGGACATATAGACAAAGACAGTCACTGTGATATTATGTGTAATCCTGAAAAAACTGCCAGCAAACTTAAATATCAGCAGTTGAATACTGGTAAAATATATCAAGACCTTTGTACAGAACCATATTTTTTTTTAAGTAGCTCATATGTATTTATATGGTACTTCTGCAGAAGACAGGGTTAAGGTAAAGATTTATTTTTTGCATAACTAATTTTCATCAAGGTAACCCCACTCTTGCACTCTCTACCTGTAAGTGGCATTAAATCTTACCCAGATTTGGCACATGGCTCAATCCATGATGTTATATGCCCTGCCCAGAGAGACTGATTCAGAGACAGAGATGTGATCCAGTCAAAGGTAATGAATCCTAAGGAGACCTCCCGGGTTCTCTTTTCTCTGCCACCTGAGAGAATGGATGGAAGAAGTTTGCTCTGTGATGACTATCACGTCAGCACAGAGAACAGAGCCAATCAGTTCAGTTCGGTTCAGTCGCTCAGTCGTGTCCAACTCTGCGACCGCGTGAATCGCAGCACACCAGGCCTCCCTGTTCATCACCATCTCCCGGAGTTCACTCAGACTCACGTCCATCGAGTCCGTGATGCCATCCAGCCGTCTCATCCTCAGTCACCCCCTTCTCCTCCTGCCCCCAATCCCTCCCAGCATCAGAGTCTTTTCCAGTGAGTGAACTGTTCTCATGAGGTAGCCAAAGAGAATAGAGCCAATACATGAAGGCAAAGCTAAGAAACAAGAGTGCTGTCTGAGTCCCTGTAGTCCTAGCCTATTTGACTGCATGAGCTAATAAATGCCCTTTCTTTTGGCTCAGGCCAGTTTGAGCTGGGTTCTCTGTCATTTGAAAGTAAAGGAAACTTAACTAATCCAAATATTACTTTCTACTTCAAAGACACATAACCTTCCTATTGGTTGGAGAATACTACCTTATTATGTCCCAAGTCTGTACTGAATCAGAGGAAGTACATATTTTTGTAGGTAGCTGGCTTATTATTTGTACATACTCTTACCTGCAAAGCCTCAACTATGATCCATATCAGTCAGTTCATGGTTAATAGATGGAGTACCATGCTTTCCCTATTGGAGAAGGCAATAGCACCCCATTCTAGTACTCTTGCCTGGAAAATCCCATGGATGGAGGGCCTGGTGGGCTGCAGTCCATGGGGTCGCAAAGAGTCAGACATGACTGAGCGACTTCACTTTCACTTTTCACTTTCATGCATTGGAGAAGGAAATGGCAACCGACTCCAGTGGTCTTGCCTGGAGAATCCCAGGGACAGAGAAGCCTGGTGGGCTGCCGTCTATGGGGTCGCACAGAGTCACACACGACTGAAGTGACTTAGCAGCAGCAGCTTTCCCTATTGAGTGGTTATTTCATGGGGGGAAAACTTTCATTCAAAGCCTTTCATGGCAATCTGTGCTCTCTGAAAGAGAGAGCAACAATTTACTTCACTCACAGGAGTACCAAAGTGCATAATTAATTGCTGTTTAGATAACTCTTTCGTAGTTTTAGATGAAAGGTTTAATTTACAGTATATTTATGTGCAATTATTAAAAGAGCTCACATTATTTGTAATATCCCACAAATAGTGAGTGGAACACTCTTTAAATTTCAGTCAAGTCAGTAACACAGAATTATCCTGATTTCAAATAAAAAGCAAATGGTATTTATACTGAACATCTCCATGCAGAGTGCTGTGCTAGTCCTAATAGGCTGGTTCATGCCATGTAATGAAATTTTTTTATTATCTTTAAGTAAATGCTGTTGTGTAAATTCTATTATCCTTTCTCTCTGCCACCTTCTGCCTCCTCTTCTCCTAGTTATGCGCTATGGAGATAAAGTATGACATTTAGTCATCTTTGATGCTATTTATAAAGTCTATAATCAGGTACCTCTTTAACACTTAGTGACACCAAATATCTCATTACCAAGAAATCTTAATAACAGCCAAACATCAAACTGTTTATCCTAAAGTAGCACAGGGAAATTTTTCTCAAAGATGAGTAAAGCTCATAAAGTGTAAAAAATACAAAGAGGGAAGTGGTGCAGAAAAACAGGGTCTTGTAAATGAAGCCAGCATATGCAGGTCTGTCCAAAGGTGAGTTATTGGGAACGATTAGGGTGAGCGCCTTCTCCATCATTAAATTTCTACTAAAGACTGGCCATTCTCTAAGGATAAGACAGCAAATATGCACACCCAATCTACAGGAAATAAGGAAACATAACAGACCTTTGTTGGTATTGGTTAAAATACAAAGTTGCTCAACCTTGCTACTAAGGCTGTGTCTTACAGCTTGTGGGATCTTAGTTCCCCAACCAGGGATCGAACCCATGCCCTTGGCAGTGAAAGCCCCAAGTCCTAACTACTGGACTGCCAGGGAATTCCCTGAGTCTCTGTTGTGAGGGGTTGTCCAGTACATTGTAAGATATTCAGCAGTGTCTGTGGCCTTACCCACTAGATGCCAGTCGTACCTGGGTTGTGACAACCAAAAATCCACAGACAATGGAAGATATCCCCTAGCTGGCAAGAATCATTCCCAATGCCCAAACTGGAAGACCACTTATATTTCTTCAGGATGCCCAGGAACCCATCACATCCAGCTGTAAGGCAGATTGCTCATCACTATTCTTAAAAATTTCAACTTAAAAACATGACTATCACCCCTACATTCAACCTAGCTACCAATGTCAGGAGAATTAAAAAAGGAACTTGTGTCCTAGCTCAATTGCCTTCCAGTCCTCTCAGATGCAAAGTATGCAAACCTACCGTCTTATCCTCTCTTTTAGACTCTGAATCTTCAGTAAGACCTCTTCTACCAACTGTACATGTATTAATACCTATACTATTCTAGGCAATCTTAGAGCAAAAATCCATACCCTCTCTATTTGTGCTTCCTATTCATTTGAGACTCTGTTACTAAATTATTTGCCACTGGTGAGAACAGTCAGGTCCTTCTGACTGTGTGCTGGGTGGCTCACTTGATCCCCCATATCAGATGAGAAACCACCATCAGAGATATAACCGCAGACAGCAGGAAAAATGACAACTTCTATTAGCTCAGTTCATTTTGTAACACTTGTACAGTGGCAGTGACAAAATAATGAAATGTGGCAGAGTTCTATGAATGAGCAAAAATGATTAAGCACCTAGAACTACCCAGAAGAGCTGGAATAAAAGAAAACAGTAATGATGGTGGCTGGTTCAACTGGCAAAAGTAAAGGCTTTTAAACAAAAATTGATGCAGACATGTTACCTAATGGAAGACGACCCAAGATATGGAGCCAGTCTCCCTCCTCTGTCTGTTCACTTAGCACCATAATTCCGTCCCCTCTCCTTTTTTAATGGATCAGTGGTACTAGATCTCAGAACTTATATCACGTCATATTTCAATTGAGAGATTTATTTCTGCATCGATAATGAAAAGGCATCAAAATCAGATATTTGTCACACAAATAAGAAATACATATATCTTATTTTGCAGAGATAGAATACCTTGTCAGTTCATACCTGTACCTTTCCAAGTACCTCTGACATCTTTAGAAAAATATTTTAACACAATTTACTACATGAGAGTTTCTAGCAAACGAACTGATTCTTTTAAACAAAAAATCATTAACTTCACATGGTAATAATAGAATAACTTCATCAACTGGGCCTTAATACAAAATAACTAGAAACTGAGAAGTGAATATTTTTACTACCAACTAACAAGAATATCATATATGTTAATTTCATAATTAACTATGCTCCTTTTCTAACTGAGCACAATCAAGCTAATTCTTCTTCCTAGTTAGGGGGAGAAAAAATATGTGTGGGAGGACTGTTTGATGGCTATGAGTAAGAGTAGAGGGAGAAAAATTAGGGATAGTATTTCTAGAAACAGATGAAAAGAAGAAGAATCATTGGACTCCTGTTAAAAGCAAGAGATAATTACCCAACAATTCATTTTGGGCCTCCTTTAGGCCAAGAGTTATAACCAGGTGGAACAAAGGACAATTAAAGAGCTTCAAGGTGCTGAATAAATGCCTTAGGATGCCATTTCTTAGTTTGTAAGTTTTATCTGAGAACATTCTTAGAGATAAATTAGCCTTACTCTTTAAAACATGACTTATCAGGGCATGAAAAAGCTCATTTTTTAAATAATTAAAAGAAGGCCAGTTGCTTTAGAGTTTAGGCAGATAAGGGAATAGCTTTAAGAGATAAAACTGAGAGGCAGTCAAGGACCATATTAAGCAGGGTGCTGAACAGAGCTTAAGTATAAAAGGAAGCCAGGATGGGTTTTCAGTTTGAGAGCGTTCTATTCTGATTTAAGTGTTAAAGAGCTTTCTTCCTTTTAAGCTGAGAACAGATTAGAAGGAGACAAGAGTGGAAGTAATGACTTTAGGAGACCAGAGGTGGCCAGCAGAGACGGTCGCTTAGATGAGATCTGCAGCGCTTAAAGCAGAGACACTTGGGTGTGTACTTCCCGGTGTATCTGGCAGCTGGCAGCACCTGGACTGGCTCAGAGACCTGGATGTGGAAGGTAATGCAAAAGGAATCAGAGACGACTCAACTTCTTATCTTAAGCAGCTGACAAACATGTTTGTAACTTTTTAGTATTCCCTATACTGTTGTTTTGTCCAATGTTTGACCACATTCCATAAAATATTTCTTACTATTCTTGGCCTTGTATCATCTTTCACAGTTTTACTGTTCCATCGATATTATATCCTATGGACTTGCCTACATTCTCTGTACAATGAGATGTGTAAAGCTTTAAAAAACTTTTTATTTTATTTTTAATTGCAGGATAATTACTTTATGACATTATGATCATTTCTGCCATATATCAACATGAAGCAGCCATAGGCATACATATGTTCCTTCCCTCTTGAACCTCCTTCCCACCTCCCTCCCGACCCTACCTTCTAGGTTGTAACAGAGCACCAGCTTTGGGTTCCCTGCATCATGAGACATGTACAGTTTTGAATAGCTCTTCTCCCACTGTTCTCTACATTGTATTTGCTGAAAGGTGTCTCTGTACAGTGGAAATATTTTTAATACTAGTCATAGTTAACAATTGAAAGTGTTACCAAAAAAAGTTTAATGAAAGTTGAAAACGCAAAGTTTGTAGGAGAGACATGTTATTAATAAGTATTCACAGCAGTTTTATTGTTTGGGCTTGGGTTTGTTTGGATTTCCTTGTTTGTTTTCGTTACTCCTAAATCAAAGGAAACATGAAACCAAAACATTAGAAAGGACCTGAGATAACTGGTTACACAAAATAACTTCTAGCGAAGAAGCCCCAGTTTGAAAATGCAGAAGCAATTGCTATGGCAAACACCAAACGAAAAACCTTACAGATCAGTTTTTCTTGTTTTTTTTCCCCCTCCCAGAGACTTGCATCAACATTACAAGAAATGTTATTTTTAGAAAATTCTTAAAAGGAAAACAGAGGCACAGAGATGGTAAATAAGCACAAGAAAATGTGTTAAACTTCACTGGGAAATGCAAAACCACAAGATAACACTGCATTCGTATGAAATGGCTGAAATAAAATACAGTAATTTTATATCAAATATTGGCAAGGAAACAGACAAACTGGATCATTTATACGTTGCCATGGACAGAGGAGCCTGCGGGCTACCGTCCATGGGGTCGCAAAAGAGTCGAACACACCTAAGCAACTAAACAACAACAAATTGGTGCTTTACTCTGACATAACTGACATTACAACAACTCAAAAGGCTTGTCTTATTTCTCATTTCACAGACAGGGAAATAAGCTCCAAGTCACAAAGTTATTTGCCCCAAGTTACAGAAATGCTCTTGTGGGCTTGAGTGAGAATTTGAATTTAGAAAATAAGATTTTTCACTCGTGTGCCATGTAATTAGAACTAGAATTATTATAACGGTGGAGCCAGAATCAGAACCCAGGTTCACCTGGCAAGGAGCACACACTACCTGCTGCACCAGAAGGCCTCCGCTGGGCATCTAAGCTGGTGTGGTAAGGCAAAGTGATGTATGAAGCCCCACAAGCTTAAAGCACAAAGAACCTCAAATACCAGCTTCCCCAGGAATAACAATGCACACACTTTTCCAATGCCGTAAAGTACATGGTAAGAGCCACACAGATGTTCACACCAACTGATCCACTAACCCATTCACACACCTAGCTTAATATCCTACTAAAAGAAAATGAACAACAGGCTGAAAAGATTCCTACGAGGCCTTTTCAACATCAGCATCACCTGTATCGATCTCAGCATACTGGAGGAAACACTGTGCCTTCTGTGCCATTAGGGCCCAATCAGGAGATGCCGTGCAGTGATTCAAACAGAGAAAGAAACAGGTGAGAGCAATGCGAATGTGGGAAAATTAATAACAGGGACAGGAGTAATGGGGGTGCGAGTGCTGAAGACAGAAAATACAGAGGAGCAGACCTAGGAAGCAGACTCACTAGAGAGGGTGCCACGGTGGGAAACCCTCCCTCTGAAGCGCCGGGGAGGGTGGAGGGGAGAGACACCACACTCAGAGAGGTGATGGCCTTGGGATTCGCTGTGAAGCCACCTGAAATGGTCCAGGACACTGGAATCAAGAAGAGAAGCCCCTTCATCCAGAGATCCTTTCCCACACTCTCTGTGGACACAGCTGAACGTCACACTTGCTGCAAAGGAGAAATGCTTACATGGCCAGGCTCCACGACCACAGAACAGATCAGGAAGCATGGATTCAGAGCTTGGAGGCAATAAATTAATTTCTCCAAAAAAAAAAAAGGTTGGGTTGGCCAAAAAGTTCATCCGGGTTTTGCCATAAGACAGTATGGAAAACTCAAACTTTTTGGCCAATCCAGTATAAATTGTTCTTTCCCCTTCTGACAGTAAATGTTTCTTTATTCAACTGGACAGTTCCCAGCTGTTTCTGTCTCCTGAAATGTCTAAAGTTTCCTTTTAAGCTGTTACTCTCTCCTAGCCATCACCCAAGCCTCAAGCCACAGACAGGCATTCCATAAGTGCTTGTCGACCTTAACTGAAATACACCACAGCTGACTCGTCTTTGAAAGGCTTAGGCTAATTCTAGATTTTAAAAATACTTTTTTAATCTTAACTCACAAGGGTACTGTGTGGCTCTAAGTTTATTAGGCATTTTCCTGAAGGGATCTGGATTGAAATTCTAGCCTAAAATACAGAACAAAGTAAATTCAGTTATAAAATGCACTTTTGTACCTGTATACATCAAAAGGATATTTCTCCACCTATGTATCCTCCTCCAGCAAAGGGTTGAAATAATTCATATGAAGTATACCAAGAAAGAAAAATATCCTGGGCATGTTTAATTCTAAATTTTCACTTCCAAAAAAACTAACTGTAGACCTCCTGAATGTATAAAACAGAAGTTGAGAACAATTTAAAATATATCAAAGAATAAAGAATAAGATAACACCCCTGTGACTTCCATTTAGAATTGCCAATTATTATCATTCAGTGCTTTGTATTTAAAAAAGAAAAAAAAAACTACAGAGGTTTATATTCACCTGAGTGCTCTTTGAAGACTCAACCTGTTCCCACACCCCTAACCAGCAGTACACACTATTCTAGACATAGAGCTTAAATTTAGAGTCTTGAGGTTTGCTTTTTTTTTTTTTTCCACCTTTTATATAGCAATATGCAGCAGTGAGAAATACCTAACATTGTGTATACTGGGTGACATTTTTTATTTTGAAAGAGGAAAAAAAAAGGTGTTCCAAAGCTTGCTTTCCTCACTCAACCTTGAATTTTTGATGGCTTTCCATCTGGAAATACAAGTCTAGTTCACTAGATTCATTTAATTCCTGTCATTTAATTCCTGTACAGAGTTAATGAGTGTGTCAAAAATATTTATCTTATCTCCTAAGACAGACAGGTAGGTGGTTTGCATGTTTTTAATTTTTAAAAATGCTACAATTGTCATTTATGCTTCCTTGCATACATATGAAACCTTTTCTCAACAGTATGCTGCTGCTGCTAAGTCGCTTCAGTCGTGTCCAACTCTGTGCGACCCCATAGACGGCAGCCCACCAGGCTCTGCCATCCCAGGGATTCTCCAGGCAAGAACACTGGAGTGGGTTGCCATTTCCTTCTCCAACGCATGAAAGTGAAAAGTGAAAGGGAAGTCGCTCAGTCCTGTCCGACTCTTTGCAACCCCATGGACTGCAGCCCACCAGGCTCCTCCGTCCATGGGATTTTCCCAGCAAGAGTACTGGAGTGGGGTGCCACTGCATACACCTAAATAATCACTGGGTCACAGAATATAGACATTATTAATTTAGTACATTGTAATGAACTGCTATCCACATTGTACCGATTTATACCGCTGATACAATCGTATCAATTTTTAAGCAGCAAACTGAGGCTGCCTACTAGCCTCTTGGTATTGGAGAGGGGCACGCAGGGCCTGGCTGCACCACTGCCTGCAAACACAGTGTACCAGCGCATCAGGAGCACCAGCAGAAGTGAGAGGCACCGCTAGCGACTCTGGATCAGGGAATCGCAGCCGGAAAGTACACCCTGGATGAGACTGGCCACTGTTTTCCTTTCCTCTCCGATTGTCTCCTGCAATAAGTCCTTGGCAATTTAACTCTTCAGCTCCCACCCCACAGGACTGGAACGCAGGATCCTTCCAGACTCTGGGTTCTCTTTCCAAACAATATATCTTAGTTCTCTTGACAGGAGGCATCATTACGGCTCCGGCATTAACCTACACCTTCCAGTATATTTTACTCACTCATTCATTCATTCGGAGGCACAGACTGAATGAGCACCAACAGCAGCAAGAAACACAGCAAAACCCACCCACTATCCCCACTCTCACAGACGNCATTCATTCGGAGGCACAGACTGAATGAGCACCAACAGCAGCAAGAAACACAGCAAAACCCACCCACGATCCCCACTCTCACAGACGGCACAGTCTAGAACCATGCTGTGCAATATGGCGGCCAGCGGCCACGTGCAGTACTGAGCATCTAAAGAGGAGTTTGTCTCCACTGAGATGTGCTGTCAGTGCAAGAAACAATGGAGTTTGAAGACTGAATACGAAAAGAATATACAATCTACTGTTAACAATTTTCACATTGGTTCTATGTTGAAATGATAATACTCTGAATATATTGGATTAAATAAGACAGTATTACAATTAGCTTTTGCTATTTCTTTTTAGTTTTTTAAAGTGGTTACAAGATTTAAATTTACATTTGTGACTCCCATGATATGGGAATATGGTACCCAAAACAAAGTCTACCTTACTTACTGCATATATGAAACTGTTATCCCCAGAGGAAGAATGTGGAAGAGTATTTTACAATCTTGGGGGTTTTTTGGGTACAATTTGGTTTTTTTGTACAATTGCTTTTGCACAGGTCTTGACTGATATCTACATGATAACAGTAAGATTTTCATATTACAGTGGTTTTTAAAATTTATTTTATTTTTCATTGGAGGATCGTTACAATACTTTGATGGGTTCTGCCATATATTACAAGGAATTTTTAAATCTGAAATATTATAGCTTTTCTCTACTCTGGAGCCTTACAGGTGACATTTAATTGTTTTTAACAATGAAATGAAAGAGATGTAAAATTAGAATTTTGATCCACTTACCAGGAGAACGATATAGTACGTTACACAAAGACAAGAATTGCTTTTTAGTAATTCTGTCCTATCTCAAACACCAAGAAGCACTTCTATTCATGAGTAAAAATAAGAACAAGAAAAAAAGTCAATGGAAATAAACGATGAGCAAAAAGAAGAACAGATTTGCTGTTGGCTGATAGCTTTTAACAGGACCTAAAAAAGAATTAATTTCAACAGCTGGAAATTACACTCGGCTCATGTTTAAAGAAATGTTGCTGCTGCTGTTTGCAAACAGAATGAATGGAGAGCAGCTTGCAAGCATGAAGGATAAAAATAAATATTTCATTATGCAAAATATGTTTCATTGTTGTGTTTGTAAATTTGAGACAATTATAAGTACTGCATGGCGGTGCATGCTGTTAGTTATTTTCACCAACTGGCAGGTAGTGTTTTATTTTGTTTCCTTTTTTGGGCTGCAGTGCATTTGAAAGGAACTTTTGGTACTTGATGATAGAAATTAAAATAACTATCTCCATTCCTATCAAAGTACAGAACCATGAACGCCCCCCCCCCACCCCTCGTCATATCTTTGATCCTTGGAACATAAAAAGCAACACTAAGTAGACTTCAATAATAAAAGGAAACCAGTGCCTCCTGGATGGGGAATGGGATGACAGGCAAATAAAAGTTACTCCTATTCTTTCTAAAAGATGTATTCAAGCTTGCTTTAATACTTCATACAATATACCACCTCATAAATGCACAAAGAAGTACAATATAGCCGGGAGAAATGAACTCAGATGGAACTATTGATCCCTACAATATTTTTAATAAATGCAATACCATGGTGTGCCCTCAAAACAAACAATCCTCTCAGCACAGCGATGACCTGCTTGTCCACAGTTAACCCACCTCAGAAACCCAACCAGAGCCAGCGAAATCCAGTCCTCAAGGGAAGTAACTAACGATCAGGAGCAAAGTCACCAAGCAATGCAAGGAAGAATGCGAAGAACCAAGCAGCCAGACCCTAACGAGTACTCTGAAGAAGGCTCCTGTCGGCCAGCTAGCTTTGCTGAGAGATTTAAACAAAAAATGATGACCGGCTTTAAGATACCAGGGTAAAGAAGTCTCTGTCCTTTCTCCCTCCCAAGACAACAGTAGAATAAAAAGAAATGGAAATTCCATCTTAGATAAAACTATACAAAAACATATCACCCAATCACAATGTATGTGAAAAGACTGCCAAGGGCAGTAAAAGTCAAGTAGGGGTATAGAAAGGTGCTGAGAGGAGGTCTTCGGCTAAAGATTTGGATACAAAGTCAGCAAAAGAAACACCGTCGCAGAGACAAGGTAGAGAAGGCAGAGGAGACTGAACTGTGAACAGTCCTAGCTTCTGCTGGAATGGCAGCAACACAAAAAGGTTAAACACTCTCAACTATACTATCCTGTATCATAAAGTGCTTTACTGTGAACAAGGAAGAATTTCTGCTATCAGGACTTCCCTGGCGGTCCAGTGGCTAAAACTCTCTGCTGCCAATGCAGGAGACGTGGGTTCGATTCCTGGTTAGGGAACTAAGATTCCACATGCTGCAGGATAGGGCCAAAAATACAAAACAAAAAATCTCATGAAGCAGATGTCATGTTGCTCATGCAAAGGAAAAAAAAAAAAAAAGGATATAAGATCTGGGGAAATGCTCTTTCTTGACCTACATATGTGCTCAATCACTTCAGTCGTGTCCAATTCTTTGCAAGCCCATGGACCATAGTCCACCCGGCTCCTCTGTCCATGGGATTGTCTAGGCAAGAGTTGGAGTGGATTGCCTACATTTCAGAGAGAAAAAAAAAAAAAAAAGTAAAAGAACTGCTACCCCTGCTCTCCCAGCCCCCACATAAACCAGTTTCAAATCAGGGGTTGGGAGTGAGGAAGGGGCAGGGCTTGATTCATTCAAAGATTAATAAAAAGAAACTAGCACAGGATGTAGATGAGACCAAAAAGTTACAGGAAAGAGAGGGAAAGAGAGAAAGAAAGGAAGGATGAAGAAAAAGACAGGCAGTGACTGGAAAAACAGATGAGAAAACCTCACCAGAAAAAGTGCTGCCACCAAGCAAATGAAAATCATGACAAGAAACACCACTGCAACTAAAAGAACTTATGGAAAGAGGGAAAATATCCAAAGACTCGATACAGAGCTTTAGAAATATATGACAAAATCACAGAACAAGACAATCTCCGAAGTTAAAAAGTTTGTCAAAAATTAAGTCTTACAAAGTTGAAGTAGAATGAATATGCAAGACAAGATGGAGACATAAATGAAAAGAAACAAATTAATAATGAATTAGAAAAGACTGACAAGAAAAAGAAATGAAAGATTCCATTAAAAAAAAAAAAAGTTTTACATGTTTAACTGCTTTCCCGAGAAGAATGCAAGACAAATTAAAATCAAGTGTTCCAAACTAGAGGAAGATGCCAACCTGTAGACTGAGAGGGCATGGCTGGGAAAGACAATACGGGATGGTGATACTGAGTCAAGTCTAGTGAATATCACTGGTACTTAGAAAGTCTAGAATTCTTTGGCAGAGGTTAGGAAATCAAGGAGCCTCAGACTTCTTNTAGAGGAAGATGCCAACCTGTAGACTGAGAGGGCATGGCTGGGAAAGACAATACGGGATGGTGATACTGAGTCAAGTCTAGTGAATATCACTGGTACTTAGAAAGTCTAGAATTCTTTGGCAGAGGTTAGGAAATCAAGGAGCCTCAGACTTCTTTACAGAAAACTTTCAACATACTTGAAATGATCTTTACGAGTGTTAGTCACTTAGTCATGTCCGTCTCTTTGTGACCCCACAGACTGTAGCCCTCCAGGCTCCTCTGTCCATGGGATTCTCCCGGCAAGAATACTAGAGTGCGTTGCTATTCCCTTCTCCAGGTTATCTTCCCAACCCCAGGATCAAATCTGGGTCTCCTGCCCTACAAGCAGATTCTTTACCTCCTGAGCCACCAGGGAAGCCCTGATCTCTTCAGGATCCCTAGTAAATCGAAGGACATCCAATCAAACTGCTGTTTAAGTTTAAAGAAACAAATATCTATCTTCAAATATTTTGAAATTCAAGTTTCATTCCTATAGAGTTTCTTGAAGGAAAAAAAAAATCTATTTCAGGAAAAATCTCAGGTTACAAAAAATACACGGAAACACTGCCCTCCCCCACCACCCCAGTCACCTTAAAATGTCTTTGCTGCCCCCTCCGCCTGAAGAACTCCTACCACTCCCCTCTGGGACATACGCCCGCCTGCCTCTCCCCACCTCACACACCAAGCTCCATCTTTCCTGCCATCGACGCTTAGCTCAGGCATTAGATTTTCCTTAAAACCTTTTCTGATACCACGTGTCTGGACTGCTTTCCCTTCTCCTTCTTTAATAAATTATCCAACCGTATGCTGCAAATAACACACCTGAAATAAATTCACTTTAAAAGACTGAAAGTGGGCAACGGCGTACCTTGGAAGTGAAAGGAAAAGGAAAGCAGGTGGTCATATATCAGGAGTGGAAATGTCAATCCCCCCTTCTCAATCCAAGAAAATAACGGACATGGAAAAATAAACAACTCCTAAGGCATAATGAAGCAAAGTATATCAAACACTCTAATCAGAAAACAGATCTTTTCCAGGATCCAGAAATTGACAAAAACTAACTATATATCCAAACCACAAAGAAAATGCCATGAAAATTCCAAATAAGAAAAATAGGACAAATAACATTGTATGATCACAATCCAATAAAAATATGAATTAATTATAAAACAGAAAACAAAAACTCGAGAGCTGAAAATTTTTTAGTCCTTAAATCAAAAGGAAGAATGAGTCAGGAGATGCTTATAGTAAAACGATCTAAATATTGGGGGGAGGGGGCAAGAAAAACCTTTATACACTAATATGACTATTAAAAAAGGATCAAAAGATACGGTGATGAATGAATGAATGCAATGTTTATTTCTAGTTAAGAACTACTAAACCAGACCTAACATCATTTTTAGCAGCAAACATTCAGGTTTCAAAAAACTGATTTTGCTCTAGGCAACATAGTTAAGATACTGCAGAACTGGGATTCAAATCCCATGTCATCTGGGGCCATATTCACTGTGCTTTGCTCCCCTACGTACATTTTTCATACGGTCAATTAAATTTACTAAGCTCAAATACATAGTATAGTTCACTGAGACCCAAGATACAATTAACAGAAAGAAATAGCAAGGTTATAAATACCATCAGGAAATGGGTCGGGAAGAAACTCTACTAATTAGAGTATGACACAATGCTTTATTTTCACTAAGAATCTGTTTTGCTTATTTAAAAAGGTCTTGAAACTAGATTTTAACATAATCACTCATGTGCCTAAAAGTAAAAGAGTAAAACAAAGAGGATGTGACTTTGTGGGGGAAAAAAAAAAAAAAAAACAATTATTTCATGAATTCTTCCAAGAATACTGTCTTCACAAATACAAGGAATTTTTTTTTTATTGTACAATGGCTATGTAACTACATTGTAAGCGACTGCCTTCCCACTTAAATCTTTCTGAATAAAGTCACTATTCTTTGCCCCAACTACTTTCTCGACCGACTGGCCTGGCCTGGTGTATGACAAGGGGGTAGGAGCTTGAGCTGGGTAACTCATTTGTTTTCCTTTTCCCTGGTTCTCTCTGCAGCTTTTCTTACTTATCATTTCCTCTTTTTCCCCTTCTTACAAATGACACATTTTCCAGTGGAAGAAAATTTAAAGCTTGCTTGCTCATTGAAAAAGTTGCTACTTTAAAATTATTTTTAAAGAGGTTTATCTAATCTCAGAACCTTCTCCTTTCCTGACTTTTGGATAAGGAGAATTGGAGGTGGAGGGTGGGGAGGACCACTAAGCACTCACACCCCTTAGGGGCAGCAGCCCACCTTTCAGAGGAACAGCACAGTGACCCTGACAATTTCAACGAGAGGATGCTAACTGCCTCTCCCTCTCGGTCCTCCTTTAAGAAGTTAAAGGCAAAATGGATTAAAGATCTAAATGTAAGAGCAGAAATTATAAAACTCCTAGAGGAGAACATAGGCAAAACACTCTCCGACATAAATCACAGGAGGATCCTCTATGACCCACCTCCCAGAATACTGGAAATAAAAGCAAAAATAAACAAATGGGATCTATTTAAAATTAAAAGCTTCTGCACAACAAAGGAAACTATAAGCAAGGTGAAAAGACAGCCTTCGGAATGGGAGAAAATAATAGCAAATGAAGCAACTGACAAACAACTAGTCTCAAAAATATACAAGCAACTCCTGCAGCTCAATTCCAGAAAAATAAATGACCCAATCAAAAAATGGGCCAAAGAACTAAA
>SJYV01043057.1:179247-192684 GCA_006410875.1 Neotragus pygmaeus | reverse complement strand
AAAAACACCCTACTTCCCACCTATGCTGCAGAACAGAACACTAGGGGACTGGTTAAACAAACTACGATACATCAATAAACAATTTTCAAAGAGTATGTTGTAACATGAAAAAAAAAACCATGAGATATTTTTAAAGCATCTGTATCTTCAGCATAAATACTACTTTAGTAAACATAATCTCACACATACACACACACGCACACATACAATTAAAAAGAAATAGTCCAAGGGGTTAGGGGTTAACGGGATACTTTTGGATGATATAATTATAAACATTACTATTACATTATCATTTCCTCTTGGTGCTCTTTTCTTCTATTTTTTTTTTTTCCCCAAATCATTAGACTGAATTGCAACTGCAATCTTGATAGAAATATTGGGGCCTATAAGGTGAGTTGTCTTTTTGTTTTTGTTTGCAGTTTTTGTTGGGCTTTCTGCTCTTAAGGAAAAACTAATGGAGTACTGAATCCAGTCAAAGAAATAACCTAATTCTAGTCCTTAAGCAGAACCAGGCCGATGAGCCATGGTGAACATCATTACCTGAGTCAGGGATACACTACCACTTGAAACTGAAGATGCTGCAAGTAGGATCGCTATACTGTTCTCTAGAATAACAATTCTAATAATGGTTTCCACTTATCAAGTAATTTCAACCTTCCAGCTTTAGATATTATCTCATTTTATCCTTGCAGTAAGTCAATGAGGTAGTTTTATTGTTTCTATTTATAAAACAAGAAAATAAAGGAACCCAATTGTAGACAACCGGCAGAAACAGACACACGTGTGCACACAGACACACACCTCATTCATTCACTCGTTAGATTTTCAGAAGGGATGTTATGCTGTTCTCTAAATGTCTGAAACACCTCATTATAAAAACTCTCACTATAAAAACTATCATTCAACTCTTTCTTTAAACTTTTCTTGCTGGTTTTTAACTAATTATATACAATTTTTTTTCAATCATAAACTCAAATTTTATACCATCCAACCACTCCATTCTGAAGGAGATCAGCCCTGGGATTTCTTTGGAAGGAATGATGCTAAAGCTGAAGCTCCAGTACTTTGGCCACCTCATGAGAAGAATTGACTCACTGGAAAAGACTTTGATGCTGGGAGCAATTGGGGGCAGGAGGAGAAGAGGACGACCGAGGATGAGATGGCTGGATGGCATCATGGACACGATGGACGTGAGTCTGAGTGAACTCCGAGAGATGGTAATGAACAGGGAGGNTTTTTTTTTTTTTAACATCCTGTTACGTCAAGGTTGTCGGACAACAATCAGTATCAAGGCCTCAAAGAACAAAGAACTTCATTTGCGCTCTTAAGACCTGCAGTCTGGAGGCACAGATTGGGGTCAACCAGAAAGAGTGTTCTGAGGAAGAGACAGTCAGGGGCTCACAAAGACAAAAGCCACAAATCTGTCCTCTGACACGAGGAGGGAAGTACTGTCCTTAAGGGATAGGCTGTCCTGAGTTATTTTAGGGGAAGTGTCCGATAAGCATCTTGGAACGTGGAGCAGATGCTTTGGATGTCTTTGTGAAGACAATGAGAGGTCAAAAGGTCAGTTTCCATATGGGCTGAGACGTGCGTAGGTCTCACTCCCTCAGTGGCCTCTTGGCTCCGTTTCAGGGAGCTCTCTTAGCAACACTGACTCTAGGGTTTGTGGAATGGATAAAGGGATGATCAGGAAGCTTCCTGGATCAGCTGTGAGGTGGCAGGAAGGCAGCGAGGGGGCCCGGCTTGGACCCCCAGAGTAGACGGGAACCTGAATGCTGGCTGTCTCGTTTCTTGGTTGTGTGTTTTTGGGGCAGCTGCATATTCTCTCTACAGGGCCACCTCATGCGAAGAGTTGACTTTTTGGAAAAGACTTTGATGCTGGGAGCAATTGGGGGCAGGAGGAGAAGAGGACGACCGAGGATGAGATGGCTGGATGGCATCATGGACACGATGGACGTGAGTCTGAGTGAACTCCGAGAGATGGTAATGAACAGGGAGGCCTGGCGTGCTGCGATTCATGGAGTCGCAAAGAGTCGGACACAACTGAGCAACTGAACTGAACTAACACACCAGTGTCATCTCGAAATGCCACTTAGAGGGGGCTGCTGCTGCTACTGGTAAGTCACTTCAGTCGTGTCCGACTCTGTGCAACTCCATAGACAGCAGCCCACCAGGCTCCGCTGTCCCTGGAATTCTCCAGGCAAGAACACTGGAGTGGGTCTTAGAGGGGGCAATGGTCACTAAATCTTTGTTATTATAGCACTTAAAAGAACTGCTATAAAGTTTTGTGATCCTAGAATAATATTTTTGTTCAAATGACTAAAACTCATACAACATTCACCGTTAACATGCAAATCACACAGCTGTTGAAACTACCCACAGACTGACCCCTTATTCTTGAAGCAGCCAAGCCTCTTTCATTCTATCCTATTTCATCCACAAGATTTATTCCAACATCATCCATCCCAGTCGCCAAAAGTTTTATTTCAGCTGTCAAACGGTAAACGATCAGACCTTAATTGTATTTACAAAAATGTCACTTAAAAGCTTTAACTGAAGAATACTGGTTCAAATTTCACATATATGAAAATCCAAATTATGTAACATTAAATTTAAAGACAATTCATAAAGAAGATATTTTTTTCTTCTCCTTCACTCTACCTCCTTATAGAGACAATATAAGCAAACTGCTTAGCAAATACCAAAGTGGTAAGCATAATGAAATTATTTTTTATTTTGGATTGATCCCATTTCCAATGGATATATATTAGAAATTACCTTCCTGGCCACACAGTGGTATCGCCTACAATGATATCAGTCAATCAAGCAAAATAAGGCAGCTGTGGACGTATCCACCCAAACTAGTTCAAAGACAACATTCAACGATTTGAAAATGTCTTTATAATGGAAAGACAGTTATCAATTTAACCAACACAAGCTGAAAAAATAAACCTAAGCAATAGCAAAGGAGGGATTAGCAAGAATCCTCATTATTTATCTGGATTTTAACAGATAAGTGGGGGACAGGAGCAGCGGAGCAGTGAGGAGACCTGGGAGCCAGAGCCACACAGGAAATCTTGCAGGCCAGCTCAACCAAGGGAGCTCTCCTTTCATCTATTTCCTTACTGGGAACTACTAGAAGATGTCTTACTGAAGGTTTCTCTTGAACAAAGGATTGTGCAGCTATAACAAAAGTAAAGCACCACAGGAGAATTACAGAGCATCCTCATATATAAATAATCCTATGTATTTGCATTCTAATCCTCAAAACACACATCTGAAAAATGAAGCTGGACAGAGCTCCAACCAACAAGCACACTAGAAGGAATAAGTCTCAGCACTGCTAAGGTCTCAATTAAGCTAAAGATATTTCTGTTTCAACTCGAGCACTTCACTGAAACATTAAACACAATCTCTGCATAGCAGCAGTCAGTGCCCCTCACTTTTGTCAAACTGTTATAGTGAAACGGACAGATAAGATAAACAACACTTCTGGATCCTATTCATCAAGCTTGAATAATAATAAAGTGTCATTACTGAATCATCATTATTCTGAACAAATGTGATACAGCTGTAAAAGACAGCATGTTAAGAGTAAAAATGTACATTTTTCCCCCTAAACTTGTTAAGGATGACCATTAAACTCCACTTTCCTCTGACAACAGTGATTTAGATGGTAACCAAAAATGCATGAAAATAAATTGTCTGTCCTGTCTCTCCCTTCTCTTCATGCTTGCTTTATTTACGGTAGTCGTAACTCTGCAACCAATAAAGAGAGGCAGTGAATACTGTGTGAATGCAACAAAGTCAACATTAACTAATAAAGGCAGGCCTTATCAGACAATAACAAAGTTACTAGCAAGCCTTAGCTTCTTAAGAAAATAGCACATAAATCCACTCCAACATTTCAGATAAGAATCTGTGCTAACTACTGAATTTAACTAATTTGTATTTTTAAATAGAAAGAAAAGAAAGTGAAAGTTGCTCAGTCGTGTCCGATGCTTTGCGATCCCATGAACTATACAGTCCATGGAATTTACCAGGCCAGAATACCGTAGTGAGTAGCCTTTCTCTTCTCCAGGAGATCTTCCCAGCCCAGGGATCGAACCCAGATCTCCTGCATTGAGGGCAGATTGTTTACCAGCTGAGCCACAAGGGAAGCCCAAGAGTACTGGAGTGGGTAGCCTATCCCTGCTCCAGCGGATCTTCCTGACCCAGGAATCAAACCGGGGCCTCCTGCATTGCAAGTGCATTTTTCACCATCTGAGCTATCAGGGAAGCCCTTTTTTTTTTTAAAAAAAAAAAAAGATGAGTGAGCAAATCAACATGTGGAAATTCATTTTAAATGTCATACAAGATGCCCAAAATCATTATGTTTAATGTAAGGGTCTATTCAGAAGGGGTGATTTTTACAGGCAAGGATGATCAAACTGACTTTTTAAAACAAGAATATAATCAAAACAAATCTGGTCTAAAAAATAGCAAACAGAAAATTTTAAATTATTGTTCCTGCATATATTATACTATACTTGTATTCTAAAATAATATATCATGAAACATCTCCTCAGNTGATCAAACTGACTTTTTAAAACAAGAATATAATCAAAACAAATCTGGTCTAAAAAATAGCAAACAGAAAATTTTAAATTATTGTTCCTGCATATATTATACTATACTTGTATTCTAAAATAATATATCATGAAACATCTCCTCAGAAACTCATTTCTCTGGGTAAATATTTTCTTTATAATATTTGTTCTAAAAATAAGGTTATATTTAAAATAATTCCTGTGATATGGTTGAATGTTATAGAAAATCTCAGAATTATACCAAAAAAATGAAAATTTTGCCTAAATAAGAAGAGTCTTTTCTGTGCTTCATTATTTCCTGTGGAAACACAGTGTCACTCATTTCTCAAATTAGGATGTTCCTCACACAAAAAATCACACTTCTATATACAGACAATGAACACGTCAGTACTAAACCAAAATTTAAAACACAGTGTAACAATCACTTCAAAGAAATAAAAACACATATAAACTGAAAAATACGCGTAAAAGATTTTATATGGCAAAAATTATCAACTATTGATGAAAGACAACACAGAAGACAGAAATAAAAGGTAATTTCTTAGTACTGCCTATTTTTCAGTTTAGGTAAATTCTGCATAAACAGCATATAAAAGTTACTATTAAAACTCACATTTAACAGGACTATTTACTTTCCTGGGCAATCATCAGTAGTGGCTTGATGTCTATGTTTCAAATGTCTTGGGTGTGAATTGGAGTGTTCAGTGCTTCTCACTTTTGAGACTGCTAAAACTTCAATTTTCCTTATTCCAAAATGACACCTCTGCTCAGTCAAATAAATTTGGTCCAAATAACCATGGAGAAACCATGTGAGCATCCAGTAAAGTAATCCTTGAGATCTCAACTAGCTTCTTGAAAGCAAATTTCAGGTATGTAGCAATTTTGTATCTACCCTTCTTATTGGGGCTTCCCTGGCGGCTCAGTGGTAGAGTCAGTCTGCCAATGCAGGAGATGCAGGTTTCGTCCCTGGGTGGGAAGATCTGTAAAAGGAAACGGCAACCCAGGCCAGTATTCTTGTCTGGGAAACCGCATGGACAGAGGCACCGGGGGGCTGCAGTCTACGGGAAAGCAGAAGAGTCAGACGTGACCTAGCAACTAAACAACAGCCTTCTTACTAGCCATCCATCAAAAACCAGGTCTGAAAATGGATGGTTTTAAACATTCTATTACTGATAAAAGATTATTTCTTTCACAAATACAAAGGTAAAATTCTTTAAAACGTCATCAGTAAAAGAATCCTAACTCACAGAACTCAAAAGCTAATGAGAAAAAAAAAAACAGGGCAGGTTATAAAGTCAAAAACAAAAATCACAACAACCTTTACGCATGATGGGATTGCTATGGTTTACTGTAAAGACAGGACACTAAAGATGAATAACAAAATTACATTTCTTAGATCTTTAATGGATCAGGCCAATCACAGCTTGAACTACCTTAAAAAGCAAAACAGGCAGATTTAGTAGCAAAAACCATTATTAGCTTCGTGGCTTCTGCTGCAGGTCCAGTCTCCTGAAATCACCAGGGAGAACATGTGGCCACAAGGAAAACTGGACTCTCTCCCATCTTTCCTAAACAGGGACAATGGCTGGCCTGGCTAGCTCCAGGTTAAAAATACACTCCAAAAAATACTGACAAACCAGGTCATGTGCCTGGGGATCTGCCACTGTAGCCACTGGCTGCAGAAACCAAGCTCCTGGGCACAGACACCGTTCCAAGTCCCCCACTTCCTGATTATAGGAAATAAGCTTTATTCATGACCTTTCCTGAGTTCCAAACAGCAGGATCAAACAGCTGCTAAGGGAAAGGAGGGCATGTGGAGGCAAAGGAAAACAGTCAAAAGGAACAGCAGCACAGCCTTGGTTCCCCTCAAGGGATATACCTAACAGGATCTTTGAGCTGTTTTGCAGATATTGAAACCCCCACCAGGTGGGAGAAGTTAACTGCATGCTGCCCACAAGCATAGTTGGAACCACAGGGTTGAAGATGCTGACTCCCACTTATCTCACCACCAGCCAATCAGACAATGTTCACAAGCTGATCATGCCTCTTTGAACCATTACTGGAAAACTCCTCACTACCCGCTCCAGGTTGGGACACAACAGTTCTGAGGGCATCAACCTGCTGTAGACCCATCTGCCTGGCAAACCAATAAATCTTTTCTACTTCACCCAAAACTGTCTTTGAGATTTAATTTGGCATTGAGGAACTAAGGCCAGATTTGACTTCAGTATGAACACTGGTAGGTTCCCCTAGAATTAAATGGTTGAGAATGAGGGAATTCCTCAAAAGAAGTGATGTCCATTGCAAAAAAAAAAAAGAGAGAGAGAGAGAGAGAAAGAAACAGAGAGAGAAAAAGGAAGAACTACAGCAAAAATGGAGTGCTGAGCCAAAAACAGAACAGCCCTCTGCCTCATTCAGCAAAATCAAGTTCACTTTTTCAAAACCTGAACATTCTGAAATTGTGTGTGCTTAGTCGCTGAGTTGTGTCCGACTCTTTGAGACCCAATGGGCTGTGGCCTGCCAGGCTACTCTGTCCATGGGGATTCTCCAGACAAGAATACTGGAATGGGTTGCCATGCCCTCCTCCAAGGGATTTTCCCAACCCAGGGATCAAACCGAGGTCTCACATTGCAGGTAGAGTCTTTACCAGCTGAGCTACTAGGGAATGTTTAAAAATCAATGAAATTAATACTTGACCCAGTAACAATCATGATACTGTCTACCCAGGCACAAAGGTGTTACCCCTGGCGACATATCTGGAGCATCAGAATCCATCCATGGATCAATAAGCCATTTGAAAACCATGTGAAGAAGGACAAGGAACCCCGATTGTTCACAGAAGACTTTCTGTTGACACACTCTGGCAAGACCCAGAACCCTTCTGCAAAAGGATTCAGAAGGAGTAAGACAATGTTAAGTTCTACAAAGTAACTGTAACCATTCTTTCACTTGCAGTTTCCTTTTCAGAGGTTGTGGCTCCACAGTGACACCCACAAATTCCCTGCTGCTTCTCCTTTGATGCTTCAGAAGGTGAAGTCTAATTGCCCTCCCATCAAGAGTGGGCTTTATCTAATAACTCCCTGCTAAGGACCATAACAGAAGTAATGGTATGTGACTTCTCAAACTAAAAGATCTGACAGAACCCTCCTTACCTGCTCCCATAGATCACACACTCTGTGGAAAGAACTGCCACTGCTGTTAAGAAACTCAAGCATCTCCAGGAAGCATGAGGGATTCTCCTAATAGCAATGTGAAGTGGGCCATGTTGAAAGTGGGTTCTCCAGTCCCAGAAAAGCCTTTAGATGACTGGACAGTATCTTCAGAGCAACCTCATGAGAGATGCTAAGCCAGAACCACCTATGCTAAATTAGTCCTGAATTTCAGACCCAGAGAAACCATGAGACAGAAATATTTGTGCAATAAGTAGTGTAATATGCACATCTTTCTCTCTTAATGACACATAGAATAAGGCATCTTACAATAATGGTATCTTACGAGTCAATAAAATGCAGCAGTTAATTTTCAATTCTTTTACTTAGTTGGACTCCTTAGTTACTTCTTGGACTGCAAGGAGATCCAACCAGTCCATCCTAAAGGAAATCAATCCTGAATATTCATTGGAAGGACTGCTCCTGAAGCTGAAACTCCAATACTTTGGCCACTTGATGCAAAGAACTGACTGATTGGAAAAAAGAGTTTCCTGATGAGTTTCATCAGTTTCCTGATGCTGGGAAAGATTGAAGGCAGGAAGAGAAGGGGACAACAGAGGATGAGATGACTGGATGGCATTACTGACTCAACAGATGTGAATCTGAATAAACTCCAAGAGTTGGTGATGGACAGGGAGGCCTAGGGTGCCACAGTCCATGGGGTTGCACAGAGTCGGACATGACGGAGTGACTGAACTGAACTTAGTTGATTCTGTGGCTCCATTGCACCTAACATAGAAATCCATACTCCTCACTTCAGTACTTCCTTCTGCACTGCCCTTCTGCTTAGAACACATCCTCTGCTTCCTCTTGGAAACCGGTGAACCATCTCAGCCAGATTACATACCTTAGTTCATCTAGTGTTCCATTATATGCAGAACCTAACCTATATCGCACACATGTATTATCATTACTCATTTCTTCACTGAATTAGTAATTGAGTAATTTCTATACTAACCAACTTTGAGTGAGTTATCTTTTTCTAAACATACTGCAGATGCAGAGTTCTAAATATATATAAAAGGGTTTACGCATCTTAAAGGGAAAAAATATTAGAGAAAATCTTTTTATAGTGGTCAAATAGACACTTTTCAACATAGCATTGACCAAAACTTCTAGCCAAAGGAAATGTCTATGTTTAATCCCTTTGCACATATATCAGCTTTCTTTTTCATACTGTTCTAAACTTTTAAAAATGTTTAAATAGACACATCAGTTCAGTTCAGTTGAGTCGCTCAGTCATGTCTGATTATTACAATGTATATAAATATCTCAAAATTTACACATACAAATTTGTGAAAACCAGTATTTCAATTTTTTTAGTTTAATTTATTTTTTTAATTATTTTATTTTCAATTGGAGGGTAAGTGCTTTACAATGTAGTCTTGGCTTATGCCAATACATCAAGGTGAATCAGCCATCAGTTCAGTTCAGTTGAGTCACTCAGTCGTGTCTGACTCTTTGCAACCCCATGAACCACAGCACGCCAGGCCTCCCTGTCCATCACCAACTCCTGGAGTCCACGCAAACCCATGTCCATTGAGTCAGTGATGCCATCCAGCCATCTCATTCTCTGTTGTCCCCTTCTCCTCCTGCCCCCAATCCCTCCCAGCATCAGGGTCTTTTCAAATGAGTCAGCTCTTCACATCAGGTGGCCAAAATATTAGTTTCAGCTTCAACATCAGTCCTTCCAATGAACACCCGGGACTGATCTCCTTTAGGATGGACTGGTTGGATCTCCTTGCAGTCCAAGGGACTCTCAAGAGTCTTCTCCAACACCACAGTCCAAAAGCATCATCCCCTCCCTTTCGAGCCTTCCTCCCACCCCACGCCAATCCCACACCTCTAGGTTTTCACAGAGCATCGGGTTGAACTCACTGTGCTATACAGCAACTTTCCAGTAACTATCTACCTCACACGTGGTAATGCATATCAGTCAGTCAGTTTAGTCACTCAGTCGTGTCTGACTCTTTGCAACCCCATGGACTGCAGCATGCCGCATTAATGGACATGAATTTGAGCAAGCTCTGGGAGAGGGTGAAAGACAGTGAAGCCTGACATGCTACACAGTCCATAGGGTAGCAAAGAGTCAGACACAACTGACCGACTGAACAACAATAAAAAAGACTTCTTCTTATATTATAAATAAAACCTTTTATCTATCATGTTTTCAACCTTACTATTCCAAACCTGTTGTTTTTCCAAATCTGTAGATTTTCTTTTAACAATTTAATGTTTTCTTATACAGAAAATTTACTGATTTTTTAATATAATCAAACATGCCTACTGTTTAAACCTCCATGTTTCCAATCCAAGTTGAAATGAACTTTCCTTAATTCTACATTAATGTATTATAAAAGACTGTCTCTAAAGATCATTTCCATTTTTTAGATTTAAGTCTTCTATACATTTGGAAACATTTCTACACACAATTGAAGAGTCCAGTATTGTTACATAGTCATTAATGAATAAGAAAAACATTTTATACATCTCTAATCATCAGTGTTGAAAAGTTGGTAAAATTTCAGCTGATTCAAGATTCTTTATTAGAATATTTTTGGAATAAGGTAAAAAAAATACAAATACATATTATGTACATATCCATCATATCTATAAATTCCTGACTAGTTCACTTTAGCAAACATATTGTCTCAACTTAAAAATCTGAATAAATCAAGGAGGCATACTTCCATGAACTAAAAGTCAGAAGGCCCAATCATGATTAATTTCATTAAAATAAAATAATCCCAAAATGCTGGGAGCCAGCATGGGGAATCCCACCCATGACAAAAGTCATGAGGAAAGGGGCCTGACAAACACAAAGGCAGGATCAGGCCTTAGGGATCCCCCTGGACTTTCTCGAGCATCTACCCCCAAAACCAGAGTCTGCCTGCTTTACTGTGTTATGCTTTCCACCTACTCTTNTGGAAGGACTGATGCTGAAGCTGAAACTCCAATACTTTGGCCACCTGATGTAAAGAGCTGACTCATTGGAGAATACCCCGATGCTGGGAAAGATTGAAAGTGGGAGGAGAAGGGGATGACAGAGGATGAAATGGTTGGATGGCATCACTGACTCAATAGACGTGAGTTTGGGTAAACTCTGGGAGTTGGTGATGGACAGGGAAGCCTGGCGTGCTGCAATTCATAGGGTCACAAAGAGTCAGACATGCTGAGTGACTGAACTGAGGACATAACACTAAGTGGAATAAGTCAGAGAAAGACAAATACAGTATGATCTCACATGTATGTAGAATCTAAAATATAAACAAAAAGCTTATGAATACAAACAGCAGACTGGTGGTAGCCTGAGTAGGGGTAGGGGATGAAAAGGATGAGGAGAGTCAACAGATACAGATATGAACAAAAAAATAAGTCATGGCATATAATGTATAACATGGTGACTACAGTTAATAATACTGGATTACATACTGCAAGTAGCTAAAAGAACAGATCTTGAAAGTTCTCATCACAAGAAAAAAATCTGTTAACTATGTATGGTGACGAATGTTAACTGGACTTCTGTGGTGATGATTTTGCAATATATACAAATACTGAATCACTATGCTACACCTTAAAAAAAAAAGTTATGTCAACTGTACCTCAATTTTTAAAAAATCCTATCTAAGCTTTTGTGAGTAAATAACTCTCAAGGAATATTTTTTTCTGCAACTTTTAAGAAACATTGCTTATCCTCATCACTCACTACCCTTCAGCCACAAACAGGCTTCCCTGCATTTCTCAGAGCACCAAGCTCCTCTTCCTGGGCCTCTGCGTCGGCTGCTCCCGCAGCCAGGAGTGCTTGGCCGCCAGGTTTTCCATGATGCGACTGCCGCTCAAACGTGGCTTCTTCAGAGGGGTACTTTCTGCCCACCACATCTTCCGATTTGCTGTGACAGGACCACTACCATGTATTTTCCTCCAGTTCTTTTATTTGTGCATGTACTTTCTTCCTCACACCACCCCCAACAAACTGCATGCTACGTGACAGCAGAAATTGTATTTTATCTCTACTATATCCCCGAAGTAGAAAAGGAAAATTGGTTGGTAGAGAGCAGACATTGAACTAAATGTTTACTAAAACAATATTTCATTTTAAACTTCAAGTGTTTTGAAGTTTATGGCTGAAGGTTTTCAAGACACACGTGTTAAAAGATAGCCTACATACTAAACCATTAGGGTTGTCTATCTATCCGTGGAGCTGTTATTAAAAATATCTTTTGAGATTCAAAACTTATCAAATACCCAACTTTTGCCCTTAAAGAGATTAAGACCAATTGCCTTTCTGTATCTATAAGCTACATTTAGAACCAGAAGTTACTAATAACCTACTTTTCAAAAAAAATTCTTTATGAGTTAGTTTAGCACAGTAACAGAAAAAAACATGGGGAAAGAAAACTGGTGCAAAGTGAAAAATACAGAAAAGCAGAAGCTAGGCAGTAGTTCTGCAAAAGCAGTGCATCTTTAAGAGACCAAAAAAAAAAAAAAAAAAANTGCACCTTTGTTCTACAGGGATATAACTTTATTTAGTGCTTTGAGGGTGATGCAGATTAAAGAAAAACACGTCAGGGAAAATGAGATTAACATTCATTAAGGAAGAGAGCCATAAAGTGTTAACAGGCCTCTTGGCCAGAAGATAATGTAAATCACCTGAGAACTTTTGCATACGGAAAGATATGCAGAAAGAAAGCCTGGTATGGATAAGGGTCAGGGCTGCTGCCCCTGCATGACTCTGCATCTTCCATTATGTAAAACTTAGGGTACACAAGCACCTTTTGAAAATAAAGTTACGGGGTTTTTGCACAAGCTTGGCTCCCCACATGTCAATTCTCTTTCTCTCTCCTTCTCCCTCTCCCTTCTCCCTCTCCTTTTCAGGCTGAAGTCCCATATGGAACACAAAGGCTCGCTGCGTCTACTAATTTTGCCTGGGCTTCTAAGACACAAACGGGGAGGCGCTTTGCATCTCCACTCCTTCGGGAGACCAGGAGGGTGTCTGTGGCCTAAAGTAGACGGTGCAAGATCCTTGCCTCGGAACTTTATTGGCTTCTTGTGTAAACCAAGGAATCACAGCCCCCTTTTCTCTACTACATTATTCTCTTCTAAACTCTCTTTAAATTTCTAATTAATCTCCCTTCATCAACTCCTTCCTGCTTCGAATTCCCTGGATCCACTGGGGCTGGAACCCAGCACCAAAAGACAAACTGTAATTCAGTATACATCCATGCAACACCTATAACGCAAAGGGAATTTTTATGTTACATTGAAAGCATTTTAGCAGATATGCCCACCTGTGGTACACAGCATTCCTTATGCTGCTGTTACCATTACATAAAGGAAAAACAAGCAAATCTCTGAGTTAGAACAGATATTAGAAATAGAGCTTTGGGAAATTATAACCTCAGTTCTGTTCACTACAGTCACTTAGTCATGTCCGACTGTTTGCGACCCCATGAATCACAGCACGCCAGGCCTCCCTGTCCATCACCATCTCCCAGAGTTCACTCAGACTTGTGTCCATCAAGTCAGTGATGCCATCCAGCCATCTCATCCTCTGTCTTCTCCTGCCCCCAATCCCTCCCAGCATCAAAGTCTTTCCCAATGAGTCAACTCCTCACATGAGGTGGCCAAAGTACTGGAGT
>SJYV01043057.1:145713-178034 GCA_006410875.1 Neotragus pygmaeus | reverse complement strand
GCCTTGATGTACTCCTTTTTCTATTTGAAACCAGTCTGTTGTTCTATGTCCAGTCCTAACTTTTGCTTTCTGACCTGCATATAGATTTCTCAACAGGCAGGTCAGGTGGTCTGGCATTCCCATCTCTTGAAGAATTTTCCACAGTTTATTGTGATCTACACAGTCAAAGTCTTTGGCATAGTCAATAAAGCAGAAATAGATGTGTTTCTGGAACTCTCTTGCTTTTTCCATGATCCAGCGGATGTTGGCAATTTGATGTCTAGTTCCTATGCCTTTTCTAAAACCAGCTTGAACATCAGGAAGTTCACGGTTCACGTATTGCTGAAGCCTGGCTTGAAGAATTTTGAGCATTACTTTACTAGCGTGTGAGATGAGTGCAATTGTGCAGTAGTTTGAGCATTCTTTGGCATTGCCTTTCTTTGGGATTGGAATGAGTACTGACCTTTTCCAGTCCTGTGGCCACTGCTGAGTTTTCCAAATTTGTTGTTGTTCTAACATTCAGATGCAGTAGATAAGCCCAAGATATAAAGTTACTTCTAATATTCTATAAACTACTATAATTTTCATTATAACGTAACTTTTTTTCACTATATATCTACCTTTTTTCATAAAGTGGAATGCTTAATCCTGGTTCATTACTTAATCCAACACTGTAAAATATTCTAACCAGCTCCCTGTTTTCTGGCTTCTAGAATTTTCTGCTCTTGCAAAAGTTTCCCCAGACTCTATGGCGCCAGCCATAGAATACCCTATAACAATATAGGCGGCAGGAGAGGGACACTAAACTGGTCAACAGGCACCAGGACTTTCCTCCATCTGATACACAACAGCTGCGCCCTTCCACACCTGCTCAGAAAATACAGAAGTCTATGTCCTGTTTTCTTTTTCCTTTTTGAAACAATCACTTTTGATCTCCCTGCAATTTGTTATCAGAGATGGCATTTTGCCTGCAGCAGTTTTCAGGGAACTCCTGGTGTGCCTGCACACCCACAACCAAGATTTCCAGCTCAATCCCCAAAGCCCTTGTTTGAATTCCAATGGCATGCACAGCTACCACTGCGAGGAGCACTGCACGCAGAAGGTGGTTACTGCTGGTACAGGGTCTCATCTCAGCACAGGATAAGAACTCTGAGGGGCAGGACCTTCCCCGTGTGCCTCTCAGAGCCCCTTCAAGCACTGGATCCAGCATCAGTAAACCTCAGGCGCTAACCGACTGACAGCACACATACACCAGACTGTAAAGCCCTTCCAGGAAAGGGTCTCAACTCATTATCTCTGTGATCCCAACAATCTGCCGGGTCCCCATTTCACTTACTAATTTAATAAGCATTTCAAACCATCACTAACTCCGAACACTGGACAAGAGGCTTAAGGATTTAATGGCAACAGAACTCTTGAGAAAATTTCCCTTTCAGAAAATGTTTTGTTTGCTCATTTTAAATCAAGAAAATACATTTCCTCAGAAAAGCCATTTCTTTCATTAAGAATTTAATGCTAATGGTTCTTCATGTGCTTGTTACAATCTTCCACATAAAGCTTACCAAGTAAAAATATTTCAAACAAGAGTGCTCTAATTAAAACAAATTAAAGTCACGCTTTCATCTGGGAATTAAAATAAGTACTCAAAACAACGAAGTGCAGCAAAAGAAGTAACTGACATTTGTTTCTAGCTTCGTAAAGTGTATTACTTCATAAAGGAATCAGCTTTGCTTTTTTCTGTTCAAAATATTTTGTTTTGTGTAGCATTAACAAAGTTTCTGAACTGTTTGAGGTAGGTATGCAAAGAAAATTGTAGCTACAAATGTTAAAGAAAATCAAGATTAAAAAGTTGGATAGTAAAAACAATTTTACACTCAAACATCAAGGCCATTATACAGAGAAGAGGCGAGATGTGGTCACAAAGGGAAACCAAATATAATACTATAAAGCTATGTTCCCGATGACAAGAGAGATGTGATATGAGAACAGCAGAATGAGAGAGATTCAGTTCAGCTCAGTCCCTCAGTTGTATCTGACTCCTTGTACGCCCATGACCGCAGCATGCCAGGCCTCCCTGTCCGTCACCAAATCCCGGGGCTTGCTCAAACTCACATCCATCGTGTCGGTGATGCCATCCCAGCATCAGANTCAGTTCAGCTCAGTCCCTCAGTTGTATCTGACTCCTTGTACGCCCATGACCGCAGCATGCCAGGCCTCCCTGTCCGTCACCAAATCCCGGGGCTTGCTCAAACTCACATCCATCGTGTCGGTGATGCCATCCCAGCATCAGACTCTTTTCAAATGAGTCAGCTCTTCGCATCAGGTGGCCAAAGTATTGGAGTTTCAGCTTCAGCATCAGTCCTTCCAATGAATATTTAGGATTGATTTCCTTTAGGATTGTCTGGCTGGATCTTTTCACAGTCCAAAGGATTCTCAAGAGGTCAGCTAAAACCTACATCTACTAAGGCCATTCACTCAGAAGCTAATAAATGTGCTAAAAATAAATAAAACTGTTTTAAGACCTAAAGAACTAGTTCTCAAACCAGATCAGAGGCATTCTTGTTCAAAACTGTCAGAAGGCAAAATCCTTAGCTCCGTACAGATCTACTGAATCAAAAATGTTATGGTTGGGGCCTTCCAAGTCATTCTGACACAGACTTGATTTGAGGACCATCAGCCCAAACTACTGCATGAATACATGCAAAATTAAGGACAGAGTGTCATGTATGGATGTGAGAGTTGGACTGTGAAGAAGGCAGAGTGCCGAAGAATTGATGCTTTTGAACTGTGGTGTTGGAGAAGACTCTTGAGAGTCCCTTGGACTGCAAGGAGATCCAACCAGTCCATTCTGAAGGAGATCAGCCCTGGGATTTCTTTGGAAGGAATGATCCAGCCAGTACTGAAACTCCAGTACTTTGGCCACCTCATGCGAAGAGTTCACTCATTGGAAAAGACTCTGATGCTGGGAGGGATTGGGGGCAGGAGGAGAAGGGGACGACAGAGGATGAGATGGCTGGATGGCATCACTGACTCGATGGACATGAGTTTGAGTAGGCTCTGGGAGTTGGTGATGGACAGGGAGGCCTGGTGTGCTGTGATTCATGGGGTTGCAAAGAGTCGGACATGACTGAGAAACTGAACTGAACTGAACTGAAAGTTCACAGGAAAAGTAAACATGCTAATCAAGACAAACATTATAAGTTATTAGGATAATAAAGATTAGAAGATCCTAAATGTACAAAATTTGGTATGTCCATACAATAGAAAATTATTTGGGCCATAAACAGAAATAAAATACTGAAACATTCTACAGCATGGATGAATCTTTAAAACATTTGTCTAAATGAGAGAATCCAGACATAAGAGACTGCACACATACAATTCTGTTCGTATCAAATATCTAGAACAGGTAAATCTACAGAAAGAGAATATACTAATGGATAAGGAGTTAGGGGAGGGATATTAAAAGGTATGGGGTTTTTTTTTTTAGTGATGGAAACATTCTAAAAATTAGAATTTTAGATGGATAAATATTCTCTGATGGTGATGGACAGTTATTCTCTGGTGATGGATGACAGAATAGTCTCTGAATATTCTAAAACCATTGAATTCTTTAATATGTTAATTTTATGATATTGAAATTATATCTAAGTTGTTAGATATAACCAAGTGGAACAATGTGGGGTCAAATGGCAACTGCATAGGTAAGCACTTAATGGAGTGACCGATTGTCTTCTAAAGTCCCTGAGCCATCTTACATTTCCACCAAAGTGTATGGGAGCACTGCGTATTTCACACCCTCACTCGCCCTTTATCTCTCTGATTCCAGCAATCTTGTTGAGTACAGGAGGTAGGTACCTCGCTGTTTTTTCATTTGCGTTTCCCTGCTGGCTAAAGATGCAGTGCATCTTTCCATGTACACGCTGGCCATGTGTCTATCCTTATCGGAAAAGTGTCTATTTGGACCCTTTGCCCATTTTTCAATTGGGTCACGTATCTTCTTATTGAGTTGTAAGAGTCCCTGATATATCCTATACATATGTCTCTTCTCAAACATGTGATTGGCAAATATTTCTTCCCATTCTGTGGGTTATTGTCTCACTTTCATTGAAGGGTCCTTTACAATAAAACGTTTCACTATGTTTGTTAAGTATCTCCTGAAAACATCAGCTTTGAATTCACTCTTTAATTTTTATTAAGATGCTGGGTATTAACACATGGAAAACACAGTTTATACTGGGGAAGTTTTACTAGATTAGGAAAGATACTGTACACCCTACACAGAGATGATAGACACTATCACCTGGAAGAAACATGTCTGAACTGTCCAAACAGCATTTGGAGTAAATTGTTTAAATGGAAAAAGCAAGAGTTCTGTGATAACTTTACTAACAGAAATAATATTAACTTACCACTTTCACGGCAGGGAAGATAATAAAAAATACAAAGTATACAAAATGAAGACTTCATGTGTTTTCCACATTTTAAATTTGAAATATTGTGTACTCTATAAGGTGATTTTCCTTGGCATACAATATACAGAGCTCTCATGTTAACAAAGACTCAGAAGACAACATAATAACGTTCTCTGAAAAGAAACTGGTTGTGGATATCTTGGAAGTCTAAAAAAAACAGAAACTGGTGTCTACCAGAAAATGAGGAGGTCGGATGAAATAGCTAGCCGACAGACTAATTTCCTCAAGTGGGAAATGTAGGGCCTGAAATAACAGTAAACAAATAGGCACAGACTGGCAGGCTGACAGGAAGAAAGGCGAGCAGGTAGGCAGAGGGTTGAGTAACAGAAATTCTATTCAAGGTGATGCAAGGTGTGGTGCTAAGCCCCAAAATGAGAGGCGGAAGCCAAAGACCTCAACGGTTAGGAGTCTACTTGAGAAGATGACATATATGAGCAAGGATGGTAAACAGTGTTAACTCTAAAAGCCCAGAAGCCTAAGCAATCAAAATTTGATTGTGCAGATAGTGGTGACACCTTCAAAACTTAGGGACCTACCAAAATGACCTGCCTAAATGAATCTAAAGGGAGGAGCAGTAGAGGAGTGGGGAATTAAGAAGCACAAACTATTAGGCATGAAATAAGCTACAAGGATACATTGTCCACAAGGAGGATATATTTTACAATAATTATAAATGTAGTATAACCTTTAAAAGGCTATGGGTCACTACTGTACACTTGTAACCTATATAATATACAGTAACTATACTTCAATAAAATTTTTTAAAATAATAAACAGGATATATAGGATATGGAGAGAAAATGATCAGAGGGAGGCAGATAATTCTGAGAACAACTTCAACTGACAAGGACAGGATTAGTACCTCAAAGAGATTAACTGCTGAAGCTGAAGCTCCAATACCTTGGCCACCTGATATGAAGAACTGACTCAGAAAGGACCCCAGTGCTGGAAAAGACTGAAGGCAGGAGAAGAAGCGGTCAACAGATGAAGAGATGGTTGGATGGCATCACCAACTCAATGGACATGGGTTTGAGCAAGCTCCGGAGTTGGTGATGGACAGGGAAGCCTGGCATGCTGCAGTCCATGGGGATGCAAAGAGTCGGACATGACTGAGGGACTGAACTGAACTGACATTAATTGGCAGGAAAAAGAATTAATCAGTATATAGAAACACTGTAAAGAAAAAAACAATAGTGATATTTTTTAAGTTGAAAAAAAGAGTATAGGGTTAATGCTGGCTTCAGAGTGAACCTTAGTGAATAATAAAGGTTGTTAAGTCCTCAGAAGTTCTGAATTTAAGAGAAAGATGAGGTGGTTTCTAATGTAAGTACTTGAGAGACATATATAGAGATATCTATATGGTGGAGAGCATATTTCTGGCCAGGAATAACAGCTGGTATCAGTTAGCAATTAGAAAATAAATATTAATCCAATATTGAATGGTGAAAACTAAAACAATTCTATTAAACGTAATTCCCCATGAAAAACATCCATGCTGCTTGATTAAAAGTACCCAGTGCGGTTCTCCAAGAAGTTATAAAGCAAAGCTGGGGAGCAGACAGGGAGGAGGTGACACATTGTTTTTCAAGTCATGCTTATGCACTTACTGAAGGTAACAAAGGAGTTGGAAACAGAGAAAAACTGAAGGGAGAAACACAGTCTCCATTTCTGACATTGTATGTTTTAGTGGCTAAGCAGTGTCCAACTCCTACAACCCCATGGACTGCAGTCTGCCAGGCTTCTCTGTCCATGGGATTTTCCAGAAAAGAATACTGGAGTGGGTTGCCATTTCCCTCTCCAGGGGATCTTCCCAACCCAGGGATCAAACCCGGGTTTCCTGCATTGCAGGCAGATTCTTTACCAACTGAGCTACAAGGGAAGCNCTGTCCATGGGATTTTCCAGAAAAGAATACTGGAGTGGGTTGCCATTTCCCTCTCCAGGGGATCTTCCCAACCCAGGGATCAAACCCGGGTTTCCTGCATTGCAGGCAGATTCTTTACCAACTGAGCTACAAGGGAAGCTGAGCCACTTCTGACATTAGTGTCCACTTAAAACCTGATTCTTTACTAACATATACACAGTAGTATAGACAAACTAGAAAACCACAAAGGGCCTCCTCTACAGCACAGGGAACGAACTTAGTATTTTGCAATAACCTACATGGAAAAGATGGAGGAGGAAACGGCAGCCCACACCAGTGANTTTACTAACATATACACAGTAGTATAGACAAACTAGAAAACCACAAAGGGCCTCCTCTACAGCACAGGGAACGAACTTAGTATTTTGCAATAACCTACATGGAAAAGATGGAGGAGGAAACGGCAGCCCACACCAGTGATCTTGCCTGGAGAATCCCAGGGACAGAGAAGCCTGGTGGGCTGCCGTCTATGGGGTCGCACAGAGTCGGACACGACTGAAGCGACTTAGCAGCAGCACATGGAAAAGAACCTGAAAATAGATATAAATGTATAACTGAATCACTTTGCTCTACATATGAAACACAACAGTATAAATCAACTATACTTCAATTTAAAGTTAGTTTTTTTTTTTAAAAAAACCTGATTGTGTATGATTGCTGTTCCTGCTGTGCTAATCAATTTAAATCTCATGAAAGGTCTTCTCGCTTTATTTATTAGTACACTATACAATGCTTATCTCCAAAAGCTCAAAGGAACAGTAGCTCATTCAGCCTTATAAAGTCTGTTCTGGAAACAGCCCATTTCCCGAATAAAATAAAGAGGAATGAATTCTTGACATTGGAAAATGTTCTCTGACTCTACACATGTAGGATTTTTTGCTTTGGCTGTTGTTTTGGCATATGCATATTGAGAAACATTTGTATTTTTCCCTTCACAATACTAGTGAACTTACTTCTAAATACTCGAGTAAAAATGTGTTTTCTAATTCTTTAATTTCTTTCAGTAGTATTAACATAACAGTTATTAGTTTAAGAACGTTTCTAATAGTTTAAAAATTAAAAGTGTCATCATCATTTATTATGTCATCTAAGGTGCCAAAGTAAGATCTTAATCATTCCAAATAAGAAAGGGAGTAAAAAGAAAAAAAAAGAAAGAAAATGGATGAGGATCATGCAAATTTGAAGAAGCTGATCAGAATTTCATAAGTTAATGGAAACAGAAACATGCCTGTTTACTGCTGTTATAAGAAGATAAAAGTAAGTGGCAAACACCCATTAGCTTGTTTTGGAAAAATGTTTCTTCTCAGTTTTATTTATGATCCTGAAGCTGAAAATATAGTATTTGAAAAGGTCAAATAAAATAAAAATAATGACAGCACCCAATTAGTCAAGTATAATAACCACTTAGTTTTATGAACCAAACATCAATTAGATGTCATCTTAAGGCTCTTTTGATAAATATAAGAAACAAAAAAGAATACAGGTAATAACAAAAAGTTCAGCAATAAATCTTCTTCTATATATATATTTTTAAGTTCATTCTATTCTACGATTTTTCCATTCCATGGCTGTGAATAACGTGCTATTTATCTCTAATTTCTCCTCACTTATTTTGTTGACATATTTACTGTTTGCCTTAAAATAAGTTTCAGAGCTATGCTGGTATCATCCATAAAACTGAAAGGAAAAAAAAGTTCAATTCACTACTAACAAATTTTACTAGAAGTAAGATGCTTCTTAGTTTCACAAAAGTGACACTATCCATGTACCACAATCAATAAATTGTGTTTTAATTTTTATTCTAAACTGAGGAAGGTGATAGTATTATAAAAGGCAGGTGATAGTATTATTAGTTCAGTATTCAAAATTTTTTTTTAAAAGAAAAAAAGAGAAAGACACCACCACCAACAGCATGACAATATAAAAATGTGAAAAGGGGAAACGAGATGCTCACTGGTAGGTAGATGTAAATTCTACATTGACTCTAAAGTTGAAATGTAACAGAAATATCCATTTCCAGTTTGTTCCAACAAGTTCCCAACAAGGATTAAAAATCCTCGTATAAAATAACAAGTGAATGTTCCTGATACAATGAGCATCAAATAGTAAATATAATTGAAATCTGCTTCAGTGTCAAAAGATCTCCAAGTACCAACGTCAACATTCAAAATAAGAAGTCTCATTAGTCTCACAGTGCGGAGACAGAATAAAGGAAAATGGGTAACTCTCTACCAAGTTATTTTCATTCTGATTGGAAGTCTGACAATTATGGTTTGTAACTTCTAAAAGTCAGGCTAGCAGAAACAATTTTCAGTTTGAGGAGATATACAGTGAATGAATCAAAACTCACCATACCTACAACTGTTTGAATAAGAGATCACATAGCTCAGTTTTCCTCCTGAAACTTGAATGTCAATTGTGCCTAATAAAGAATAAAACATCCACATTCACATCTCCTTCTCAATTTTTGGTTAAACTGAACGAACAATAGAGATGTGAGAGGTCTCAGGAGTCTATACGAGAGTGAAAGTGTTCATTGCTCTGCTGCTGCTGCTAAGTCACTTCAGTCGTGTCCGACTCTGTGCGACCCCATAGACAGCAGCCCACCAGACTCCTGTGTCCCTGGGATTCCCTAGGCAGGAATACTGCAGTGGGGTGCCATGTCCTTCTCCAATGCATGCAGCCACGCTGAGTTGCTTCAGTCGTGTCTGACTCTGTGCAACCCCATGAACTGCAGCTCGCCAGACTCCTTGTCCACAGAATTTTCCAGGCAAGAATACTGGAGTGGATTGCCATTTCCTACTCCAGGGGATCTTCCAACTGAGGGATCGAACTCGGGTCTCCCACATCTATAGAATCTTTGATGGCAGATTCTTTACCATCTAAGTTACTTGGTTATAAGAGTTCATGGGTACATGCTTCCAGGAAGGTAAGAAATGTCACCAGCACAATATAAAAATAATTTCCTACAAGCACAGCCTCCAAACCATTTCTATACCTCAGGGATCAATGCAAAGAAATAGAGAAAAACAACAGAATGGGAAAGATTAGAGAGCTCTTCAAGAAAATCAGAGGTATGAAGGGAACATTCCATGCAAAGATGGACTGAATAAAGGAGAGAAATGGTATGGACCTAACAAAAGCAGAAGATATAAAGAAGAGGTGGCAAGAATACACAGAAGATACAAAACAGATCTTCATGACCCAGATAACCATGATGGTGTGATCACTTACCTAGAGCCAGACATCCTGGAATGTGAAGTCAAGCGGACCTGAGGAAGCATCACTACAAACAAAGCTAGTGGAAGTGATGGAATTCCAGTAGAGCTAATTCAAATCCCAAAAGATGATGCTGTGAAAGTGCTGCACTCAATATACCAGAAAATTTGGAAAACTCAGCAGTGGCCACAGGACTGGAAAAGGTCAGTTTTCACTTCAATCGCAAAGAAAGGCAATGCCAAAGAATGTTCAAACTACTGCACAACTGCATTCATCTCACACACTAGCAAAGTAATGCTCAAAATTCTCCAAGCCGGGCTTCAAAAGTATGTGAACTGTGAACTTCCAGATATTCAAGCTGGATTTAGAAACAGCAGAGGAACCAGGGATCAAATTGTTAACATCCGCTGCTGCTGCTGCTAAGTTGCTTCAGTCGTGTTCAACTCTATGCGACCCCACAGACAGCAGCCCCGTCCCTGGGATTCTCCAGGCAAGAATACTGGAGTGGGTTGCCATTTCCTCCTCCAATGCATGAAAGTGAAGAGTGAAAGTCAAGTCACTCAGTCATGTCCGACTCTTAGCAACCCCAAGGACTGCAGCCTACCAGGCTCTTCCATCCATGGGATTTTCCAGGCAGGAATAGTGGAGTGGGTTGCCATCACCTTCTCCACAACATCCACTGGATCATCGAAAAAGCAAGAGAGCTCAGAAAAACATCTACTTCTGCTTGACTGACCATGCCAAAGCCTTTGACTGTGTGGATCACCACAAACTGTGGAAAATTCTGAAAGAGATGGGAATACCACACCACCTGACCTGCCTCTTGAGAAATCTGTATAAAGGTCAAGAAGCAACAGTTAGAACTGGACATGGAAGAACAGACTGGTTCCAAATAGGGAAAGGAATAATGTATATTGTCACCCTGCTTATTTAATTTATATGCAGAGTACATCAAGAGAAATGATGAACTCAATGAAGCACAAGCTAGAATCAAGATTGACAGGAGAATTATCAATAACCTCAGATATGCAGATGACACCACCCTTACGGCAGAAAGCGAAGAACTACTGAGCCTCTTGATGAAAGTGGAGAGTGAAAAAGTTGTCTTTAAAACTCAATATTCAGAAAACTAAGATCATGCCATCTGGTCCCATCACTTCATGGCAAATAGATGGGGGAACAAGGGAAACAGTGAGAGACTTTATTTTGGGGGGCTCCAAAACCACTGCAAATGGTAACTGCAGCCATGAAATTAAGACACTTGCTCCTTGGAAGAAAAGCTATGACCAACCTAGACAGCATATTAAAAAGCACAGACATTACTTTGCCAACAAAAGTCCATCTAGTCAAAGCTGTGGTTTTTCCAGTAGTCAGGTATGGATTTGAGAATTGAACTGTAAAGAAAGCTGAGCACCAAAGAATTGATGCTTTTGAACTGTGGTGTTGGAGAAGCCTCTTGAGAGTCACTTGGATTGCAAGGAGATCCAACCAGTCCATCGTAAAGGAAATTAGTCCTCAATATTCATTGGAAGGACTGATGCTAAAGCTGAAACGCCAATACTTTGGCCACTTGATGCAAAGCACCGACTCACTGGATAAGACCGTGATGCTGGAAAACATCGAAGGCAGGAGGACAAGGGGACAACAGAGGATGAGATGGTTGGATGGCATCACCAACTTGATGGACATGAGTTTGCAAAGGCTCTGGGAACTGGTGATGGACAGGGAAGCCTGGTGTGCTGCAGTCCAGGGGGTCGCAGAGTCGGACATGCCTGAGCAACTGAACTGAACTGATTCCAGATTTAACTAAACATATGTAGAGTGATGTGCACACAGCTTTTAATGTTGTTAAGTGTGGAAAGATTGCTTTCTATTTACAAAGAAAAAAAATTTATATATGCTTTCTATTTATCTTTCTCCTGTGGCAAAAAAGAACGTCACTTCTTTAAAACCCGGAAAGGAGATATATTTCAATTTATGTTTTTACTTTGAGATGATCAACAGTTCACCTCTTCAAGAAAATATTAAAAGGCTATTAAAGCATGCTTATAATTCCTTTATCATTAGAAAAAATAACAGTGTTAGACTAATTTGTAACATAAACATTATTTTTTTGCTTTGTTATGTAAGACAAGTTATAAAAAGGCACAAGTGGAATGGAAGTTATAATTGACGCCTCTGCTAAAAATGTTCCATAAAAACTAGAAACAGTGTTCCATTATGACAATAACCCTATCTCATTCCAACAAGAGATGGCATTTTATTTAACCAGAGTTTTGCAAGATAGTCCTTAAAGGGCTACTGAATGCTACAAATTAAAATATATTTTCTCAAAGATGTCTTTCATTCAGTACTAATTGAGATTTATAAAAAATGATAAAAGAAAACCAAACTAACAGTCCTGCCTACATAAAGCAACAGAGGATCCCATGAATTTAAGCATATGGACATGGATAAGCCATACACGATTACGTCTATTATGTTAAACTATTTAACATAAACTATAAGCTTAGGCTGGCATATTTATATCTCAAGATCCCTAAATTTGCTTTCTATGGACATTCACAACCATATTCCTGCAAATTTCAGCTTATGTTTATCTTTTCTTCCTCTCAGATGACAAACCCTGCTTATTTCTGGCCAGTAAAAAGATAATGCCTCTCTTCTCATTCCTGTAGTGTTCTATATGCTGTTGAACACAAAGGATGCACAATGCTGTGAATCATGATTAAACTGCCAGTGAAACCCCAGGAAAAGGGCTGATCGCTGTAAATAAGATGTATAAAATAATCATAAACCAGAAAGACAGGCTTGGCTTTGTAACCAATGACAAATTATACATCGAATTACTATTTGTCAAATGAATGATACAGGCTGGTAATGATAAATATGTTTTAAACATAGTATTACCAATCTGTGTGTGTGTTTTTTAACATAATCAAAAGTTGCTGACAATTGAAATACACGTTGCATTTAATGTATCCTGTATCTCCCTCTTGGACTCCTAGAAACATCCCAAAGACATATCATGTCACTGAACAAGTCGAAATACCCTCCTGTTATTAAAGGTAATGATGTAACATAAGAGGGGAGGAGCCATTTTTTGACACTTTGATCTTCATAACAAAATTACACAACAATTTATCTTAAGGGCAGGAGTAGAATTTGAAAAATATTCTGGAAGAGTCTGTTATTTTACATTAACTTCTATTACTTTGGAATGTGTTTCACACATTTTCAACCTATATATACTTAGGAAAAGGGTGACAGAGGATGAGATGGTTGGATAGCATCACTGATTCAATGAACACGAACTTGGGCAAACTCCAGGAAATAGTGAGGGACAGGGAAGCCTGGCATGCTGCAGTCCATGGGGTCACAAAGAGTCGGACACGACTTAGCCACTGAACAACAACATATGTATAGGATAGATAAATTCTAACTAAAGGGTGTAAGAATTTTAAATAAAATATTTTATAATGCTAATTGTTACAGTCATATATTTATGACTTGAAAGTCTCACAGTCATGTCTGACTCTTTGTGACCCCATGGACTATACAGACCACGGAATTCTCCAGGCCAGAATACTGGAGTGAGTAGCCTTTTCCTTCTCCAGGGGATCTTCCCAACCCAGGNAGTCATATATTTATGACTTGAAAGTCTCACAGTCATGTCTGACTCTTTGTGACCCCATGGACTATACAGACCACGGAATTCTCCAGGCCAGAATACTGGAGTGAGTAGCCTTTTCCTTCTCCAGGGGATCTTCCCAACCCAGGGATCAAACCCAGGTTTCCCACATTATCAGCAGATTCTTTACCAGCTGAGGCACAAAGGAAGCCCAACAATACTGGAGTGGGTAGTCTATCCCTTCTCCAGCAGATCTTCCCGACTCAGGAATCAACCTGGGGTCTCCTGTATTGCAGGCCGATTCTTTACCAACTGGAAGCACATTTATGACTTACTGGGGAGGAAATAACCATCATCGGCCTTTATTATTTTTTTGACATCAGCAATGGGAAAAGATACGAATTTAAAAAGGAAATACTGAATTTTTTTTTTACTCTCAGTAAACATATTAGAAAATGCTATACTGTGAAAACTTGGTATTTTAAAATTACTTTTCTTTTTTAAATATCAAGTACAACAGTTCATGGGCTTCACAGGTGGTGCAAGGTAAAGAATCCACCTTCCAACGCAAGAAACACAAGAGATACAAGTTCAATATCTCAGTGGGGAAGATAACCGGGAGGAAATAGCAACCTACTCCAGCATTCTCGACTAGAAAACTCCATGGGAAGAGGAGCTTGTTGGGCTATAGTCCATGGGGTCGTGAAGAGTCGGACATGAACTGAGCAAATGAGCACGCATGCACATAGACAACAGTTCATACAAAGTACCATGGAATTAGGACGTATAGCAGGAGAATTATAATGCCTTACAGCTATGCGGTACTTCAGGCTTCGGTTCAGTTTCTTCAGCGCCCTACGATAATGTAGTTACTGAGACAAAACATCACACAACATGATGATCTGAGAGTGAATCCTAAGAAAATAACACTGAAGCCCTTAATATCTGACATTTACAACACTCAAAATAATGAAAGATCTAACTCAACAGTGATCACCTTGGGATGAGAGTCATAAATTGTATTTCCAGCCTCAAATCAGACTACACGCATTTTGTTCTGTATCACTAATATATTAAAATGGCGTCTATTTAAATGATTTTTTGTAGTCCTCAAATGTTTCTGTATGAGTGGGACAGATTTTTCCTGCCAGCCTTATTTACAGGGACTACAGCTTGTACATAACTGTTTTGCTTAATGGATCAGAACCAAGTATGCAAATTGCTCATCAGATCTTTGGCTCAATGTTCACTTAAATGTGCTCAAAGCATAAGTTCTGTGAACTACTAAGAACAGAAAATGACACAAATAGTGTCAATTTGGTAGTTCAATAAACTGTGCTAAGCCTCACCATTACAGGATTCTTAAGTCTAATGACTAATCTACTCATCAGTAGAACAGATGCTTCCTGGATCATCTGAATGAAAATTCAGATACCCTAAAGCCTAGCATTTTCCCAGCTAAAGTATCAGCTGGATCTTTGCTTGGATGCAATTAAATGACAAAGACACACACGATATTCTGCCTATCCAGGTAGTCATAACCAGCAAATCCCTTAAAAACCAAATTTATGATAATGATTGAGATGGCGGGATGTCTTACTAAAGGGTATCACTATTTCACTTTCACAGAGATCCTGCTATTATAGGCATCTAACACTAAACACTGTTCAGTTCTATTGAATACATTCAAAATTATAGACTATTTCCTCCACTGAGCACTGAAGAATTGATGCTTTTGAACTGAGGTGCTGGAGAAGACTCCTGAGATGCCTTGGACAGCAAGGAGATGAAACCAGTCAATCCTAACGGAGATCAACCCTGAATATTCACTCAAAGGACTGATACTGAAAGTCCAATACTTTGGCCACCTAATGCAAAGAAGCAACTCATTAGGGAAGACCCTGATGCTGGGAAAGGTTGAAGGCAAACGGAAAAGGGGACGGCAGAGAATGAGATGGTAGATATCATCACCAACTCAATGGAGATGAATTTGAACCAACTCCAGGAGAAAATGAAGAACAGGGAAGACTGGCATGCTGCAGTCCATGGGGTCGCAAAGGGTCGGACATGACTTAGCAACTGAACAACAACAAATAGTTACTCCCCTACTAGCTTAAACAAGTGTTTTGCCCCATGATTTACCCCTATGATGCCCCATTCAGTTGTTTCGAACACTGCCAATAAATTCAGATACAGATCAGATTTCCTCGCACCCAAACTTCTGAGTGAAGCAGGAAAGAGGTCATCCTCTTACTTGCTTTTCTGTTTCCCCATGGCAGCTTCTTTCTGAGACTCTGAGTAGCTATTACTGGGAAATCAAATGCTCAGAGAGGCTCAGCTTCCCCCAAAGACCAGGACTCCAAAAAAGTTCACCTCAGTTTTACTCTGTAATTGTACACAAATATTAGCCAGTGGTAATGTTATTTAACTGACTTTCCGTTCAGTTGCTCAGTCATGTCTGACTCTTTGCGACCCCATGAATCACAGCACGCCAGGCCTCCCTGTCCATCACCAACTCCCAGAGTTTATTCAAACTCATGTCCATTGAGTCGGTGATGCCATCCAACCATCTCATCCTCTGTCGTCCCCTTCTCCTCCTGCCTAAACTGACTTATAGTCAATTAAATAGCATGATCTTCCCAGGTGCAGTGGTAAGGAATCCGCCTGCCAATGCAGGAGATGCAAGAGATGCAGGTTTGATCCCTGGGTCAAGAAGATGCCCTGGAGAAGGGAATGGCTACCCCCTTCCGTATTCTTGCCTGGAAAATCCCATGGACAGAAGAGCCTGGTGGGCTACAGTCCATGGGTTTTCAAAAGAATCAGACATGACTGAGCACGCATGCACTCTCTAAAAATAAACTTTCAGATGCAGCTTGCCTTCAAAGAAACTATTACAAGGGATAAGCCACTAAGTAAAGCAGGACAAAAATTAACACACAAAGGAACATTAGTATTTATGTAACACATCACAGTATTTAGAGATCAAACTTTAAAGCAGGATGGGGTAAAAATAAATGTTTCCAGATTCTTAAGAGTAAGATAACAATTCACAATGTGGGGAAAAGGAGGTGATTCACACCATGTTTCTCCGACTGCTTCTCCAAAGACTACTCTTCCAGAAGACCTTCAAACTAACTGAATAAGCTCTGTGTTACAAGTGAATGGAGAAAAGCTACCACGGAGAAAACTTTATGTCTCTGTAACAAATTTCTGGGAAGTGCTGTGAACATGACAACGTCTGCATTTCAGGGAAGACCACCTAAGACGTGAGCACTCTGACTGGGAAAATGACAGGATACCTTCCAAAGAGTTGGACACCATCAACTCATGATACTGGATGCTTGGGGCTGGTGCACTGAGACGACCCAGAGGGATGGTACAGGGAGGAAGGAGGGAGGAGGATGGGGAACATGTGTATACCTGTGGCGGATTCATGCTGATGTATGGCAAAACCAATACAATATTGTCAAGTAATTAACCTTCAATTAAAATAAATAAATTTATATTTTAAAAAAAAGAAATGCAAAATGTTGAATTCACTTTTGGATAGTTGACCTAAAGGTGATGCTTTATTTTTAACTAGGTTTCTGCAGCATTCAACTGTCTGCTCAGTGCAGACAGAATCCTAGAATCCTTTGGGGTTTTTTGCTTGTGTTTTATACTGTTTCAGTGAGGCCACAGGACCACAAAGGTCCTGCTGAGCTTCCCCAGCAAGGATGACTGTTAACAACATGCTTAGAGTCTTGTAACTAATCACACATCAGCCTTATTTTATCATGCTTAACATCAGCAGAAAAGTCTGTGTGCAAGTGTGTGTGTGTCCCTGTAGATTAACATGGAGCAAATGTAAGTAAATAAATGAATGAGTTTTAAAACTGTATGTTTATATAATATACATATATATTTATATTCACTAAAATATAAGTAGCCATACTAACTTGAAGCCATTTTCTAGTTACATTAAACACCAACATACCAGTTAGGGCACAGATCTACATGGCATAAAAAACACAGTAAAACAGGCAGTCAAAACCTCTACACTAGCTGCCATAAAGGATACAGAGTCACATGGCCTGGCAATCTCTATTTTAGGGGCATTTGCCTATTTAGTCACAGCATTTCATCTACTACCTTAATTGATGGTTAAAATACACATGAAAATCATTTCATTGGCAATAATGACAAAGAAAAATGCAAGTATAAAACAAATAATGAAGGAAATATTAAACAGCTAATGGGGACTGTCACTGTCTCATTATAAAAAGTGATGTTTTAAATCTTTAAAAAGCACATATATTTCTATAATTAAAGATAAAAATCTAGGGTAAAACTGAGGCATGTATTTTCTCAAAATAAGGTTAATCTACCATTCTCACAAAGAAATTAAGAAAGGCGCATTACAAGAACTGCAATAAAAATATACAGTAAATCTCTTTAGAAATTAAAGTCAGAAGATAAGGGTGTTGCTTAATTGCATAATTTTATACTCTTCTCTATAATAAAAGATATACCTTACCATAATACCTTAATGGACAAAGAGGATATATTCCAATGACACATTTGTTACCACTTCAACTGTCAAAGACATAAAAGGAAAGAGGCAAAAAAGGAATATATTCTTTGCACATGAGCTATAAGGAAAAGAGGTGAGATTAATGAAAATGCAGTTCTGATTGGTTACACTAGAAAATACAAAGTAAGCATTTGGGAGTCTTAGAGCAGAAGAAAAAAGAAATTGGTCAACAGAGCTCCAGTTCAGCAGAAGCAGAAAAGGGACCCAACCTAGGCTGAGAAACGAGAGGAATCTCGGCTGCAGGGGAAGAGAGAGTATGTGTGCATGCACCTGCTGCCCGCTAGCTGGTTCACAGCAGGGCAAAAGGATTTCCAGCATCTAGAAAGAACCAAAGACAGACCCTGACCTTCAGCAATTGCTAGGATGAGCTACAATGGCTGCTCCCAGGCTAGTCTCACCAGAACCAGGAGGAAAACACCTCTGCTAAGCATTCTGTATCCTTCTTTAAGAAGCTGAGCCTCAAGGAGGGATCAGGTGATACTTCTAAGTAAGAGAAGCAAAGGACAAATACTAAGGAGAAAATCTCTACCTGGGCACACCAAGTAAGGAAGCTTTTACACACAGGAGGTGGCATTTGAGTTAGACCTTTAAAGATGAGTCAAAGGTTGAAAGATGAATAAGTATAATAAAAATCTATTTCAGGCAACAAAAAAAGAAAAAGAAGGCAGTTCAATTATATCAGTCATTAAATACATAAGATGGAGTAGCAGCAGTAGATGAGGACAGAGGAAAAACTATATGAGAAACACACTCAAAAAAACAAACCCAAAAAGATGGACTATGACTAGCCCTTTCAGAGTCAGCTTTAGGAATAACCCTAAGGTGATTCTGAACTTTCAAGGTGATATTCAAAAATGTTTTCTTTGAAATCCTTCTAATGGACATAATGTATACAAATATATCGGAGAAGGCAATGGCATCCCACTCCAGTACTCTTGCCTGGAAACTCCCATGGATGGAGGAGCCTGGTAGGCTGCAGTCCATGGGGTCACTGAGTCAGACACGACTGAGCGAATTCCCTTTCACTTTTCACTTTCATGCATGGGAGAAGGAAATGGCAACTCACTCCAGTGTTCTTGCCTGGAGAATCCCAGGGATGACGGAGCCCAATGGGCTGCCGTCTGTGGGGTCGCACAGAGTCGGACACGACTGAAGCGACTTAGCAACAGCAGCAGCAGCATACAAATACATACAACAGGAATGAAATAGCTATTTTTTAATATACCAAGTATTTTAAAGCTACCAACCAATCTACATATAAAAATTACAAGTATCCAATTTCTCTTAATGAAAATAAACAAAATGGACACCAGAAGTGAAAGAAGAAAAGTTCCACGGAATACAGAGATGGTAGTAGAAAAGGAGAGAAAAAAGAAAACTTCACATACTATAAATCTGTTAACTTTGGCTGAGCGTCACTTCAAGTCATCAGGAGAAAACAGTCCTGGGGTGCATAATTCACAAAAGAAAGGGTCAGTACAACAAGGTGCTTTATAGCAGATCTACGGCACTTCAAACATCAACCTGACGGCAATACTGATCACTAGCAAAAAATCGATAAAATTAGTGGAGCAAGTCATGATTCTGTTAAAAAATATTTATTCAGCTAAAGTGTTTCTCTTTAAAGAAAGACAAGCATACAGACTTGAGCCAAGCAGATGCAATTAATCACATAACACAATAGGTTCACAGCTGTTGAGAAGCAGGGATACAGCACGTTCCTTCTGAGGCCTTGTGGCTCTTGATGAAGATGCTGTCATCAAGAACAGGCTGCAACCTTATGCTTCCACAATCCCATCTTCCCACCCCGCCAGGGAAGTTCCAACCACAACTGAGAGCCCAGAGTCCCACCCGAACCTTTCCTGCCCCACCAGCTCTCCATTCCAACCAAAACCCAGAGCCCAGAGTCCCACCCCCAGCTTCAAGCCCCATGCCTGGCACAGAAGGGCCTCAATAGATCCATTACAAACAGAACAGAAGGGGAAAAAATGATACTACAAAACCAAAGACCTTGCTTGTTTTTCAATTCATGAAATGTCACATGTGCCTCCTTTTAGCCTTTAAGACCCATCAGATCTGTCAAAATATCTTATGATTTAAGCCTCACCCAAAATGAACAGAGTATATTGCCCATATCTTCATGTGATCTTAAGGTTGGTTTCCAGAGGAATAAGAGAGACAGACACCGAGTAAAGGAAAGTAATTGCTTATTAGAGGAAAAAGCTATAAGGCCAAAGATTAAACATGTGGCATAGACATACCCTGATCACCGATTCATAATCTGATTAATATGGTCACCACTGTTCTGCAGATCAAATTCAAGAGGCAGGTTGAGGCCAAGAACTCATGTTAAAAATGAGGATGTACTTCAGGAAGTCAGACTCCTAGAAACCTGATATATGATCAATCTATGCAACCTTATCCCATGTAAATGAATGTCTGTGGGTTTCTTATTTCTTTTTTTGTATTTCAATTTCATGTAACTCAAGAGACCTCTCCTACTACCTGTGAGGTCCCAGTAAGCTTGGTGATCCCGAGATGAAAAACACTGACCCACAACAAGAAATAACCAGAGCCATTCAAACACAGACATCTCTGTTTCTTTCACTTACTATTTATTTCAGGGTAAAAAAGACATTTACTGGAAGAGAAACCCTGGCTTAAGAGCAAGGGAGGGAGGGAGGGAGGGAGGTTAAGAAATCTAACAGCAATAGTCACAAAGGCCAATAATCTCTGATTGCCACAGAACACTTAGTGAGATACTAACTAGCCTGTCATTTTATTTATCTACCTACCTACCAAACATTTATTTTATGTCCCCAGATTAAATCCAGAGTACATAATGTTAGACAGGTAGGGATATATTCCAAGAATTGTGACCAAAAAGTCCTTAAAACTTCATGACGTAGTAGAGGGAAAACACATTCAAAAACTTTTATAATTTTAATCTCCCTGAAGCTCTTCTTTAAGTCATTTAAACTAGATTTTATAACATGTGAACTAACATCTTCAAAGTAGTCTTTCCTTTGAAAGGAATCTCAAGAAATACCTACTCAACAGAAGAATTTCACATATAAGTAAAGGTAAAATATAGACTGTTATATAAGAGAGTTATGCTATGCAGTAGCCTTCAAATTTTCGTGTGTTTTGCTTTTGTGGTCAGCTCTCACCACTTACTTAATTTCTGCTCTTGCTCAGANCAATATCCTAGATGTGTGCCGCGGTCGTATTGTGCTTCAGCCCGGCCTGTTTTCCGCAGTCACCCTGTGCAGAAATCCGGACTGTGTTCCACAGTCGGCTAGCGATGAATTAATGAGTGTGTGCGGCGATCGCCCTTCACCTTGTTTCGGGCAGTGTGCCACGGATGCCCTTTGCCACGTTCCGGGTTGTGTGCCTTGGTCGCCCTGCACCGAGGTCTGGGCTGTGTGCCTTGCTCCCCCTGCGACAAGGTTTGGCCTGTTTGCCGTTGTCACCCTGCTGAGGTCCGGGCTGTGTTCCGCTGTCGGCTAGCTACGAGTTCCATGCTCTGTGCCACGGTCGCCCTGTACAGATTTCTGGGCTGGGTTCTGCGGTCGCCCTTCACAGAGGTTTGGGCTGTGTCCCACGTTAGTCCTGTGCCAATGTTCGGGCTGTGTGCTGCGGTCACACTACGCCGAGTTCCGGGCTGTGTTCCACAGTTGGCTGGTGACGATATCCGCGCTGTGTGCCACATTCNCCAAAGCGAAAAAAAAAAGAGCCAGGGAGGGAGGGAGGTTAAGAAATCTAACAGCAATAGTCACAAAGGCCAATAATCTCTGATTGCCACAGAACACTTAGTGAGATACTAACTAGCCTGTCATTTTATTTATCTACCTACCTACCAAACATTTATTTTATGTCCCCAGATTAAATCCAGAGTACATAATGTTAGACAGGTAGGGATATATTCCAAGAATTGTGACCAAAAAGTCCTTAAAACTTCATGACGTAGTAGAGGGAAAACACATTCAAAAACTTTTATAATTTTAATCTCCCTGAAGCTCTTCTTTAAGTCATTTAAACTAGATTTTATAACATGTGAACTAACATCTTCAAAGTAGTCTTTCCTTTGAAAGGAATCTCAAGAAATACCTACTCAACAGAAGAATTTCACATATAAGTAAAGGTAAAATATAGACAGTTATATAAGAGAGTTATGCTATGCAGTAGCCTTCAAATTTTCGTGTGTTTTGCTTTTGTGGTCAGCTCTCACCACTTACTTAATTTCTGCTCTTGCTCAGATGGTAAAGCGTCTGCCTGCAATGCAGGAGACCAGGGTTCGATCCCTGGGTCAGGAAGATCTCCTGGAGAAGGAAATGGCAATCCACTCCAGCACTCCTGCCTGGAAAATCCCATGGATGGAGGAGTCTGACAGGCTACAGTCCATGGGGTTGCAAAGAGTCGGACACGAATGAGTGACTTCACTTCACTTCAAATCTTCACATCCACAGAAGTTACAGAAAATTCTGCACACATAAATTAGCTCAAAAGAAACAGCAGGGCAGCCTCCAGCCATGACTGACTTGCTGAAATGAAATCTTTTAAGACACAGTTCTATCTCTTCCCCCAAACCACCAATGCTGCTTTTCTCTGGGACAGTCTTTTGTGAAAATCTGCTCAAGCTTAGAGTTTCCCTATTTCATTGCCATTTCTTAGAAGAAAAGCAACACAAACACAAGCCCGCAGCCTCTGTTATGAGAGTCACAAAAAACCTATTTCTTAGTCTTTGTTAAGAGAGTTGCTTTTTATAATGATTCATGGCTCCAAACGAGGATTGTCCTAAAGGCATACATGAAAGAATTTAGCCTTTCAAAAACCTAAAGAAAAGTTATTTGGGAAATGAGAATTATCTAACCATTTCAGTACGCAGTACACTTTAGATACCTTTACTTCCTTTCATATACATGTACTGACCAAGTGTTCATTTTTAATGCAAATCAAATAATTAGTCAAGAAGGCCTTAGGAAGCATCACTACAAACAAAGCTAGTGGAGGTGATGGAATTCCAGTAGAGCTATTTCAACTCCTAAAAGATGATGCTGTGAAAGTGATGCACTCAATATGTCGGCAAATTTGGAAAACTCAGCAGTGGCCACAGGACTGGAAAAGGTCGGTTTTCATTCCAACCCCAAAGAAAGGCAATCCTAAAGAATGCTCAAACTACCACACAATTGCACTCATCTCACATGCTAATAAAGTAATGCTCAAAATTCTCCAAGCCAGGCTTCAGCAATACGTGAACCATGATATTCCAGATGCTCAAGCTGGTTTTAGAAAAGGTAGAGGAACTAGAGATCAAATTGCCAACATCCACTGGATCTTCGAAAAAGCAAGAGAGCTTCAGAGAAACATATTTCTGCTTTATTGACTATGCCAAAGCCTTTGACTGTGTGGATCACAATAAACTGTGGAAAATTCTTCAAGATATGGGAATCTCAGACCATCTGACCTGCCTCTCGAGAAATCTATATGCAGGTCAGGAAAGGACAGTTAGAACTGGACATGAACAACAGACTGATTCCAAATAGGAAAAAGAGTACGTCAAGGCTGTATATTGTTACCCTGCTTATTTAACTTATATGCAGAGTACATCATGAGAAATGCTGGGCTGAATGAAGCACAAGGTGGAATCAAGATTGCCAGGAGAAATATCAATAACCTCAGATATGCAGATTACACCACCCTTATGGCAGAAAGTGAAGAAGAACTAAAGAGCCTCTTGATGAATGTGAAAGAGGAGAGTTGAAAAGTTGGCTTAAAGCTCAACATTCAGAAAACTAAGATCATGGCATCTGGTCCTATCACTTCATTGCAAATAGATGGGGAAACAGTGGAAACAGTGGCTGACTTTATATTTTAGGGCTCCAAAATCACTGCAGATGGTGATTGCAGCCAGGAAATTAAAAGATGCTTTCTCCTTGGAAGGAGAGATATGACCAACCTAGAGAGCATACTAAAAAGCGGAGACATTACTTTGCCAACAAAGGTCCATCTAGTCAAGGCTATGGTTTTTCCAGTAGTCATGTATGGATGTGAGAGTTGGACTATAAAGAAAGCTGAGCGCCAAAGAATTGATGCTTTTGAACTGTGGTGTTGGAGAAGACTCTTGAGAGTCCCTTGGACTGCAAGGAGATCCAACCAGTACATCCTAAAGGAGATCAGTCCTGGGTGTTCAATGGAAGGACTGATGTTAAAGCTGATGCAAAGAGCTGACTCATTGGAAAAGACCCTGATGTTAGGAAAGATTGAGAGCAGGAGGAGAAGGTGATGACAGAGGATGAGATGGTTGGATGGCATCACCAACTCAATGGACATGAGTTTGGGTAGGCTCCAGGAGTTGGTGATGGACAGGGAGGCCTGGCAGGCTGCAGTTCATGGGGTCGCAAAGAGATGGACATGACTGAGCTGAACTGAACTGATTATCTGGTGAATGTCAGGCCTGAGACATTTCAAATCAAATTCACTGCAGAAAAACTAATTAAATGAAGAACTTCAGTCAGCTCAAAAATCTACAGCATTTCATACAATGTGCAAAACAGGACCATTAACCACTCCCAAAATATGAGGCTTAGGATGTGGTTTTCATTATCCAAGGCTTCTAACATTTCCTATTAATGAATATTTTATTAATTTCTAACATTTGCTGTAAAACACAGTTTTACATGTGTTCCTAAAAATATTATAAAACATGATACAATAAGTTCAGGTAAAAAAAGATGTGCCTTGTCAGTCTGTTTTGGTCTTTATGAGCAATATCAACCATATTAGATTCTTTCTTTCAATCACTGTAATTACTAAGCAATTATGTGCCACGCACTAGAAATAGAGATAAAGTGACAAAAAAGACCTTTTGGCATTAAGATACGCAAATAACTACCTAATTAACAGGTGAGAAAGCCTTTGACTGTGTGGATCACAATCAACTGTGGAAAATTCTGAGAGAGATGGGAATACCAGACCACCTAACCTGCCTCTTGAGAAATCTGTATGCAGGTCAGGAAGCAACAGTTAGAACTGGACATGGAACAACAGACTGGTTCCAAATAGGAAAAGGAGAACGTCAAGGCTGTATATTGTCACCCTGCTTATTTACCTATATGCAGAGTACATCATGAGAAACGCTGAACTGGAGAAACACAAGCTGGAATCAAGATTGCCTNAATTAAAAGACGCTTTACTCCTTGGAAGAAAAGTTATGACCAACCTAGATAGCAGATTCAAAAGCAGAGACATTACTTTGTTGACTAAGGTCCGTCTAGCCAAGGCTATGGTTTTTCCTGTGGTCATGTATGGATGTGAGAGTTAGACTGTGAAGAAGGCTGAGCGCCGAAGAATTGATGCTTTTGAACTGTGGTGTTGGAGAAGACTCTTCAGAGTACCTTGGACTGCAAGGAGATCCAACCAGTCCATTCTGAAGGAGATCAGCCCTGGGTGTTCTTTGGAAGGAATTAGGTGGTACTTTGGCCACCTCATGCGAAGAGTTGACTCACTGGAAAAGACTCTAATGCTGGGAGGGATTGGGGGCAGGAGGAGAAGGGGAGAACAGAGGATGAGATGGCTGGATGGCATCACAGACTCGATGAACGTGAATCTGAGTGAACTCCAGGAGTTGGTGATGGACGGGGAGGCCTGGCGTGCTGCGATTCATGGGGTCGCAAAGAGTAGGACACAACTGAGCGACTGAACTGAACTGAACTGAACTGAAGCAGTAAGTGCTATGAAAGATAAGTTAACAGTTAAGTAACTGTTTACTTTTAGGGCAATGTTAGTACAACTACAGTGTGAAATTTTAAGTTAGCTAATTTAAAGTTGGCTAAATTTGGAAAAGCAAGAGTTTTCATCCTGAGCATACTGAACATGAAAAATTCTTTCAACAAAATTATCTATATAATAATTTATTCCCTCTAGTATCACAACTACCTTTTTCCAGAAGTGAGCCGATTAGCCTTACAGATTTGCATTCTAAGACACACAACCTCAACAATAAGAATGCTAGTGTGGGCTGGTAGAGGAAAATCAAGAATATGCTACACTATATCATGAATCAAGATTTGTTTATCTAATTTGATCCAAAACTTATAGTGAAAACATAGCAAAAGTATCCCTTAGGCAAAAAAAAACAAAAAACAAAACAAAACCAAGACTTCATTAAGGAACAGAGGTTCAAAATGGCAAATGCTATTTAATACTACTTTCTTGAGTTAATTCTATAAAAATCAAAGAATAATGTAAAAGAGTTAACAAAGCCTATTTCTATATGAAACTTCACAGAAGTTTAATTCAGTAAAAAAATATTCCATTTTTAACTATATTTTTCTGCACCCCTGGAAATTCTTATATACTGCTAACATGTCTTCTCCTTTTATCTTCCAGTCTCTCGAAGCAATCTAGTTACTGAATGCTGGAATGAGTGAGGTTTGTGGAGGTTTTTTGCTGTCACTGGAGCCAAAAATAGTTACACTTGAACAAATACTTGTAAGTACTTAGGATAAATATCTACATAATAATTATAATATACAGTAGAGTGGTACTATATTATAATTCTGTCCTTAGAGGTCCACTCCTTGGAAACCACATGTATGAACAGATTAGCAGAGAAGCAATAATAACATCTTCTGATAACTCAATAATTAAATCAGCATATTATAAATTCCACTTTTTAGTAGTCCACCTGGTTTCTGGGATACTTAACCGTCACATTAGTCCAAAGGAGAGTAAGAAAGCAAAGAAATATAAATGCTAATTAAGGTTACCTTTGTGCCAAAGATGACGAAAACATTTGTCCAAAGGCTGGTTCAGAATCACAAGGCAATATTTCAAACTCCCTATGGGAAAAAAGCAAAATCAAGTAAACAAGTGAAGTCTTGTGTTCCCTAATTTGAGTCTGGAATCGTACTCTTATTAGTTTAGGTTTTAAGTCTACACAGAGCTAAATTTTAATCACAGCTGATTTCTTATACCTGGATTTGAAAAGACACCGTAGGTTAACTGGATCTACTTTATTTCATGTGTCCATCACATCACTATATTGCTGAGGAATTTATTATTAAAATATAGTTCATCATAAAAACAATTGCAGCCCATGAAGCTGTAAAGAGTTGAACACAATTAGCGACTGAACAACAACAAATGCTTCTTTTTGTAGGAGTGCACAGCAGAAATGCCCCTGATGTGAATTCTTATCCTTATGAAACATACACCACTTTGCTACAAGTACCCTTCTACCTGGCTGGTTTGGAATCACTTTGATGTCTGCCAAGATGCTTGGGTCTAATGGGTGTGTCCTTTTACATGCATTTTCATCTCATTTAGTCACAATCTGTCTTTCCCTCTCAACCTCTCCCTCAGCCCCACTTGAACTCACCCATGGAAAATTTCATTTCCACAAGATCCTACTTGCTCTTTTCATGACTCTTTTATTCCCACTTTTTAGATGACACTCAAAAGACCAAGAAAGATGGAGAGAAGTTACTCCTCCAACAATCATTTCAAGTCTTTTATAATGTATTGTAAAAAGTGCAAAGCAGATCACAAATGAGGCTGGCTGAAAATCTGAAATCTGTCATTCAGCTCAGTCCGAGCACTTCATTTCATTTATGGAAAAGAAATGTTTGGTGATAAGAAAAATTAATTGTTTTTTTAAGCAATCTCAGTGTTAGAAATAGAACGAGATAAGGAAATGAAAAGGGGATGCCATCATCCACAGCAAACGTTATTAAGTGCCGATTATATATGGAGCACTAGGAGTACAAAGAGGAATAAGATTACAGGGTATCTGCAAGATAAGACATTCATAACAGAGACGGTTTATTCCACATACAGTACAACACAAGGATAGGAGGAGTGCCAGGTAACAGATGAAGGAATGGGGCACAAGCTCAAAGCCTAGAAAGTCAGTAAGGTCTAGTGTCATCCTAGAAATCCTAGTGATACGCACATCTCTGAACTTGACCTTAAAAAGATAGCCGGACAGAACAAAGAAAAGGGCATTCCAGACAGAAAAGACAACGCACAGGAAGCTATCCTTTGCCAGTAGGACTGTTACCATGGAAAGTTTAGGAGGCAGCATCCTAATAATGGGCACCTGAGACATGGATCCTAACAATCCAAATTTTACACATGCTCTTTACAATGACTGAGAAATTTCAGTCCTGGTATCCAGGAAGTATTTAAGAGTGATGCAGAAATGAGTAGTAAAAGCAATTTATGTATACTGGAGGATCAGCCACACAGAGATGACAGACGAAGGTGAAAGTGCAGACACGCAGCTGAGATACTGCGAAGAAAGGGCAGAGAGAGAAAAGAACAAATTGCAAACATAAATCGTCATATTTTGCTCAGTGTTACAGAGCAGAAGGACGTCAACAAAGGAAATATAGAAGAAACAGCTCCAAAGGTAAAAGAACTAAGAGTATTTCCAAGAATGTGGCATCAGTAATGCAGCATCAAAGAGACCAGACAATGAGAAAAGGCTAACAAGCGGGCGAAAATGTCAAAGCAAAGTCTGACAATTCAGAGGACAGTAAAGAGAACAAGGAGTGAGAAAACTGTGAGATGCCTCTTCTTAAATAAAAAAGTGAACTATGAGAAATGGGGGAGAAAAAGGCAGCAAAGTCCGGAGAAAGTATTTTAAATATAGAATATATTGAATTCTAATTAGGAAGACGGAAGTAAGAGAGAGAAGGGAAAGGATTCATCCATTCATTCAACAGGTATTTATAGAGCACAAAGCAGTCTCCTTTGGGAATTAACATACCCGCCCCCACCTCCAACCCTGGCCCAAAGGCTTACATACTATTGATAAAACAGGTATTGAGACTGAAGCAGAGGATGATCTATCACATGATACACGAGATTGAGACAGAGGCAGAGGATGACTGATTTCCTCCTAAGAAAGTAAACAAGAACAAAGACAAAATATGAAAGTCGAATGGACATCGAAAATAACTGCTGCAAGAAATGGACTACAGGAGCTGAATATGCACAGGTTTAAGAATAGGAATTCAGTTGGGGTCAGCTAGCAAACACGGGACATCAGATCTGTCTCAAATTCAGGACTTTTTCCACCCATTCTGGGATGTTGAAACAGGAGTCGGTGTAAACAAGATGGTGATGATGGCTGGTTAGAGAATTGGCAAAATCAATTTTCCAGAGGTGAGGGGAAGCCAGGAGGACTTCAGCTCTCCTTTGGGCTGCAGCAGAGTGAACGATAGTGGCAAAAATCAGTGATTACCGCACAACATTCCTCCTCCTCTTATTCAACAACAGAATCCTGAGGGGCTTTGTGGTTTCGGTTTTGGTTTTGGCTTTGACTTTCTGGCTTTTTTTGTTTTGCTGGGCATGTTACTGTCCAGATGAAAAACTATCTCTTAGATTCTCTCCAGCAAAACATAGTCATAGCACTAAGTTCTGGCCAAGAAAATGTACAGAGGGGTCTGATATGTTACTTTTAGGGAGTCTCCTTAAAGTGGGGAGGGGAGGGCTTTTTCTTCTATTTTTCTTCCATTCTGCCATCTGGAGCAAGACTGATGAGTGAACAACAGTCTAGCAGCCACCTGGGATTCAAAGAACAAAGACAACAGGCTGAGGGAGCCTGGGTCCCTGATGACTCCGTGAAACCTCTGTGCCAGCACTTCAATGCCTGATTCCAGACTTCTTTTACAGGAGAAAAAAGAACTAAACTCCTATTTAAGTCAATAATCTGTGGGGTTGTTATTCTGTAGAGAGAAACTGAATTTTAATTAATAGGGTGATCATGGTCTTCACTGGGTTAAGGTAAAGATGATCAAGAGAGAATCTGGAAAAGACAAAGCGCAGGCAAGCATCAAAACACAGAAGACTTCAATTCGTTCATTTATTCAATAGGGATAAGAGATTCATAGCCTGTAAGTGCCTGATACGACGTTAATGGCAAGGAGCTAATAGTTAGGATAAACCAATGGTCCTTTCATCTTTGGCAAGGTCTGCACTGCTAAAGGAGGCATTCAACAATATTGCATGTATGTGTAAGTGAAGGAGCAAACTGCTTTCTGTCACTGATTCTTTGATATGTGAACTCCGTATTTTTGTGGCTCAAAGAACAACCTGACGAAGGGGAAAAGCATTATTATCCACTTTGCTGCTCCTCTAAAACCGATACTTTCATTAAGGCGTTATCTTTTCAAAAAGAACCAAGACGTTTGAAAATGTATAGTACAGTTTGCTAATGATGTTATCCAAGAATTAACTACTCCAACTATTTCTATACATAACAGTTATGTTAATCTGGTTCTACGCATAAAGATCCTTAGGTACTAGGATCTAATATTCTTTCCTCTTCTAATCTAGACTCCTCTGCAATTAAAACTAAATGGCACTTATTTTACCCTCAAAACCCTTAAGGTTACTAGTCCCTACTAGGCTGCAGACAATGTAGTACCCAGTACCACCCACTATTTATAAATAGGTTATGAGAGAATCTCAATGCAGAGAGAAGTCCATGTCAGCCTCAGACACTGAACCACGTGACCTTAACTTCTGACTCTAAATGTGTAGGAATTTAGAAAACTAGTCAGGATCATAGCAGTAAGGAAACTAACAGTCTTATATCAAGCACTGGGTTGGCCAGAAAGTTCGTTCAGGTTTTTTGGTACCATCTTATGGCCAAGCCAATATTTCTCAAGTTGTCACACTGATGCTATCCCTAGGAGGTATATAAAGACTTAAGAGAAAGGCTGGGAAGAATTTCTTCCTCATGCTGTAAAAACAACAACTTTTAAAATCAAATGTACTAAGTCATTCCCCTCATTCTGAGTAGAATGAGTCATTCTCTCTTAAAGAGAAATGCAGGATAAGTCAAAATGCTTGATTTGCTTTCTCAAAGGGATTTCAGTCATAGATGATGGAAAAACCCCTGATCCTGGATGCTTCAAAGCCAAGGTACTCCAAGTTGCCTGGAAGCTCTGAATTAAGTACAAATGTCCAAGTTCATGGCTCAGCGGGTAAAGAATCTGCCTGCAATGCAGGGGACACAGGAGATGCAGGTTCAATCCATGGCTCGGGAAGATTCCTGGAGAAGGAAATGGCAACCCGCTCCAGTATTCTTGCCTGGGAAATCCCATGGACAGAGTAGTCTGGGGGGCTACATTCCATGGGCTTGCAAAGAGTCAGACATGACTGAGTGGCTAAGGGCATAAGCAACCAAGTTCATGACATGAAAAGGACAATCAAAAATGAGATGAAATCATCAGCCTTGAGCTAAAAAAGCAAAGAGGTCCTCTGGTGGCTAAGGACTAGTTGAACAACAAGTTCGGATGGGAGGGGCATGCCAACTCACTTTCATTCTTAGGTAGTTCTCTCCCTAGTTTTTATTATTTAAGAACAAAACAAAATGAAAACAACAAAGAAACACCTGCTTCTCATAAGAAATGGCTGACTCTATGTTTTGTGATTGGGAGAAAGGAAAGTCGTAAGACAAGCCTGAACCATCAGATAGTGCCAAAAAGTAAGGAAGCACTCCCCCAAAACCAAAAAAACAAGACAGCCACATTGATGGAAGTATGGCGAAGGGGTATAAGAGTAAATTCGAAGAGCTTCCAATAGCCCAAGGGTCAAAACTAGAAAAGCTTAAGCAACAAAATAGTTTTGGCTAACAACTCCAAGTATAGAGATAAAAATTCATGACTCAATACTGATACAACAAAAATGACTGAGTTAATAAAATAGGAGGAAAGAAACATATATCCCAAGCAGAAGAATTCCAAAGAAATCACTATTTACCGAAGGAGATACTCCATCCTAAAGGGTGGAAGCGCATCTGTGGGCTCTGCATAGTGTGGGCTGCACAGAGACGTCTTCTTCCAAAGAGTGTGCACTACGAAAGCGGGGGAAATCTCTACAGAGGAGAAACCTGACCAACTCCACTGCAGTCAGGTGACCAGGGTCAGCATCAACAGTCATGAATAGGATGATGAAAACAGCATTCTATCTCTTTATCTTCTTCTCCAAATTCCATACTCCCAGCCTAATCAAGAAAAATAACTCAGGAAAATTTCAACAGAGATACATACTACAATGTGCCAGCTCAATACACCTCAAAACTGCTGACATCAACAAAAACAAGAAAAATCTGAGAAACTGCCGCAGCCAACAGGTTCCTAAGGAGACATGACGATTAAACGTAATACTGTAGGTTGAATGAAACCTTGGGACCCAACAGGGTCATTAGGTAAAAACCAAGGAAATCTGAATGAGCTATGGAACTAATAATAATATATCAATACGGGTTTACTAATTATAACAAACACTCCATACTAATGGAAGGTGCAGATAAATGGGAAAATGGGATACATAGGAACTATTTTTTACCATCTTCTCAATTTGTCTATAAATATAAAGCTGTTTTTTAAAAAATAAAGTTTTAATTTTTTTAACACCCTGGGGCTAGGGAAAAAACAGAACTGAAAATTATTCCATAAAATAGTCATTCCACAATTATTCCACAGAACATAACTGTCATATAAATA